>CM037788.1:53830031-53880031 GCA_021229015.1 Solen grandis
TTACAGGTGTGATCCTGAATGGAACAAATTATTTTTTAAATCCTTCCTTGGTACCAAGTAATAATTCAGCCCAGGAACTGTCAAGATGGAGTAGTACAAGTTGTTAGATGGTGTTCCTGATTGATGTCAAGTTTAACCCTTTCCCTCATAGAGGACACCATGAAAAGACCTATGCGAACAGCATAAAACCAGATCAGCCTGCGAGTAACTCGCAGGCTGATCAGGTTTTATGCTGTTCGCTTCTAAGAGGTCTGGTTATGAGGATTTTACAATTAAATTTGGTAAGGATTGAGTTTGGCTTTCTGCAGATCAGGCTTTATGTGGTACCTATTGAGTGCGTCAAAATGAGTCTATATCAGGGAAAGGGTTAAGATGATCAGGGAGAATGAAAGTGACATTACATGGAGGACGTCTTATATTTAGGCTGTTTGTGGAAAATATAAAACCCTGCATTAAGAAAGGGCTGTACAGTATACTCAAATGAAATATGATATAAAATAATATTATTATAGTAATTCATATTATGATAGCACAGTGATTTATATTATGATAGCACAGTGATTTATATTATGATAGCACAGTGATTTATATTATGATAGCACAGTGATTTATATTATGATAGCACAGTGATTTATATTATGATAGCACAGTGATTTATATTATGATAGCACAGTGATTTATATTATGTTAGCACAGTGATTTATATTATGATAGCACAGTGATTTATACATGTAATATATTAGCACAGTGATTTATATTATGATAGCACAGTGATTTATATTATGATAGCACAGTGATTTATATTATTAGCACAGTGATTTATATTATGATAGCACAGTGATTTATACATGTAATATATTAGCACAGTGAATTATATAATATGCTTTGTGATTTATAAAGCCTGTTGTTAACACTCAAAATCGCATGGCTCATTACATACTAAACTGTAATCAGTTTACGGAAATCTCTCCAACATCTGAACAGGGTATTATAACTAATTAATAAATAATTCAGTAGATTAGTCTTTATGATGTTCAGCGTGTTTTGAAGCTGAAATGGAAAGTTGAAGATTTAATTGCTTCTGTGTTCTGAGATGATATAGCTTGCTATAAAACTGATGTAGGTGTTGAAAACAGGTCAAGGCAATTTATTTGATGACCATGAACTTGACAGTATGGTTTACAAGAGGATTCTAGTTGCTTTTAAACAATTTATACCAGACTAATGAAGTTTCGGAAAAGTAATAAAAAGGATGTACTCTTTAGATTTTATTTGTAAGATAAGTGGTGGTATGAGAATATGGAAGAAAAAAATGATAATGTTACAAAAAATGCAATGTGGTATAGTTCTTTTTATTGTGAAATTAAGCAATATAGCAGGTTGCCTTATTTGATTTATGGGTATATTATATTAATTTTGATTATATTACAGTGCACTTAAATTACCATAAAAATTTGAATTATGTTTTTTAATAGTAAGTTGCTGGCCTCCTCTGACAATTTGAATACATCATTTTTTACCATTAATGTCTGTTTAACCCTTTCCCTCATATATACTCATTTTGACGCCCTCAGTAGGTATCATAAAAAGCCTGATCTAAAGAAAACCACAGTTAAACCTTACTAAATTTATTTACAAAATCCTCATTTCCAGACCACTGAGGAGCAGCGAACAGCATAAAACCTGATCAGCCTGCGAGTTACTCGCAGGCTGATCTGGTTTTATGCTGTTCGCATAGGTCTTTTCATGGTGTCCTCTATGAGGGAAAGGGTTAATATTGACATAAAGTATGAAATAGATCTCTTTGGTCTTGTGATATATCTTTTTAGTAAGGTAATAGAATCTGTTGTTAATTTTAATGGAGTTCTCCTTCATGGGTACAGTATCTCAGTCAAATGGCGATGTTTCGCTAATAAGTGGTAGAGGAACTTGCTGGATGCGCAAATATATACAGCTTGTGGGCTTCCTCACATAAGGAGTGTGAGTGACAGAATGGAACTTGAACCCATAGCGTAGAGGGGCTACATGTTAGCATGGAAAAGGCAATTCAGCCATAGCAGAGCCCTCACTCTCTAAATATAATCTGTCAGTCTTTTGATCTGCTATGGGTTAAAGTAAACTTTGTAACACTAGCCTTCACAATGTAAAAAAACATACTGTTTTGACTAGGTTTAATTATTGGATTAATCAAAACCTAGAGTTGTGGCCCTTGAATTATCTAGCTGAACAGTGTATATTTGTTCTCTACCTATCAGTACTTCTGTAATGAAAAGTTAGCAATGTTTAACTTGTATTCAAATGAAATTTTCAGATTATTACAAAGCTGCACTGGGATATTATAAATATGATCAAAAGTTGACATGATTCAAATATTTCTGGTTGATGTTGTTTGTAAGTAGTTGACCCAGTCATGAATGGAAAATAATTTAACAATGGGTAATAATCAATTTGATAAGCAGAAACTAGAAAGGTTCATTGATTTCCAGTCTGTCAGTTATTAAATAATGAAGCTTAAATATGGGCCCGTGGTTGTGGCCCCTAAATCAATGAAGTTGGGAGAAAAAAGTTAAATAATGAAGCTCAAATATGGGCAATTTCCGGGGTTGTGGCCTTTAAATCAATGAAGTTGGGTTGGGAAAAAAGTTAAATAATGAAGCTCAAATATGGGCATTTCCGGGGTTGTGGCCCCTAAATCAATGAAGTTGGGGAAAAAAAGTTAAATAATGAAGCTCAAATATGGGCATTTCCGGGGTTGTGGCCCCTAAATCAATGAAGTTGGGGAAAAAAAAGTTAAATAATGAAGCTCAATATGGGTCATTTCCGGGGTTGTGGCCTCTAAATCAATTTAGTTTGGAGAAAAAAGAACAAGATGGGTTAGTGTGCTTGGCATCAAAATATTTTTAGTAGTTATTACCTTTCTTCTTCTTACTTTTCACCCTGGTGCTTCTGTATCCACCGAGTCATCATTACTCCAGTGGAAGGAGTGGGATGCCACATAGATCTTTAATATACTGATTAAATGTCATAAGCTGTTCTTTGTAAGACACTTCCTAGAAAATGTGTGTCTTTATTTTCAGATGTATTGATCGGCTGTGCCAGTGTCATTTGATGCCTGTTGGATGTACATCTCAGGTAAGATGGCTTCATATTTATGTCATTAACAGCTGGTTTCCAGCTGCTCGATCTCATTAGCAAAAGGATGTAAAAAACAAAAAACAGATACTCACATGTAGTAATATTGGATACTATATTCTTTTCTTTTTATTGATGTCATTGTCATTCTCCTGGAACAAGAATTCTAATGTGTACAAAATAAAATAGCAATATCAATTTCAAGGACATATACTTTTACCATCATTCAGGAAGTTTGACTATTAATTGATCAGCAAATGAATTAAAAGAATTATAAAATACTTTCCATCTGGTCATGTTTTACTTTGTGTTGCTCAGCAAAAGCTTTGGGCTGAGAAGGTATTTGAGGATATGAGGAACCTTGATAGATAGGGGAGTTGCCTTCAGTCAGATATGGTTTTCTGTGGCATACCACGAAGTTCAATAGCATAGCCGGGTCATGTTCGGAACATTTAGCCTCGGCCAGCTGTGGTAGAGTGGTTGTCCCTATCACTCAATTACGGTGTGGTGACATTCTGAAAGTGAAGTCATGTGTGATTATCCACCCAGCTGATTCTGACAGATTTACAGTACTGACTGTATCCATTAAGTCTACAATAAGTTTCATTTAAGGGATAATTTCTACCAGAATGTGTGTGTTTTCCATATGATTCCTATTTCATGCTGTTTTCTGTTTTATCCACAGTTTAAGTTATGATCGCAAGCTGTTGCAGTTAATATGTTACACTGAACGATAATGTGAATTAAACTGGTTAACCAGGATTTCTTAGAAAAGAGAAAAAACAACTAGTTATTAGATTGGCAATTGAAGCTTGCAAATGGGTGAGAAGTTAGGCTGAATGTGTTTATCGTTGAACAAGATTTCATAATCAAATTTAGTACAGAAGTTGTTTGTATGAAGACAAAGCTATTTGGAGAAAATGGGTCAAGGTCATGGTCACTATTTATAAAAAAAAAGATGATTTGTTTTTGCTTATTAACTTAAAAAATGATCAGTATGTTTTCATAAAACCTAGTGGATAAATAGTATATAAGATACTTAACCACTGCGTTTCATATAAATATATTGAGTAAAGAGACCAGGCGTACGTTTAGTATAGGCGACCGTTTGCAAACGATAGCTAACAAGTTTAGTACCCTGCTTACATTCTTTACACAGCGATAAAACGGGTGCAACTGCTCATATTAGCAACACACAACGCATGGCTGGTTTGGGAAATGTTCTGGGATGTTTGTTCATCTTGTCCACAAATCCCCTAAATACATTTCTTTGGTTTTGCTACAGAAAGGCAATGATAAGCATGAAACAAGATTCTATTTCTGGCTGATATTTGCAAGGGGAGAAAATTTAGATTAGCTTATCTAGAACTTGTTAAATGGCATTGATATTGTAAGCATAACTGCTCCAAAATTGTTTGCAATACTGAGTGAATTTCCTTTGAAACTTAATGCAAATGTAGTAAATCATATGGAGATGTACAAGAATAAAGATGAATTTCTATCTGCAGTCTCAAAGGAGAGATTTCTGTGTATTCATCACATTCATCTATCATATAAAATCTAACGTCAGTGGCACTTTTGGTCAGTAACCTGGTGTCTGTTTGTCCATGGAATATAATGTTTGTCTGGAAATTAGATAAATCTATTTTGGAATCTTAACTACATGACAGGTCCACCCACACAGTCTTTGGTTTCTATGGCAACCAGAAATCTGTAATATTTTCATCCTGAAGTTGCGAGAATCAGTCAATAACTTGTGGCAGTCAGCATCATTGACAGTCCTGTAGGTTTTAGTCAGGAGTAAGCTTTTTCTAAACACTTTATTGGATGCATCAAATTAATGTAAAGCCAACCTGTGTATTAGATTTCATGTGAATTGTTACACTGAGAGAGATTTATATTCATTGGCAAAACAAAGTTTTGATTGACAGTGTTTCTATGACAACCAATTTTTATTTTTAGTTTACTTAATCTGAGAGTCATGATGTGTGGTTAGGTGACATGAATTATTGTTTGTACTCACAAGATTTAGTACCTCTGACGACTTTTTAATGTTTATCACAAAATATTTTCTCTCTGGAAACATGCACATGACTAAAAGTGCAAGGTTTGGTATGACGATAATCATCTTCCTTGCTTCATTGCTAGAAAACAGTTTCTCCTGTTTAATCTTTCATGTTCTATTTTTAGACTTAGTTACGGCTCAGATATGCAGTACATTGGCCTTGTTATGCCGTGCAAAATTAGACAGGAGTTTGTATCGAGTGTTCCTCCCCAGGACTGACTCATTAATGCTAATGTAATCAGGAACAAACCGAAGTAAAAAAAAAAAAAAAAAAAAAAAAAAATTACACAAAAAACAGGAGGTAGGGTTGAGGCAAAGTTCAATGTTGTCTGTTAGACTAATTCAAATACTTGTTCAATGTTTTCTGTAGGAGGGAGACGTCTCATTATCTCCAATAATAGCTGTTTGTGTTTTGAATAAAGATCACATTACCATATCATATGCATATCTCTTTTTGTAGATAATGAATTATTACATTACTTTTTACAATAAGTTCAAACTAGCTTATGTAAATTTTATTTTTCTGTCAAAAAAAAATCAGAAATTGATGAACTGATAGAAGTTGAAGTAGGGCATGAAACATATTCACATTTGATGTTATGAACACTTGGAAAACAATGTGTAGGTGATTATACTAAGGGAATATAATATGATAATTGACCATCAACATTTATGGAATGGGGAAATAACACTATTTATGCAGTCATTCACAAAATGCTTCCCACTGAACTGCTTTTATATGCATATTATGGTCCCAGTTTTGGTTCTATTCCAAAATGTTTGATGTAATATTCAAATGATTAAAAAAACCAGTGAATATTACAGCAGAATATCGCCTTTAATTATATTAGAAATAGTTTAGTGCTTACAGTTGAGACTCCAATTTGAAATAATAGATCCATCACTCTTTGAAGCTGATAGTGCATAGACACTTTAAATGAATAGTATAGCCATTATTTCTGTATCACAAGAACTTTTGGGAAAGTTGATTAACCAGTTTAAACTTAGATCAGTCTTAACACATTCTGATCACATATTTTACTGTTAGCTTCATATACAGCTCGGATTTTATGCCCCATCTTTGCTGTTTGATAAAGAATATGTCGGTCAATTGCCTAAGTAGCCTTACAGACATCACATTGTGTTCTTTTTTGTATATCAGGTCAACTATTGATCACATGATATTCCTGTGTAGCTATTGGATAATCTGCTAATTAATTTAAATATATTTTTAGATTTTAAATTGTAGGAAAGTTTCATTGTTTTTAGGTCTAGAATCTTCAGTGGTTTACTTTTATTTTTGAATTTTTATTTCACCTGTCAAAGCAGAAATGACACATAGTGATCACTTTTCCGTTGTCTGTCTGTCCATCACACACTTTCCGTCACGCTTCAGCAGGTGACACACGTGTTCCAGAGAACACTGTTGCTGTGTTTATCGGTAAAGGGATAAATCATAGTCAGAGAGTCTTCTTTGTACAAGCCTATGTTATGAAGCAGTTCAGTAACTTACTACCGTATACAATATCTGTTGTAAATCTAACAGATGATTAAACAAAATCTAGTTAATCTCTCTGATACTCTGGTCACACTCATTAATTTTGAGGGGGGGGGATTAAAAATATTTACTTTGGTTTGATTTTTCTTAGATATTTTCTTAGATATTTGATGTTAAGAACCCTTCTATATAGGGCTTGTCCTTCCAAACTAAAGAGTCTGGTCAGAGCAACTGGACCATATATGAATATTTGATTTTTACTATCAACCATACTTTAACCATATCAATGGTATCATCAACCATAGTTCTGCCATAGTTACCAACCATTGTTTAACCATAGTTAGTGGTTTATTTCAAATACCTGTTGAGTAAAAGATTCATGCAAGCAGTTTAATGAACTCTATATGGCAGTAGTCCAGAAATTATGCTAAAACGTGACTCCACAGTATGGTAGTGTTGTTTTCCATTCTGAGCATAATGGAGAAAGGACCTTTGATTTGAATAAATGCTCCATTTATTTGTATGTAAATGTACCAACCAGTAGCTGCTTATTTTAGGTTTGCCTGTTAAGGTTTTCCATGAATATTCTGTGACCTTGATAACTTTTTGACTTTCTTTGAAATGTGCAGATTTGCTTCCGATCAAAGGGACAAAAGGAAACATATTATTCAATGATATAAATGACTTTCATTTGAATCATTCTTAAAGGAACTAAAGTCCTGTTTGTAATGGAAGTTTTGAATAAGACTAATTTAAGTCGTATATTATAGACCGGTCCGGTGGTCGAGTGGTTAGAGCGTCCGCCCCGGAATCTGGAGGTCGTGGGTTCGATCCCCGGTCGCGACATACCAAAGTCGTAAAAAATGGTACTGTTATAGCTCCCTTCTTTGGCGCTCAGCATATAAGGGTAGTTGCAGGACTGGTTGGCCCGGTATCAGGATAATGTGACTGGGTGTGGTATCATGCCACATGTCTACGGCGTGATACTTCAGTGTGGCAGCAGTATATCTGTCTCAAGTAGGCATCGTCTCCAAATGACTGAAATACTGTTGGTGGGACGTTAAACCCAACAAACAAACAAACAATCTTATATTATAGAATAAAGGACATGGGAAGATCCAGAGGTGGAAGGGTTGGGGGAGGTCCTGGACCCCTTGTTTTTTTTGTTGAAAAACAGGGTTTTAACTACTCAAGTCTGTATGAATTTACAAAGGGAAAATGAAGACCTCTGACTGTCCTGTAGTCTCATAAAACAACTGCTGTAATGGTATTCTAATTGTAATTAAGATATCAACTCTATGTTGTGTTGAAAGGTGTATGTAAAGTGTGCCAGCTGGAACTAATATGATAAAAAAATACTCACACTCACATTCATAAAATTTGGTCTCATCTGGTTGTAACACATTTTTAACATAAGTGAATCCCAAATGAAATTTGTCTCTATCCATCAAAGGCCTAAAGCTGTTGCCAAGACATTTATAATAATGTATTCCTATTTTGTGTTAGTTTGGAATGTGTGGGTGTGTCAAATGCACACACTGCGTCGCTGTGCTCTTTTGTACTCTTTTGTCTCACTTTTCATTATCATTAGTGTCATTTACTTATTGATGCTGTTGTCCTTTAAATGGCGACCATTGTTTTGAGCTTGAGGCTATGACAGCAATAAAACTTTGTATTAATGGCAAAATATTTCAAATGTTGATAATGAAAGGCTGTACCATTTTATCATTCATTGAATTCGCTGCGACTTGGACTGCACAAGGCCAAGCTCATTATTTCATGGGGACCTCAGAAAGCCTGGCATCAGCTGTTACATTAGGACTGTACATGGACATCAAAGTACAGCCTTGGTATGTGAACAAATTCCTCCTGTAACTTGTCGGGTTTTGAACCCATCATAGCATTCCGTTTCAAGCTTATTTCTGTCACTTGATTGATTGGTAAGCTAAATGAATCCCTCTCATTGGTTCTCTAGTAAATCAATCAGTACTACTTCAGAAAATAAAGAATCTGGCTGCTTTCTACCGGGCCTCATACCTCGAGTTTTAGATCTGGAGATGATATGCTGTAGACTTTTGCATCCATCATAGATTTTGTTTGTTGGGTTTAATGTCCCACCGACAGTATTTCAGTCATTTGGAGATGATGTCTACTTGAGAAAGATACAGTGCTGCCACACTGCAGTATCACGTCGTAGAAATGAGGCATGATACCACACCCAGTCACATTATCCTGACACCGGGCCAACCAGTCCTGCAACTATTCTTATATGCTGAACACCAAGCAAAGGAGCTATAACAATACCATTTTTTTTTAACTTTGTGCACTTATTCATATACTAAATATTGTAAAAATCTTAACTAAATTAATTGGTTGAAGACACCAAGGTCTTTTGATAGATGACTGCAGAATCAGGGGTTATGGGTATGAACTCCAGTTGGACCTTAACTTTTATGATCTTCCAATATCAGCCATTATAGTACCTTATCAAAAAAAATATGGTCACAACAAATAGTTTCAGTACACCTTCCATACTGTACATGATGAAGAAACTTCACAATATAAGTACATGTATATAAATGTTTCATTTTCACAAACCTTGCTTTAGCTATAACAGTACCATTTTTTACGACTTTGGTATGTTGCAGCCGGGATCTAACCCATGACCTCTTGCTTCTGAGGTGGATGCTCTAACTACTTGGCCAACGAGGACAGTATCATAGAGTTTGTTGGTTCCCTTATGACACAAGAGCTATGAAGGATCTATTTAACATAGTATGCTAGTATAAGATCAGCCCACTTGTGCTTTCACTGGAAGGCTGATCAGGTTTTTAATTGTTTGCTACTCTACATCAGATCGAAATGAAGATAAAACACTAAAACTGTTCTGAGTGAAACTTGCTTTCAGTTTGATTTGGCTTTGGTTTGGTTACACCATGGTGTTGAATTATGCAATAGAATTGATCATTTCCCACCAGTACACTTAAGACATATGTTTTAATAAGGTACTTCATCATATCAGGTTGATCTGCCCTGAACTGAAGTGACAAGGTATGAAATGAGGTATTTGATCGATGGAGCATGGTAGCATGACCGCTTTTACTGGCATCATAATTAAGATTTGTCAGTACGCTTTTCTGTTGCTTTTGAGAATTCAAGGTCATGAGAGACTCCAGTTCACGGATGAGATAATTATGTTATCTCTAGTCCTTTTGTACCCAAATAGGATGTAATCCTTAATTTTTCAGGCAGTTAATGAAATATTGAGAGGTTTAAAGTTTATCAGATTTCCCACACATTAGTAAATTCATTCCAAGATGTTGTGACCTGCTTACAGCAGCACATTTCCATTGTGTGTGTGTCTGTCCATCACACTTTTTCCGTCATGCTGCAGCAGGTGACACATGTGTTCCAAAGAACACTCTTGTTAATTGTGTAGTTATGCTTACTCAAGCATGTGTGAATGATTTCTAATGGTGGATCTCTGTATGTCACTCTCCACAATTAGCTGAATAGTTGTTTTGCAGCAACAAAATAAATTTCATATGTATATATTTGATTGTGAAAGTGACAGCTGTCCCATTGTGGTTATTACTGACTGCATTTATTTTGTGGTTGAATGAAATTCTCAGCTAGTGATGCTTGTAAATTTATGGGGAAAACAAGTCTTAAATAGTGTATGAAAAATTATCCTTGGTTAACATTTTGTATGACATTAAGAGTAGCGTGTAACTTTGTGCACTCATTCATATACTAAATATTGTAAAAATCTTAACTAATTGGTTGAAGACATCAAGGTCATTTGATAGATGACTGCAGAATCAGGGGTTATGGGTATGAACTCCAGTTGGGCCTTAACTTTTATGATCTTCCAATATCAGCCATTATAGAACCTTATCCCAAAAAAATATGGTCACAACAAATAGTTCATAGTGTACTATAAACCAGTACACCTTTCATACTGTGCTTCATAATGTACATACATGTATATAAATGTTTCATTTTCACAAACCTTTGCTTTTGTGCCTTCTCTGTTTTTCTTTACATACTACCGTATGCCAAACTCAAACCTTACCAAATTTAATTGTAAAATCCTCATTACCAGACCACTGAGGAGCAGGAACAACATAAAACCTGATCAGCCTGCGAGTTACTCGCAGGCTGATCTGGTTTTATGCTGTTCGCATAGGTCTTTTCATGGTGTCCTCTTTGAGGGAAAGGATTAACACTCTCGTTACTGTCAGTGACCTGGCATCACAATGTATTTGCCTTATTATCTGATGTCATCCCTCTGTTGTGGCAATTGAGAGAATGTGTGATCTGTGCTATTGATTTATTGGTTAGGTTAGACCGTTTGACATTTGTTAATGTTATGGTGGCCATCGCTAATGAATACATGTATTTTCCACTATTTGCCCGTGCTTTTGGAAGAAACACTTGAGATATGTATCAAATCTCACACTATAAATGATAAGGTGTCATCATTTTTTATGAAAGTCATATTAAGGAGACTCAGCTGGATTCAAAATGAAACCACATTTCCCATATTGAATTATCATAATTGTTTTGTTTTGTTTGTGGCCAAAAAAAAATGTATCGCTTTCAGTCTTGAAAATTCATGTTTGAAATATCAGAGCCGGATCCAGGAGTTCAGGTCCATGGGGGGCCGCTATATTTAAAAAAATGTAGGCAGTGACAATGCAAGTGGGTGTTGGACTGGGGATCCGGGTGAACTCCCCTGCAATTTTTGTAAATTTAACGCTTTGAAATAGTGCATTCATGTGGTTTTATGTGGGTTGTGTGTCTACATTTATGTATGGACAGGGAATTTTATAGGGGGTGCGCCCCAGGTGTACCCTACCTTGAATCTGCCAGTGAATATGATGCAATGTATTAAATTGGAATCAACAGAATTATAGGTTTTGTCTCTTATAGTGGTCATCTGACCAATATCATATCTCATATTTCACATCTCTACTCTGAAAAATCTCATAATTTTATGTAATGATTACAGTTGATATAAACTATTATCACCATTATTTTATGTAATGATTACAGTTGATATAAACTATTATCACCATTATTTTATGTAATGATTACAGTTTATATAAACTATTATCACAGTTTTATCACATCTTATGTCTCACAGATATCTCATCTTGGTTAACCCTTTACCCCATGAACAGTCATTCATTTTACAAATCTTTGCTTGACAAATATGGATTTTTTGAAACTTTGTAGAGTATAATGAAATGATGGATTTTTATCCTGCTACTGTCTAAATCATAAGCTGGAAAAAGCCTTGCTGGAGAAACTTAACTATCTCCAGTCAGTACATCACGTCGTATATTTTGTCCAAGCTGGATAAAGCCTTGCTGGAGAAACTTAACTATCTCCAGTCATTACGTCAAGTCGTACATTATGTCCAGTCACTACGTCATGTTGTACATTACGTCCAGTCACTACATCATGACATACATTACGTCCAGTCATTACGTCATTAACTATCTCCAGGCATTACGTCATGTTGTACATTACGTCCAGTCACTACGTCATGTCGTACATTCTTCAAGTCACTACATCATGACATACATTACGTCCAGTCATTACGTCATTAAATATCTCAAGTCATTACGTCATGTTGTACATTACGTCCAGTCATTACATCATGACATACATTACGTCCAGTCATTACGTCATTAACTATCTCAAGTCATTACGTCATGTTGTACATTACATCCAGTCATTACATCATGACATACATTACCTCCAGTCATTACGTCATTAACTATCTCCAGTCATTACGTCATGTTGTACATTACGTCCAGTCATTACATCATTAACTATCTCCAGTCACTACATCATGACATACATTACGTCCAGTCACTACGTCATGTCGTACATTCTTCAAGTCACTACATCATGACATACATTACGTCCAGTCATTACGTCATTAACTATCTCAAGTCATTACGTCATGTTGTACATTACGTCCAGTCATTACATCATGACATACATTACGTCCAGTCATTACGTCATTAACTATCTCCAGTCATTATGTCATGTTGTACATTACGTCCAGTCACTACATCATGACATACATTACGTCCAGTCATTACGTCATTAACTATCTCCAGTCATTACATTATGTTGTACATTACGTCCAGTTACTACATCATGACATACATTACCTCCAGTCATTACGTCATTAACTATCTCCAGTCATAACGTCATGGCGTACATTACGTCCAGTCACTACGTGATGACATACATTACATCCAGTCATTACATAACGACATACATTACGTCCAGTCACTACATCATGACATACATTACGTCCAGTCACTACATCATGACATACATTACGTCCAGTCATTACATCATGACATACATTACATGCAGTCACTATGTCATGTTGTACATTACGTCAAGTCATTACGTCATTAACTATTTCCAGTCATTATGTCATGTCGTACATTACGTCCAGTCACTACATCATGACATACATAACATCCAGTCATAACGTCATGGCATACATTACGTCCAGTCATTACGTCATTAATTATCTCCAGTCATTACGTCATATCATACATTACGTCCAGTCACTACGTCATGACATACATTACGTCCAGTCATTACATCATTAACTATCTCCAATCATTACGTCATGTTGTACATTACATCCAGTCATTACGTCATGTTGTACATTATGCCAAATCATTACATCATTAGCTATCTCCAATCATTACGTCATGTTGTACATTACGTCCAGTCACAACATCATGGCATACATTACGTTCAGTCATTACATCATTAACTATCTCCAGTCATTATGTCATGTTGTACAATACGTCCAGTCACTACATCATGACATACATTACATCCAGTCACTACGTCATGTTGTACATTACGTCCAGTCATTACATCATTAACTATCTCCAATCATTACGTCATGTCGTACATTATGTCCAGTCACTACATCATGACATACATTACGTCCAGTCACTACATCATGACATACATTACGTCCAGTCATTACATCATGACATACATTACGTCCAGTCACTACATCATGACATACATTACGTCCAGTCACTACATCATGACATACATTACGTCCAGTCATTACATCATTAGCTATCTCCAATCATTACGTCATGTTGTACATTACGTCCAGTCACTATGTCATGTCGTACATTACGTCCAGTCATTACATCATTAACTATCTCCAATCATTACGTCATGTCGTACATTACGTCCAGTCACTATGTCATGTCATACATTACGTCCAGTCACTACATCATGACATACATTACGTCCAGTCATTACGTCATTAACTATCTCAAGTCATTACGTCATGTCATACATTACGTCCAGTCACTACATCATGACATACATTACCACCAGTCATTACATCATTAACTATCTCCAATCATTACGTCATGTCATACATTACGTCCAGTCAATACATCATTAACTATCTCAAGTCATTACGTCATGTCGTATATTACATCCAGTCACTACATCATGTCGTACATTTCGTCCAAGGGGCTGCCGCTGCCGAGCGATTACAGTCGTGAACTACAAATCTCTCAGCCCCTCACCGCTGTGGGTTTGAATGCCGGTATGAACTTCGGATTTTTCATGTGAGGAAGCCTTTAAGCTGGCTTGTGGTAGGTTGGTGGTTCTACCCGTGTACCTCTGTGTACTCGGGGTCTTCCTCCACCTGTAATTAGCTGGACGTCGCTTTATGATTGAAAAAGTGAATCTTGGCTTGCTAAAGGTCGCCAAGATAAACTTTCTCGCTCACCGGATAAACCCTCTCCATCCTGACATCAACCATATATTCTCGATTTCTTTGTCATGCAGACTATGTAGAATTTAAGTGAGCAAACAGAGGTCCATCCAGGAATAGTCTGATTGAGGCCTGCTTGTCTTGTCATAGCATCATGTCTATATGAGGTTAAAACATCTTTCGTCACAATGACCTCTCCTTATCAGCCATTCTGCAAGCGCTTTCTCTCTTCTATATATCAGGCTCTTTCACTTACCTATTGTTTTCCTCTTAATTCACCCCAGGATTGGTATTATGTATTACTTTCATCTGTTACTCTCATCTCTTAAAATGATCTCATTGACCATATCTCAAACAGGTTACTATCATTTTTAACTACCATTATGCATTTAAGTTACCTCCCCTTATAGATCCAACTACAATGATAGTGTTAAGTCACTGTTATATAGCCACAAATAAAAAGCAACATCAAAAAAGTATACTTTTTGGTCATTTTTATTTAAGAAAAAAATGCAGATTTAATGTTTCAAAGTGTGGCTTTCAAACTTTTACTGTGAACGGTCCATTTATTGAGATCAAGAATACAAGGTTGAACACTGAGAAAGATTTTGCTGCTACTGCTAGCAGTTGAAATTCATTCTTATCATCATCTCTATACCAGTTGAAATTCATTCTGTTCATCATCTCTATACCAGTTGAAATTCATTCTGTTCATCATCTCTATACCAGTTGAAATTCATTCTTATCATCATCTCTATACCAGTTGAAATTAATTCTGTTCATCATCTCTATACCAGTTGAAATTCATTCTGTTCATCATCTCTATACCAGTTGAAATTCATTCTTATCATCATCTCTATACCAGTTGAAATTAATTCTGTTCATCATCTCTATACCAGTTGAAATTCATTCTGTTCATCATCTCTATACCAGTTGAAATTCATTCTTATCATCATCTCTATACCAGTTGTAATTCATTCTGTTCATCATCTCTATACCAGATGAAATTCATTCTGATCATCATCTCTATACCAGTTGTAATTCATTCTGTTCATCATCTCTATACCAGATGAAATTCATTCTGATCATCATCTCTATACCAGTTGTTATTCATTCTGTTCATCATCTCTATACCAGTTGTAATTCATTCTGATCATCATCTCTATACCAGATGAAATTCATTCTTATCATCATCTCTATACCAGTTGTAATTCATTCTGTTCATCATCTCTATACCAGTTGAAATTCATTCTGTTCATCATCTCTATACCAGTTGAAATTCATTCTGATCATCATCTCTATACCAGTTGAAATTCATTCTGATCATCATCTCTATACCAGTTGAAATTCATTCTTATCATCATCTCTATACCAGTTGTAATTCATTCTGTTCATCATCTCTATACCAGTTGAAATTCATTCTGTTCATCATCTCTATACTAGATGAAATTCATTCTGATCATCATCTCTATACCAGTTGAAATTCATTCTGATCATCATCTCTATACCAGTTGAAATTAATTCTGTTCATCATCTCTATACCAGTTGAAATTCATTCTTATCATCATCTCTATACCAGTTGAAATTCATTCTTATCATCATCTCTATACCAGTTGAAATTCATTCTGTTCATCATCTCTATACCAGTTGTAATTCATTCTGTTCATCATCTCTATACCAGTTGTAATTCATTCTGTTCATCATCTCTATACCAGTTGTAATTCATTCTTATCATCATCTCTATACCAGTTGAAATTCATTCTGTTCATCATCTCTATACCAGTTGAAATTCATTCTGATCATCATCTCTATACCAGTTGAAATTCATTCTGTTCATCATCTCTATACCAGATGAAATTCATTCTGATCATCATCTCTATACCAGTTGTTATTCATTCTGTTCATCATCTCTATACCAGTTGTAATTCATTCTGTTCATCATCTCTATACCAGTTGAAATTCATTCTGATCATCATCTCTATACCAGTTGAAATTCATTCTGTTCATCATCTCTATACCAGTTGTAATTCATTCTGTTCATCATCTCTATACCAGATGAAATTCATTCTGATCATCATCTCTATACCAGTTGAAATTCATTCTGTTCATCATCTCTATACCAGTTGAAATTCATTCTTATCATCATCTCTATACCAGATGAAATTCATTCGGTTCATCATCTCTATACCAGTTGAAATTCATTCTGATCATCATCTCTATACCAGATGAAATTCATTCTGTTCATCATCTCTATACCAGTTGAAATTCATTCTGATCATCATCTCTATACCGTTGAAATTCATTCTTATCATCATCTCTATACCAGATGAAATTCATTCTTATCATCATCTCTATACCAGTTGAAATTCATTCTGTTCATCATCTCTATACCAGATGAAATTCATTCTGTTCATCATCTCTATACCAGTTGAAATTCATTCTGTTCATCATCTCTATACCAGTTGAAATTCATTCTGTTCATCATCTCTATACCAGTTGAAATTCATTCTGTTCATCATCTCTATACCAGTTGAAATTCATTCTGTTCATCATCTCTATACCAGTTGAAATTCATTCTGTTCATCATCTCTATACCAGTTGAAATTCATTCTGTTCATCATCTCTATACCAGATGAAATTCATTCTGTTCATCATCTCTATACCAGTTGAAATTCATTCTGTTCATCATCTCTATACCAGATGAAGTTCATTCTGTTCATCATCTCTATACCAGTTGTAATTCATTCTGTTCATCATCTCTATACCAGTTGAAATTCATTCTGTTCATCATCTCTATACCAGTTGTAATTCATTCTGTTCATCATCTCTATACCAGTTGAAATTCATTCTGTTCATCATCTCTATACCAGATGAAATTCATTCTGATCATCATCTCTATACCAGTTGTAATTCATTCTGTTCATCATCTCTATACCAGATGAAATTCATTCTGATCATCATCTCTATACCAGTTGAAATTCATTCTGATCATCATCTCTATACCAGATGAAATTCATTCTGATCATCATCTCTATACCAGTTGTAATTCATTCTGTTCATCATCTCTATACCAGATGAAATTCATTCTGATCATCATCTCTATACCAGTTGTTATTCATTCTGTTCATCATCTCTATACCAGTTGTAATTCATTCTGATCATCATCTCTATACCAGATGAAATTCATTCTTATCATCATCTCTATACCAGTTGTAATTCATTCTGTTCATCATCTCTATATCAGTTGAAATTCATTCTGTTCATCATCTCTATACCAGATGAAATTCATTCTGATCATCATCTCTATACCAGTTGAAATTCATTCTGATCATCATCTCTATACCAGATGAAATTCATTCTTATCATCATCTCTATACCAGTTGAAATTCATTCTGTTCATCATCTCTATACCAGTTGAATTCATTCTGTTCATCATCTCTATACCAGTTGAAATTCATTCTGATCATCATCTCTATACCAGTTGAAATTCATTCTGATCATCATCTCTATACCAGTTGAAATTCATTCTGATCATCATCTCTATACCAGTTGAAATTCATTCTGTTCATCATCTCTATACCAGTTGAAATTCATTCTGATCATCATCTCTATACCAGTTGAAATTCATTCTGTTCATCATCTCTATACCAGTTGAAATTCATTCTGATCATCATCTCTATACCAGTTGAAATTCATTCTGTTCATCATCTCTATACCAGTTGTAATTCATTCTGTTCATCATCTCTATACCAGTTGAAATTCATTCTGTTCATCATCTCTATACCAGTTGAAATTCATTCTTATCATCATCTCTATACCAGTTAAAATTCATTCTGAGTATCATTTCTATACCAGTTGAAATTCATTCTGACCATCATCTCTATAATGAAGACAGTAACCTTTTATATTTCACTGTTATCTATTCCAATCATTTTTGGCTCGTATCTTTTACCTATATCAAAAACTACCATCTCTGACTGTAAGACCTCATAGTCATTTCTCACCTTGCAAACCACAAGCTTATTATGTCTGATTAAATTTTTCAGACTGCAGAGGGTGCAGTGTTTGTAAAAGGTTCCTGATCCTAGCTCTGCTCAAGAGATGATGACAAATACCTCAATTATATCTGTGTCATGTGTCATGGTTTGATCTACCTTGAGAATGTGCTGTACGGACACTGGGTACATGACATTGAACACATACCTATTGAGTTGTTGACATTATGCCCAGTTTGACCTATATAGGATTTGTAATCTACCATGATATATGAAATTTTACCTCAAGTGTGTTCTTTGGCAAGTGCTAAGCTGGATGTATAATCAGTTAATGTTGTAAACTAGTTAAAAGTACAGGGGTTCATTCTTGGCCATGTGGTGTGGTCTAGTGAATTCTTAATGTTTGTGACCGTCCCTGCTGGCCAAGTGGTCAGAGCGTCTGCCTCGGGAGCGGGAGGTCGTTGGTTCGATCCTCGGCCGCTACATACCAAAGTCATGAAAAATGGCACTGTTATAGCTCCCTTGCTTGGCGCTCAACATTTAAGGGTTACATAGTAGCAGGACTGGTTGGCCCTGTGTCAGGATAATGTGACTGGGTGTGGTATCATGCCACATGTCTATGGTGTGATACTGCAGTGTGGCATCACTATATCTGTCACAAGAAGACAATATTCTCCAAATGACTGAAATACTGTCAGTTGGACGTTAAACCCAACAAACAAACAAACAAACTGAATGAATGTCTCAAGTACCAAGCTGTCAAATGTAATAATTTCTGTTGATTAAGGTGATCAAGATTTTGTGGATTTATTATGCCAAATATGTTATCCACTTTAAATAAAGACCTCACTCACTCACTCAAAAAAAAAACAACCCTGAAAAGCTCATTCCTACTACATGTACAAGCCATATTAGGAGAACAATGAAATAGATTTAATACTGAGGCGTGTCTTAATTGATGTCTTTAAGTAATTGACAACTTTCCCTACATGAGTTTGAGAACATTAGCATTTTCCTATGATGGTAGACTGAATGTTTTGATAATGTATAAATATAACATTCCATTTATGATTGATTAAACCCTCTCCTTTTGTGCAAGGAAATCTTGGTCCACAAAATGTGGAAAGTATATAAATACCTTGACCTTGAATATTCAGATATTGATTTTTTGTGGATTACTTCATTTAAGGTCTTAGTGCTGTGTTTTGTTAAGAATTTAATACAAGATTAAACCAGTTGAAGGTCTAATAACATAAGAATGGACCCTAGGTTGCACCTTAACCGGACACTGGTGGTGATTGACTCAATTTGCTAAAATGTTACATTGTAATTGGGGCTGACCTTGAAACATTTCCATCTAGTGTCGCGGTCAACCCTCGATTTTTATGATATTATTGTTATACTATAATTTTTATTTATATGATATTAAAAAAATATATGTGTGATTCTTAAAATAGTACACTATTTTAGATTCATTAAATGTCAAATTATATGAGATTCATGAAATGTTAAATTATAAGAGGTTCATAAAATTGTTACACTATAAGAGGTTTTAAAAAAACATAACATTATATGAGATTTATAAAAAGATACATTATAGAAGATTTGTAGAATGTCACAAATGTTATATCCGGTGTTTGAGATTCATACATACAATTAATGTTACATCATATGAAATAAACTTATAATATATAATTATATATGGTGCATAAATTAAATGAGTAAAATTTAGATTTGTGAAAACATTTGTGAAATCTCACTTTTATGAGATAAATTTTATAATATGTTAATTAAATATTTAATATTTCTTGTTCTTTTTGGTACTCTTTTTTGTAGTAATACATTACTGTGCATTACAAACAACCAATAGATCTTTGATACAAAGAAGTATTCATCCAGTAATTTATGAGACATGTCATGTTTTATTTTGCTGCCATGTGTTATTATGTTTCTCATTAGATTTTAATTATATACCTTATCAGTATTAATCATCAGGTTTCAATTTAGAAACACTTTAATAACAGTATTTAAAAGCTTGGGGAAAACCTTTTATTTTGAATAAATTACATTAAAATTTTGTTTTGCCTGAATAAATTATGAATTAGAAAAATGCCAGATTAATATTGAGATAGGCATTTTTAAAAAAAAAAAATTAAAGTGTTGAAATATATATGATAAAGGAAGGAGTAAGCTTTAACTTAGGTTACAGTGTAAACTATAAATATTTTCTGCTCATATTTCTGAATGTTACTTAAACTGGTACTTGTAGTAGTATTATAGTGCCCGTGCAAGGTGCAAAATATATGAGGGTAGTTCTTGTGCCAAGATGATGATACTGTGGTATAATGTGACATAGACTAGACTTGACTATTTGAGTTTACTGTCGCTTCGACAGTATTTCAGTTCATATAGCGACGTCCAGCTAATTACAGGTGGAGGAAGACCCGAAATGCACGGAGGCATCCGGGTAGAACCACCGACCTAACGCAAGCCAGCTGGAAGGCTTCCTCACATGAATATCCGAATGACCCTGCCAGGATTCGAACCAACGCAGTGAGGGGCTGAGTGAGTGTTAAAGTCAGCGTCTTTACAGGCCCTCAGCCACGGAGTCCCCTATTATGTGACAGGTTTAATTCTTAGGATAATGTGATCAGGATATTATAATTCATAAGGTCACGTAAGCCTTTGTCATGAAAGGAGAAGTGGTCTACCATATATAATTTATTGTCAGGACAATGTCACTGTCTACATTTTTTTTAATATTGCGCCCCCCCCAACCGGAACTCCTGGATCCGGCTCTGATAGGTCTTAAAATGATCTAACCCTTTCTTCAAGGTCAACAAGTGCAGAAATGCCACAGACTACAAAGGATAACAAAATGTCATTATACATAAAAGATGTTATTAGGTACAGCCTTGTCCGCAATTGAGGTTGATACTACATTTTTGTATACTGACAGTCATTACTGAGGTAATGTCATGTTGTTTTGAAATTCTGTCTTACTGTATGGGTATTGAATTCCCTTGTCTTGTTATAGTAATGTTTCACAATATGGATACATGTTATATATTCTTTATGCATGGAGTTATAGTCACGTTCACAATGGCCTGCAATCCAAGCTTGGAGTAACAATGTCAAGGTTAGGATTGCTTTGCTCTGGTATCGGGTTACTTCTATTGTATAAGGAAAAGAAGTAAATTGGAGACATATAATGTAATGACTTTCTGCCAATAGAATATTAAGTAGCTGTCTTTTTGCTGTTACCGACCTAGGTAAACTGATACCTTGTATGGTATTATGACCTACTTAAGGAAGGCCACAGAAGATAATTGAAATAAGGAAAACTTGTGAATGTTATAAAATAGGGTTGTATGTGGGTTTTTTTTTCATAAATAAACATAATAACATAATTATGGCCACAAAGTAATTCTCTTCAAATAATCATGAAGTATATAATGTGACTATACAGACTGCTGAACACTAGAGCTGTCATTGATTTTAAGAATGTTGGATGTGTCAATCATTATAAGCTGATACACATTCTATAATGTGGATATGAAAGGGGTTTCAATTTATGTTCTCACCCTTTCTGTCTGAAAATCGTTTTTTTTGCATTCTGAAGTAGGTGAACTATTAACAGATGTAGGTATTATGTTGCATACCCATTAAATTGCATCTTACAGATATGGTAATATTTCACAACAAATTTACTGTGCTTTCCTGTCTATTGCATGAAGCCAGATTTGACAATATTTCAGGTGTCTGTTTAGTGTTATGTGTTGATTGCATAATATTTGTATATTTAATGGCCTTCAAAATGACCATAAAATTACAAGTATTGAAATTTACCTTAAAATTGTATGTACCCTGGGATACATAATATAATTTCACAACAGTGCAATTTTTAGATCATGACACACATGTGCAAAACCAATCTCATTAAAATAATATCCTATTTTGCACTCCTCTACTATCCGCAATTAGGATCTGACAACATTTCATTATGGGTCATGTCAGATTGACGTAATTCATATGCATAAACAAGTGCTCGATTTTAAATTAATTAAATAGTGCGTTTCTAACTGACTTCGGTAAAACATTTGTCACAGGGTGAGAAAAATGTGCAGCTTGACCGGGACTCTAACCTGAGGCCTTTTGCTTAAAGGGCGAATGCTCTGCCAGATGGGCTACCACTCTACCAAATGAGCTACCTGGCCGCTTAGACATCTTTCTACCCTGTTGTGAGATTGATGTGGTTACTTCCTCCTGATATTCCAAACGATTCTGTAGCCGCCGATTGGATTGGCTTACACAAAGGTCAATCTGAGACGACCCTCTATACAATGTGGTCAGATCCAGTTAGCATACTGAATCTGATTTTAACCCTTTCCCTCATAGAAGACACCATGAAAAGACCTATGCGAACAGCATAAAACCAGATCAGCCTGCGAGTAACTCGCAGGCTGATCAGGTTTTTATGCTGTTCGCTGCTCCTCAGTGGTCTGGAAATGAGGATTTTATAATTAAATTTGGTAAGGTTTAACTGGTTTTCTGCAGATCAGGCTTTATGTGGTACCTACTGAGTGCGTCAAAATGAGTCTATATGAGGGAAAGGGTTAATGAGATTGGTGCAAAACAGACCTAAAGCAGTAACCAAAGTCTTTGTGTATAACTATTTTAACATTAATGTTTTACTGCACAGGATTAGTGAGGTCATAAATAGTTAATTTAAAAGAGTTTCTTACTTTTTCTTAATTTGATACACAATAAGCAATATTTATACATGTACTGGATATACAGTTAACTCTCTTTATAATGGCAGTGTTTGTTTCAGTGAATTTTGCTGTTATAAAGAAATTGCCGTTGTAAAGAATAAAGACATAGAAGATATGCACTTTCTTCAGACTACTGCTGTTATAAAGAGGATGCTGTTATAATGAATGCCGTTGTAAAGAGGTTTCACTGTACTTCACCATAGTATTTTATAACATGTGAAGCAAGCAACATCTGCTTTTTCCCACCTTCTGATTTTTTTTTTTTTTAAAAGGTTTAAAATGCCTCATGTATAAGACTTCATAATTCCATGTCATTTTGTTTTTTTTCACTGGAAACTCAGAAATCTTACTTGATAACGCATTCCATTGTGTATTGGTGTACCAATCTAGTACTGAAATATGCCTTGATCGTCATATTTCTAAATTATCTGAAGTTGTTTAAAAAACATGAAATAAGATATTCATCATTTTTTCCAAGCTGATTTTTAAACATTCTTTAGTATATGTATAAAGTACAAGTTTCCTTTTTCCTGATAAGTTGGCAATCTTTCAGGCTATGTTAACAGAAGAAGTCAGAATTGGTGTTATGATCTAATTACCTTGAGCAGGCTTTTCAGGTGACCTCACTAGAAGTCCAACAATGTAATAGATAGGGAGATACACCCATGTATGAACCAGTGACAGACAATTGGCTGACCTCTATGACATGCATGTGTGGACAAACAATACAATTTATGGATAACAATGTATAACCTTCTTTTGTCCTGCATGAGAGACGCCAAACTGTTGGAGGTAGGATATCACTGACATGCACCTTTAAAACACAAGTCCGTGTGGAAATATCGTCCTATTTTTACGTCAACCATACCTGGTTCAGCTCTCAGGGTCAATCATTTATGCAGGTTCAGTGTAGGTATTGTATTCAGAATAGGACCAAACAAGTGGTATTGTTACAAGCTGTATTGTTATATGTAACAAAAGCCTGTTCATACATAATTGGACTTATCACACAATGCTAGACTGTTTATCCCAAGAAACCCTATTGTTAGCTAGATTTGTATAGCTAGAAAATAGGTCACTTGAGTTGTTGCCAAACTCTGTTCAGGTCAAAAAGGCTTGACATAACCAGTTTAGAAAAAAAAAAACCAGGTAACTTCTCAGTCATAATACCCTGCTGAATAAGATGATACACATCAGCTATATTTGGCAGTTGTTTGATGATCATGAATCTGGCTATATATGCACTGTGTGTGTTTTGTTTGCATTGTAGTGAAATATTTTGCTTGGTTTTAATGGCAATAACAGGCATTTCAGTATGTTGGGGACTCTACTGTGTACATGAGACAGTTGTTTTTCTGTTGGGTTTAACATCCAACCGACGGTATTTCAGTCATTTGGAGACGATGTCTACTTGTGACAGATATAGTGCTGCCACACTCTCAGTATCACTCCGTAGATATGTGGTATGATACCACACTCAGTCACATTATCCTGACACGAGGCCAAACACTCCTTAAACTACCCTTATATGCTGAGTGCCAAGCAAGGGAGCTAGTTTGGTGACCAGTACCAGTTTTTACGACTTTGGTATGTTTCAGCCAGGGATCAAATCCATGACCTCTCGCTTTTGAGGCAGACACTCCAACCACTATGGTACTTGCATGCAGGTCTTTATGTGGCATGATACTACAATTAGTCACATCATCAGTCTAATTTCATTGAAAATTACATGTTTGGCAGAAACCTGCTTTCCATTGCTGACTGAAAATCTTATCTATCGCCTTCTATTTCTTGAAAAGTATGAATATTTGTTAATAATCAACCTATTGTGAATGAGTGGACAGTTCATACAGACTTTTATCCTCAGTGCTTTGGGTTTGAACCCTGGCAGGATCCATGTGGTGGAGCCTTTTGGCTGGCTTGTGATAGGTCAGAGATTCTAACTTCTTGCCTCTGTGCACTCGGGCATATTCCTCCACCTGTAATTAGCTTGGTTACATATATGACCGAAATACAACAACAAATTTATACTGCGGTTTGCTAATAACATTAGATTCATTGGTGCATAGCATGATTTTACAGGCATCGACCTTGCATTTTATATGTATATACGTGGAAAAAATGTTAGCCTGTGGTTGTGAAATAAACAGCAATAAAGTTAAGTTAAATTTTAATTGCTTCGATGAATGTATTCATTAAGTTGGTATCATAACATCTTGCATCTTTTTGTCAGGTTCTTAACCGATAATTTATGATAAGTAATATATGCTATAAAATCAATATAGCATGAGGCAATAACCTTGTATATCAGAGGCATGACAAGCAGGGATTGAAAACATTTGTGACAAGATATTGAGAAAAATATGTGAGTGATATTCAAGAAATAATAACCAGTGTATTAAGCAAACTTTTGGTATGAGATTAGTGGAACTGGAAGCAATTTCTCCCTCAGTGTCCATACATCTATTACGTTTGTCAATTAAACCTATTCAGATAATGGCATGGTTTGAGGGTCCACTGCCAGTGCCTGATAACTATCCATGTCACACCACGGTCCTTAACCCTTTCCCTCATAGAGGACACCATGAAAAGACCTATGTGAGCAGCATCAAACCTGATCAGCCTGCGAGTAACTCGCAGGCTGATCAGGTTTTATGCTGTTCGCTGCTCCTCAGTGGTCTGGAAATGAGGATTTTGTAATAAAATTTGCTAAGGTTTAAATGTGGTTTTCTGCAGATCAGGCTTTATGTGGTACCTACTGAGTGCGTCAAAATGAGTCTATATGAGGGAAAGGGTTAAAATAATGGTTCTAGTATATCTCTCTTGCTTGGAGCTCAACATAATGGATAGTTCCCTGAACCTAACTTTTATTTGAATAACAATAGGTTTGGCCACAAACAATGACATGTGCTCCTTTGTTAACATCATGTTTGTGGGACAAAATCTAACTGTAATCTATTGTTAAGATATGCTAATAGATGGGTCATGGAACTATGCAATTGGGGATAGTTTGGTGGGGCATAGAATCATGCCACTTGTTTGTGGAGTGTTTATACTGCATTATGCACATGGGCACTTTTAAAATCTCTCTCCTACAGTACAGGCATAATCCACTGAAATACTTTTGAAGGACTGTAAACTACTATTAGATAGAGACAAATAAATTTAACCTGAAGTTAATCATATACTAAGTTTTTACACAAAATAATATTTTTTAGAGATGAGAAATTTTTACTTTTGAAATGATTTCTTTATTTTTGTTTATCAGGTGGCAACTCATTTTACAGCGGTTGTCTTCCCTTGCTGTCATTTTTGTCTGGGCTTATAATGTAAGATAATAATGACAGGAAAGTTTGGGTTTAAGGAGGCCAAGTGACAGGTGGAGATAAGTAGAACGGGGACAGAAACATGGCGAGGTCATGCAGGTTTCTCTGTTATCAGCAATTTGATATTCTAGATAGACAGTGATTAGCTGATACGGCCATGAATCAGCAGATACTTTCATGAGAAATGTAATTAACAAAGCTGTCACTGGGGTTGATTAAATACACTGCAGTATTTCCCAGGGTGAAATCCAATATAGCTATCATTGCCAATTTATTGTGTCCGATGGGAACAAGTTGGAAACATATTTTCGAAAATATCTGAAATTGAGACTTGCACTCGGCAGTCTCAAATTTTGTATAAGCTAGAGAAAATTTTAAGATTGTGTATGAACATGTTGATGAGAACATGTATTCACACTTTTCTATTCTCTGCTTGTTAACCCTTTACCTAATACACTGTAAACTCTTTATAACGCGGGTTTGGGGGTCCAAGGTGGTGATCCGCGCTCTATGTGAATCCGCGTTATTGCTATTTCAGGTTAAAATCCCCCCCATCCACTTATACTGTATGCTATATCGAGTAAAGCCACCCCCCACCCACCCGCTTACACTGTGTACCGGTAAAATCGGCGGTCAGTTTCTGTCTTATTCTTATTGTGATTAATCGATAATCCGTATCAAAATGTGTGTTAATTTATATATTTATTAACATAGATCTTACCATAAGAATGTGTATCTTTATTAGTCCAAAAAGAAAGATGTTTCATTTCCATTTCAGATTTAACGACAATAGGTGATAGCATGAAAAACAGGATAGCGTGAGAATAACTCAAGAAACGAGTCGTATATGTTTGCATTATTTTATTTGTTTCATATGTATAACACAAAAAATAGCCGATTTTGGCTTCTTATCTGTTTGACTTATGACAGTTTACCATTGTTCACGCACCTAAGTGTACTAGTGTGACTGGTTTTCAGCCTACAGCGAGAGAAACTAACACTTATCAGGTAATCGGCGGATAACCGGAAACCGCTGTTTGTAAACAAAAATGGCGGCTACATACGAAAAATACGAAAATTGCTATTTTTCCACACAAAAAAAGGGGTCCATGGACATCCGCGTTACATTGGATACAGCGTTGTTCCGAGGAGCGTTATAAGGAGTTTACAGTGTATAAACTTGTTTTTTAAGCATTGGCAAACAGAGTAGACCCAGATCAGACAGGTCCTCCCAGGCTCATGTAGTCGTGTAGGACAGTTTCCACACAGTCTGCATGGTAGAGTAGGATTAGGATCCAACATTTCATACACTATTTAAATTTCATTCAATCATTATTCATTAAGTCATAGATTTGTACATGAATATTCATGAGGTAAAGGGTTAAAAGGAGTGAAAGGTCGTCAGAGTTAATGGAAAACTCAGTCATTTCATTTGAGATGTTGAATCTGCAGATTACTGGTATTGCTAATAATATATTAAGTAAAACTGTGCTTGGTATTCATGAAAATAATGTTCTAATTATGTGGAATTGATTTTTAAGACAAAAAGTTTGAATCTAACATCTACTTCAAGCAACCATATTATGAATTGGACATAAAAGTCCACAACCAATACAGGTGTCCGTGTACATATGTAAGTACTGGTAAACTCTAAAAGTACACTTCAAACCTGAATGAGTGAACTGTCTTTGACCCACTTAATATTTAGCAAACTCTATCCACAGTCAAAACCAGTTAATTTGTTTTACTTTTTTTTATTTCTAAATACGCTGGAAAGTACATGATTTATCATGCTCTGATAATTTATTTTCTCGTGGTATATCTTTTCAAATGAAATGACCTTGACCATTTTAAACCTAGTATGTATTTATGATCACATAAGAATTGTTAACGAATACAGACTAGATCTTTCAGTCTTTGTTAGCCTTGTGAAATACTTTATTCATACTTGCCAATAAACCTACCTGTGTTTTGTGCTTACTTTTATGCGCCTGTTGAATGATGGGACATCATATAGTTCCCATCAGATTGCGGGATGTATTATGGTATAGCGCTGTGTTTGTGTATAATATTAAACACAAAGCAAGCTCAATTTCGGTTACAACCCACTGATTTATGCTGGGGAGTCATTCTTCATTAAATTCTTTTGTCTTCTATTACTAAAAGTGTTAAAATGTTATTCTTTAGCTCAAAACTATTATATATGTAACAGATGGTGAAATCAATAGGCAAGAATACATATTTTTCTCTATAATTACGATGGATCATCATTCATGATATTTGTAAAAACAACAAAACTGCTTCCTAATACTAAAAAGAGTGCTTCGTACTATTGATACCCTCATATGAATTTACCTTTGGGCGTATATTGCCCCGCCTTAGTGGTGCTCTTGCTGTACTGAAATAAGCCTTCCTGACATCCTACAGCGTGACTGCTTGAATAAGCTTTATAGATTTCAGTGTTAGATATATATAAAATGCAATTTGTTTTATCTATTAATACTATCAGTATTTGTGGTTAATATAACTGTGACGCAAAATTGTTGAATCATTTAAAACATCTCCTCCTTTTAGGTAACAGGTAACTTTTCAGGTATTCAATTCCAGTAAATATAATGAAGTAATTCGTAGTCTCATTATAGGAAACCAGGGGTGTGTTCAGTTAACCATAATGCTTGCAAATGTTACGGATTTGATCCCCAGCCTACACTCTGTATGCTATGATGTTACAGGGATACAAACGCTAACGTTATGGACTTTTAGGGTAACTGAACTCGAAGCAGCACAGTACACTAGATGTATTATTTATCTCAAACATATACAAAAGCAACAACAGCAGCAAATCTTTACAGAAATTAATTATTTCCAGAAAAGCTTTTTCGATATCTTATTTGAATTTTTAGCCTCATGGAATGTCTTATTTACAAATTAATCATTTACATTTTTAATGCCCCTTCATTGATAGATCAGAGGGCTCATTTTTTTTGTCCGTCTGTCACAAACTTTAACCTTGACCATAACACGGAAGTCTATCCACCAACAGCCTCCAGACTTCACAGGTACATGCACCTTGATGAGCTTTACCTGCCAGGTGACCTTGACCTCCAAGGTCTAAGGCCCCCTGTGGGGGCATGGCATTCATTTGAACATAGCGCTTATTATGTCTCCAAACTTTGTTTGTTTTTGTTTTTTTCAATCTTCAAGCAATAAGGGTAGATGATGTCACCTGCAGGGTGTTTGGTTATCTGGGAAAACAAGTAAGATAAATCTGTAACTTCTGGTCCTTACTTGTAATAGAAAAAAGGGTTAAGTATTAGGACCGTGTACATGGTGTATATACCAAACTTTATAACTACAGTAATTCTTGGAATCAGTTCGATTCCCATAGTATACAAGACAATCAAGTGTGATAACTCCTGATTTAGTAATGATATGATATCATGCAATCACATTGACTGACTCTCAAATGTTTTGACACCTCTGTATCTCTTCAGGCCTTTGGACTTATAAATAGTGCTTTGAAATGTTGCACAGGGTGTCTTTTAAGTGCAGTTAATTTGTTTTCATCCATCGAAGGAAAAGCAAATGACACTCACTGGGATATATTAATAATTTAAATTGATGAATCGTGACTGGTCAAACTGAAGACTATAAATCATGGACTTAAAAGTGCAATGTACTGGCTATCAATTCAAGCAGCTAGTCACAACAACCTTGCTAGGAATAATTACACCATACCTGTAAAGGCATGCAAGGAGATGCGTATAATTATAGAGTATAAAACATGGATATGTCATGGTGCACCTTAATGGCAGGCCAATGCATCTGTATTGGCTTTTCCTTTGTTATTTGTTAGAATTAGTTCAAGTAGCTTAGCAGGAGATGTGACACCCACAAAGAACTAGGAAGCAACGTTCCACCCAATGTTTTTATTTATTCAACTTCGTACACAATGGGGCAGAGAGTAATATCAAATAAGACTCGCAAAAGATTATATATGAACAGACTTTCTGAAAAATATTGCTGCATGATTAAACTGAGAGGGTAAACAGATGGTTATATTTTTCTTGTATAGCAAGATTCAGAGATAGTTTACCCTTTTTCTTGAAATGGAACTATCCATGGTAGAAAGTGGACTTGTCAATTAAGATACTTGAGGGTAATGTTAGAGTTAATTCATATTAAATCATTTAGAAAAGCTGGGCCTATATATGATTACCAGATTATTTTGTTGAGTCGAAGAGTACATTTCGGTTTTGAATGAATTTCATTTGTCATTGTTGGGATATTAGGTAGGTTCAGGCACGAATACTTTGGCCCGGACTTTACAAAAGTACAAATGTATTATTTTACTTTTTTACAAAGGTGGGTTTGATGGTGGAAATGATAATGTGCATACCAATATTGACATTTTACTTTGCCCTAATTGCCTGTCTGCAGTTTTATTGACACATGCTGGAAATAGCCCTCTTCCATTTTACCGCATGACTTCAAATTGCCAATTCCATTGAATAGATGAAAGAGAAGCAATTATAAATGCTGTCTTTATATTGAAAATCGTTAATAAGAGTATATCTTACTATTCATGTCTTTCTTCTTCCATTGCACTATAAATGAAAAGAAGCCCATTATAGTCATATTGAGGTCTTCTTTATGTGCTTTCTTACAATACCTACCAGTGAGTTTGGATGAGTTTGGAACCTTGTGTTCCATCCAGGACCTAATAGCTGCAGGAGAAGTAGCAACGCTGACTGCAGTTGAAAGGTTTAAATTATTTAACATGCATGTAGTTCATTAAGTCAATCAAATAAAATCAATTGGCAGCTGGTTCTGACAGTTTGAGGAAACGAGCCTGATGCTCATCTGAAATCGGCTTGCGGTAGGTCAGTGGTTCTACCCGGATGCCTCCGTGCATTTGGGGTCTTCCTCCACCTGTCATTAGCTGGGCATCGCTATATGACTGAAATACTGAAGCGACGGTAAACTCAAATAGTCAAGTAAAGTCATCTGAAACCTGCGTAACCTGTAGAACTGTACCACATGGGTGACCCATGTACCCTGCAGACATCGTACCACATGACTGACCTATATAACCTGTAGAACTGTACCACATGGGTGACCCATGTACCCTGCAGACATCGTACCACATGACTGACCTATATAACCTGTAGAACTGTACCACATGGGTGACCCATGTACCCTGCAGACATCGTACCACATGACTGACCTATATAACCTGTAGAACTGTACCACATGGGTGACCCATGTACCCTGCAGACATCGTACCACATGACTGACCTATATAACCTGTAGAGACTGTACCACATGAATGGCCTATGTACACTAGACATTGGACCACATTTAAAAAAGGATAAGTTTGTGTGTCATCAACATCATACTACAGTTTTGCTCTAATTTACTTTCTTTTCTATAGATATGATCATCACTAGATTTTTTTGTTCATTAAAATAGAGTATTTACTCTTGGGGAAATTAGCATCAGTGTACTACAGTAAACGAATGAGAACTTTTTAGAACACTTGTTCATAAGGTAATGCAATGATCTTGGGATGGACACATTCTTAAATTAATCTCTTTGGTAAACCATTTCATACAATCATTTGAAAACTTAACTAGCATGCCATTAACCTGAATGGATAGGTATCACTAATCTGTGACACCATAAGCATTGATAATTTTTGTAAACTCATAAAAATCAGGGAAAAGAGAGAGAGAGAACATGATATATATCCATTTAGGTCTCTTATCTAGATCAGAAATTACTGATCTATAACTAAAAGTTACAGATGAATGACCTGACTCGTTACATCTCTTGTGTTCACAAACTGGATTTTAGGAGTATGGATAACAATAACATGAGAACATTTAAGCAAGGATTAGAAGGATGGTACGGATAGGCTGACAGGTGTCCAGTTTACAGACAGGGAGATGGACTGTCAGACATGTATGTACACTATAATTTGCTATCAGATAGATTTCAAAACAAGACCAGATCTATGTGTTCTTGCAACACAAGGGTTTACACCACAAACTAGTGACATTTTATGAAGCAAGTCAGGTGTGAGTGTGAGGTAACTTACTATGCAGATTCCCCATCTTATGCTATAATGTGGACCTCTATTACACCTGATCAGACTGAAAGTACTCTCAGAACAGGTTAAACAGTATTTTTTATGTCCTGCCAAATGTGTTGCAATATATAGATTTTCGGCCTGTGTGTCCGTCTATTACACCTCAGGTGTACCTTTGTGTTTAAGTTTTTTCTATGAAGATGACTTCACATCTTCATGAAACTTGGTACATATGTACTATATTTCAAGGTTGAACGAAATCTGCCTCAGGTTGACCTTTTGTGTAAGTGGTCCTGTTTTTTGTGATGTAACCAGGGGACTTGGGCACCAGCCTTTATTTACAGGGTATTTTATACATAGATATGACTTAATACAGGCTTGTGGGAACCTGTACATACAGAGAGATGTTCAACAGATGAGACACATGATTTATGTGTTTAATTTTGTGTTTATTACAACACATAAAAGATAATTACTTCAGAAGACTGAAAGAAATAGTTGTTTACTGTATTGTTGACAGTAGCAGCTCTCCTGATTTAGGAGAGCATGCTTTATGATCATATGGCAATTTGAATGAAGTTTCTAAAATAGATTGTTGTGCATATCATTTGCGCACCTGTAATGTAGTAAAACAGGTATGAAGATAGTTGCCTCAAAAACGGGCCAATCTTTACAGTGAATGCCTGTAACATAATTATTTAAACAGGTAAATTTTTTCTTTCCTCAAAACCTGACCCCTTTTTAACATAGGAACCCTGAAAACATTTAAATTTAGAAAAATAATTGCCAAATTGATGTATTTAGTTTAAATAGTTTTATTAAAGTGACTTAAAAAGTAATTTGATATTCAGGTTATATAAGCTTTTAAAGTTTCAATTTTATGGAAATATAGGATATATTGAATCTAATCAGAAAAATGTCAATAGAAACTTATGTCACATTATCCGGACACCTGACCAACCAGTCCGGCAACTACCCTTATATGCTGAGCTCCTAGCAAGGGAGCTACACCAGTACCATTTTTTATGACTTTGGTATATCACGTTCGGGGATCAAACCCACTATCTCCCACTCCTGAGGTGAACGCTGTAACTGCTCGGCTACCGGGGACGGTGTTAACTTGATGCTTACACTGTATGACTGAAGTGCAGTTGTACGTTCTGTGATATATTATATTCAGGGTTTATATAATAAGAAAAAAAACAAACAAGATTTTCATAATAAAAAAAATATGGCACACAAAAATACTGCGTATATAATATATATGTTGCATTTTTGGGCTTATAACAGGTGGTCACGATGATGTTTTGAATGTATAGGGAATAACTGAAGTGAGTATTCAAATTCGACAGTAGGCACACAGGAAATCAATTAATGTAAAGAAAGTATTGACAATGTTTGAAGGAGTTTTTGAAAGTAAGTAACACATAAATGATTGTCAATGGCTCGTAGGACTAGGGTAACATAGAGCAGCATTTCAATTAATATTTTGTAAAATGTCTCCTTTCAGAAAAATTCAAAGCAGTTATGGATTGTTTCTTTTGAACACTTTGTTGAACTGTATAAGATTTCTTTTTGTGATGTTGATGAATGGGCATATTTTATTATATTTATTTAAGTTTTTTTTTAAGGTTTTTCATTGTATGTGGTAGGTAAATGTTGACAGATGAAGCACTGGATGTCAAAAGTAGACATGTGGCAGTATCCACATGGGAACACTATGGAAACCATCTTACCCTTGATAAATGCCCAAGGGATATAGACTTTAAAATTTTACAAAATAAACAGGCTCAATTCAGTGCCCCTCTCCTCCTTACTCATCTAACATGGAAATATAAATATACTATTGCATATTGTTTTGTTTTTTAATAAATATGTCAGAACTTTGGTCTTTGATAGAGAGATAGTGTGCTATTATAGGGAGGATATTTATTTGGAAGAAAACAGTAAATGTCAGGAGATATCATCAAATCTGTATGAAAGGGTTTCAACAGCTTGTCTCTCTAATTACAATTGTAAGACTAATATATTCATTTTCATGATGGGTTCATTAAGAAACTGTGTCAGCTGTGGATATAATATGCCACGGTTTTTATATGAACTTTTTGGACTGTTGTATTTTCTGTCTAGATGTAGAATGAACTCGATCTTGTCTTTGTCTTATTAGGTTTGAGTCTGCTTTTGTAGCATGTATATCTGTTAATCCACTATCCCCTGGGTATACCATGTAATAATAGAACACTGAAAAAGCTGTAAAATGGATGGAAATGTCTAAAAACGGGGTTTAACTCAAGTGTAATAAAAAAAATCTTCTGCATGGCTGGGTTTCATTTGTATCTCCTGAGTGTTATTTCATGGCGATATTTCATGGTGAAATATACCACATGAATAATATGATGGTATCTTTCTTAAGATTTACTTCAGAAAATTGAAGAAGTTCAACCCAGACACATTTATAATTTTATCAATATCAAATCAGGTAATAATTTATAATTTCATGGAGTTAGATATTAAATGGATTTCAAGGACTGGATATAAATTAATTGAAAAGTGATGGACAGGGGTGTAAAGTTTTCTTTAAGGTCACTCAGTCCTAAAATGACTTTAATTTTTGCTTCCTGTAAAGTTGTAAAGCTTTTGATATTTTGCGGAAACACCGCAAAACAATTTTTAAAAATTTTTTTTCATCAACCACAGAAAGCCAGAAAACCAATGATATGGGGCTTTACTTGTGCGTTTCAGTTTATCGTAAGCGCTTTGGTGCTTACTATGTTTTAACTCACGCTTTTTTGTATTTTTGTCGTCTCTACCGCCGAGAAGCGTCTTCATCTGACATTTTGAACATATTTGCTGTCCCTGACTGTGCCGCAGTCTTGAACTGTGCCACAAACCAAAAAACGTATTGAAAAAACACCGTAGAATATTGTGAACCAGTTGCGCTAGACCTTACAGATCTTTCTTAAAAATGAGTGTCTCTATGGTGATATTTTGTCAAAATTAGCTCCCCTGATCAAGTTAAGCGTTTTATGATCTTGATTAACCATCGTAACAATATGAAATTCATTTTTTACTGAAACATTTCTTTCTTGGCCGCGAAAAGTTACTCGTCCGGTCGGATGAGTGTTTGGGGAAATTATGCTCGTCCGACCCTGAAATGAGTGGACGAGTGGATTTTTACAGCCCTGATGGATTTGATTTATGAATAATGAGCACTTGAACTAAGTTTGAATCCAATAATCCTAGTTTTTCATGCTCATTGCACATTTTTTCATACTAATGAAAAAATCCACTGTTCCGTTTAGTGATATCAAGTTTAATGTTTACTCAATCACATGTAAATCCACTTAGTTTCAATGTTATCTCTTTTCGGATATTTTTTTTATTTACTCATAATTCCCATTGAGAAATATAATTTTTAAAAAAAATGACGCAAATGTCATGATAATTCTCTAAAGTTACCCATAGTAAAGTTCAAATGAGAGCTTCTGCTTAAGTATATATAGGAACGACTCCAGTGACTGAATGGTTAGACAGTTTGCCCTGAAACTGGAATGTCATGGATTGGACCCCTGGCCATAATTTACTAAAAAGCCATTAAAAATGGTATTTGTATTATCTTCCTTGCTTAATTACAACCCCATAGGGGTATTTCCAGGACTGGTTCAGCCCTGTGTTAGGAAAATGTGACTTTGCCTGGTATCATTCCAATTGTCTATGGCATGATTACAAAATGTGTCTTATGTGGACAAAGTGCCCAGGTGACTCAGATGTTACACCCACGCAAATAAAAAGTTGCATCAGAGTGTAAGCATTTTTAGCCACATTTTTTACAAAGGTGAGGTAACAATCTTGCTCAAGCAGATAATAGGTATACAAGGTCACAAGAGAGAGAATGATTATTTCCTAATAGTTGATACACACAAACTACCTACTGGTAGTTATCGAACACTATAAATTAACTATGATGCCCCAATATTCAAAATGTTACAGAATTAGAATACAAAAATATTCCTCTCAAAAGTGTCAGTCTATCTTGGATTTAAATCTGTTAACTTAAAATGCATAAGTGATAAATTGTTACTCTATGTCCACATAATAAGATGAATCAGGAGCCGTTCATAGGGGTTTTCCCCTTCAAAGATGTCTTTAAATTAATTCAGTTTTTCCAAAATTTGTTATTTACCCCAGGAATTTTTTCTTTCCTAAAAATCCCTCCCCCAAAATCCCAAATAAAAAAGGCATTAAAGGCCCTTTCCAAAGTCCTGATCTTGTAATAATTCTCCTGATGCAGTAAATTTCCCATGTCTATTACATATTAAACAGGTGCCCTATTAACACTGTTTTTGCAATGTCAATACAATCTTCCCCTCTAAATTATCTCAGAATCTGACAAGCCTTCCTATTCAAATATATCTTTTCTCCTTTCATTTCTTAAATTAGCATAACTTTGTATATATAGTAATGACTTTAATATATTTAAGTATGCATTATTGATTGAAGTGTGACAGACCTACGCATTAAACTTGAATGGGCCTATAGGGTAACAGTTTGTACTCTTACAGGGGAAAAAGTCAGGGAACACTAATGGATTGGTTTTAATTTCCATAATCATAAAAGCATCTGTAAATAATTGAAAGGAATATAGGTTAAATATGACTTACGTAGACCCATGTTTTCACAAGCTATTTTACTGTTGTAGAAAGAATGCCCTGGCCTGGTTGCTGATAACTTAAGCCTTTTGCAATGTTTTAGCTCACCAGAGCTCATCTTGGCCCTCTTGTTAGAGTGCTTGGGTTACTTAGATCAGTATATGGGTATTAAGGTCAGCATGACTCATTGTTGTGTCTGTCATTTAATATCAGCCATTTACTACCAGAGATGCTATAAAAATGACTGATGCAACCTATATAAAATCAGATCAGCCTGCAAAATGTAGGTCTTTAGTGATACAGATGTCAGTTAATACAAAGGTACCCAGTAAGTTGCTTTGACTGACAGTCCGCCATTTAAAAAAAAAAAAAAGATTAATAACCTTGTATATAGTAAGGTTGTTGAAAGTTTTTTTTATATCGGGTACCTTTGGGTCTGTAGTGATACATCAATATTGTTATTTATTGTATATACCGACTTGAAATTAAACTTGTATTTGTGTGTGATCAAGTTTTATACTGTTTGCATTTCAATAGTACCTAAGGCTCATTTCATTTTTAGCTCACCTGAGCACAACTTGCTCATTGTGAGCTATTGGGATCACCCAGCATCAGTCATCATGCATTATCCGTCGTCAACACTTTGCTGTAAACGACATCTCTTCTGAAACAACTAGACAGAATTTGATTAAACTTGGTAGGGATGATCCTTGGGTGAACCTTCACAAAAGTTGCTAAAATAAACTTGATCCATGTATTAACTCTGGTTGCAATGGCAATGGAAAGAAATGAATTATGAAAACTTAAAAAATCATCTCCTTCAAAACTACTGCCCATATTTCAAAATGTTTTAGTACAGATGTTCCTTTGGTAACCCTATACTCAGGTGAGTGATTCAGCGCCTCTCTGGCCCTCTTGTTTTTTTAACTGGTAGTAAGTTTGGTATATAAACAATACTTCTGCATAGAGCAAGATCTGTTTTAATGTAAAATTTAATTTAAAAATTAGGAAAATAGCAGGTGGTGCTTAGCAAAGGTTGAGTATTAAATTAAAAATAGCAGGTGGTGCTTAGCAAAGGTTGAGTATTAAATTAAAAATAGCAGGTGGTGCTTAGCAAAGGTTGAGTATTAAATTAAAAATAGCAGGTGGTGCTTAGCAAAGGTTGAGTATTAAATTAGATATTACTACTCATCATATATTCACTTTTTAGAAAAAAAAGGTTTTGGGATAGCATGAGGTAGACAAAATACTGTACACAAACAGATTAGGCAGATTTAGATCATGTTTTTTTCGACGTAGCTGTCTAAACACTTTTGACCTACTTCAGAATGATGATGCACACAGTGCAGAATGAATTTTTGCATGACTTTCATTGGTAGGAAACGCTTACTCTTAGGTATAAAAGTTCCACACAATTGTTTGTTATAAGCATAAGCTGTATTTGGTATTCACAACATACTTACTCAAGTATATATGACTGAAGTCATGTTTTCATGAGTATATAATCTTAAATTTTATCCTAATTAACTTAGAGCTCAGATATTGATGAAGTATTTTCGGCCACCAAGATTGTAAATATCTAGCTTGTATAAATAAGCTTGTTTCAATAAAGGTTTATCATCTTTGATGCGATAGGAGAGGATTTTTTCATAAGGCACACCAGATTTACATTCCCCATTATATACTCCACCATCACTAATTTTACATATTTTAATAGAAATTATTTCTTCTATGAATCATAGCTACATTATTCGTAGCATGTAAGTTATTCAAAATTAAACTTGCCTCTTTAAATGAACTGCGATATCTTACTAATATGATTGCTAGTATTTGTTGTAGATATGTATAATTTTTGATTAGTTATATGAATTCTGAAGTATGCATGAGTTGAAGTTATGTGATATTCGGAAGTGTTATGATGATGAATGACTAATCTGTAAGTTATAATGATCAAGTAGATTTACCGTAGTAGGTTATGATGATACTGAAGAAAAAAGATTTTGGATAAGTAGTAGAAGAATACTGAAGTTAGAGATTTAAATGTTATGATGTTTAACCTGAAGAGATGATGATGCACTGCAGAATATTTGATGATTTCATGAAGTTATGATAGTTTCCTGACAGTTATGTTTTTTAAGATTAATGTTGTATCAAAATTTCTGAAGTATTTGATGATGATTTCTGAAGATATGATGATTTTCATTATCACCTTCCACACACGGCTGATAGGAAGGCCATTATGTTACTGTATTAAGATCGATTTTGTATTCAAATAAACTTCTGTGCAATACCTTCATGAATATGCAAATTTTAACCTGTCTGACAGGATGACAGTCCGCGTCAGGATGATATGCATTTAAATAAAATATTTACAATCAGGGAGATAAGATAAATACTGTCAGAGAGATATTCACCTCCTATGTGTTTTACACTCATTAGATACAAAATTAATGGTTGATAATTAACCTTTCATATTTTAGACAAGATTTCACATTCATATATTAGCCACAGCTGAAATGCTCTAATGTTCGTTAGAATACCGATATTAATAAATTGAGTGTTTAGAAAAAAGATTAAGGCAGTGTATGTGTGTGAATGTATCATTCACTACTTTAAATTTGAAATTTCAGGTGCTTATTTATTTGACATCTCATTTGTTTGTCACCCCTTTTGACGGTTATTTATACATTTGACACCAATCTTGGCCTTTTATTTATTTTCATTCCAGGTTTTACAGACATCTTGAATCCAAAGTGGGGATTTAAGTTGAGCAAGGCAATCTGTTTTTACCAGTGCTTGTTTTGCAAGTTATAAGCATTGGGTATTAAATGATATATTGATTTGACTGAAAAATCCAACCAATTCATCATTCAGTCAGTTACAGCATAAATATCTTCCAACTAACTCACCAACTGTTTACAATTTATTTTCTTGTGTAAATGGACTTTTTTCATAGCTGTTAAGGCTGAAAGAAAAAAAAATAATTTTTTTTTTCCTTTTATGAAAATGAGATGTCTTGAGCAGAGGCTCTGTAAGAGCATTGGCTGTTTCAGTATTACTGTTCCTCCCTGATTTCTTTGCCTTTGATTAAGGGGAACCTGCTTGGTGCCTAGCTGCAATTCCAAAGTGAATTGGTTGCCTTTTTTCATTAATTTATATAACCCCTTACCTCATATAGTCGTGTTTTGGCACCTTGGCAAACGGAGCAGACCCTGATCAGATAGCTCTCAGATCAGGGTCACCTTTGTATGCTTGTACAGTATTGTAGCTCTGATTCAATTCCATTTGTACCATTTAAAGTTTGGAAAATTAATATTCATTGAGTCATGAACTTTATTAAGATGGATATATTCATCGTCTGCTGCCAATGACTCGGCTCTATCGATATCATTTAATTGCTGGCCATGGGATGTTGCACTTATATTTTGTTGTTTAAGGGTGTGTCAAATTAAGCCATTTCATTGGTTCCATCAGTTTTGCCAGGTAATATAACCCAATGAAAGAGGTTATTTTATACAGCTTTTCACAGCATATGTTTTCTTTCATTCCTCCATGCTGAAGAGTATTTCATATTTAAGTTTCATTAGTTTATGTTAGTCAATGACTGCTGTAAAACAACCTTTTATTTGCCAATTTTCCTACAGCTTAATGTCTGGAAGTGAAATGGAATAAGGCAACCAGGGTTTTTCAATGATTGAATATTCTGAAATGAAGTAGAGGGTTAATTTCATAGACTTGACTTGACTTGACTATTTGAGTTTACCGTTGTTTCGACAGTATTTCAGTCATATAGCAACGTCAAGCTAATTACAGGTGGAGGAAGACCCCGAATGCACAGAGGCATCCGGGAAGAACCACCGACCTACTGCAAGCCAGCTGGAAGGCTTCCTCGCATGAAAATCCGAATGACACTGCCGGGATTCGAACCCACTCAGTGAGGGGCTGATCGAGTGAGTTAATTTCATAGATTGAGACCTTTTTTTCCCATATATGAAATTAACATTTATGCAATGAGAGAGAATCAGTGTAGAAATTCTTTTAAGGATCACGTTTTTATGTTTTTTTATTGTTTCATGGATGACTAGTGTCAGCATTTCAACTCTTTGTTAGTATTCCAGATATTTAAACCAATGATCCAGATACACATTTCATAACTTTGATATGATGTCACCTACTTTGTCAGATTTTTTCTTTAACACCTGATGATCACACATTTGTGCTGTAGGGTCTTGATTGTAGAAAAAGTTGAGTGTCTATTAAGCTCCTGAAATGTTAAAAATAGTCTCAAACTTTGACATAAGGTATCGTTTTATTGAGAAATATTCTTGAATGAGTCATTGTGTTTTTATAAGTATTACAATTGCAACACCTGGTGGTGTCATAGATACCAATACAACAATAAAAGTAAATATAGCATGACTTAATGTTGTTCAATTTCCAGAAGTATCCCTGAAAACAATTTGGTACATTTCATATTCTGAGTTATTAAATTAGCAAGTTTATGGTACCCCTGCTTCATAATCAATAATTATGTTCATATTTCTTGTTTAATTAGGTCGTTTACTATGATGTGATGGTGATTTATGTCAGAAGAACAACATTAAATGCTGCAGCTCCACCATCCATCTAGATATGGAAACAGGATTATTTATGACTAAAATTTAAAATTAATTTCAATATGTTGGGCTCAACCTATATGGGATATCTCCCAGTATCCCCTGATGTTAAATCAACCATAACCATTTTGTAAGATTTTTTTTCACTGTAATGTGTTTATATAGAGATTTATCTATGTAATTATTTACATATACTGACTGGATTTAATTCACTACCACGTAGGCTTATTAAAATTTATAAGCTCAAGCATTTGATGAGTCCATGTTCTGTCTGTAGCTTCCAGTAAGATTGATTTGCCCATTATTAGATGGATTATTGCTGAATTATTCACTTATCCAAACAGTTCAGAATTTGCCCATGGCAATTTTTTGTGGACTTAAACTCTATGTATGGATTAAGCAAGACACATTTTCTCCTTGAAATGGGTTGGGAAAAGTTCATGAAGTAATTGCTCTTCAGGTCAGGCATTGTTCTATAAGTAAACAAAATAGGACCATTTCCTTGTTGAAGTTTATGTAAATATTAGTTTTCTGTCTAAAAGGTCTCTGTCTCAGAATCTGTAGTGGTTCACAGAGGTTGGACTAAAATTACTCAAGCAGCATGCGTCCTGTATACCAGGGATGACCACTTGTTTTGAAGTTTAAGCCAGCATGCACTGCGTATGCTGGTCAATGATAATCAGTGGGCATCAAAAGTTTGGATACCACATTTTATTGGACCATGCAAATTAACTAGTAATTGAAAAATACAATATGATATAAATCATTTCAACAAATTACAAATGATAGATATAGGGTTCAGTGTTGGATTGCATTATATTTACATTAGTGTTCTAATGAAGTCATTATAATGAATCAGCGGTGTATGTAGTTCAGGCCTGGGGTTAAACTGAAGTCAATTTCAAGAAGTCGGAGCCAGGATGATGCCCTCAGTATTCTGGTAATATCATTAACGTCTGAGAGGAAGGCAGAATGATTATTGGAAGCCACAGCATGCAGGAAATAAAATTAGGTTGAATTCCTTGAAAGCATTAGACATTGTATTTATTTACATAAATTCACTTTTGAAACTGGGACATATGATATGATATTACTAGAAACGATCACCCAAATTTAATTGAATCAATTTGCCATTCTTTGAGTTATATGACTGACCTAGATACAAGTAAATGTTTAAGCAGACATGAAAAGCTTAAAATGATAACTTTCATGAATAACAGTGAATAGATCATGCCATAATCAACCTGAAATCGAAGGTTAAGCCATATGCATATTACAACAGAATGCTATAAAAATATCACCATAGTGATCATTAACTCACTGATTGAAATTACAGGGATGGGTCTTTATTATCATCATTAGAAATCATCTTTATCATTTATAACTTAATGGTTACCAACCTGAAAGCGAAACACCTATGTTAATGTGTCATTAACTGAAGCAATGTTATATTTTGCTGTTGTTTTTTAATTGCAACTAATTATGTTGAGCTAGTCACTCACCCTGGTGTCGGCAGGAGCTAGTCACTGACCTTGGTGTCACTCATCCTGATGTCGACAGGAGCTAGTCACTCACCCTGTTGTCAGCAGGAGCTAGTCACTGACCTTGGTGTCACTCATCCTGATGTCGGCAGGAGCTAGTCACTCACCCTGTCTTGGTGTCACTCATCCTGATGTCGGCAGGAGCTAGTCACTCACCCTGTTGTCAGCAGGAGATAGACACTGACCTTGGTGTCACTCACCCTGGTGTCAGCAGGAGGTAGACACTCATCGTGGGGTTGGCAGGAGCTAGTCACTCATCGTGGGGGTCACTCATTCTGGTGTCAGCAGGAGCTAGTCACCCACCCTGTTGTCAGCAGGAGCTAGTCGCTCATCCTGGTGTCAGCAGGAGCTAGTCACTCACCCTGGTGTCAGCAGGAGCTAGTCACTCATCCTGGTGTCAGCAGGAGTTAGTCACCCACCCTGTTGTCAGCAGGAGCTAGTCACTCATCCTGGTGTCAGCAGGAGTTAGTCACCCACCCTGTTGTCAGCAGGAGCTAGTCACTCACCCTGGTGTCAGCAGGAGCTAGTCACTCATCCAGGTGTTGACAGGAGCTAGTCACTCACCATGGTGTTGGTAGCAACATTGGTGTCACATCATTGTAAGGTTTTGTATGCAACTTACAAACATGCATATAACTTAGTAATCCGCTATGCTTTTTGATATATATAATACTTTGGTAAGGTATTCAGGGGGACAAAGAAAATAGATAACGTTTGACCAAATCGAAGTAAATTAATATGGCCCTTTTTTTTTCAAGTACACCTCAGCATTCAGTTATGGGATTGACTTGAAACTTCATAATGGTGTTTAGGCGCTAGAATAACAAGTTAGATAACTCATGACTATTCATTTTGGTTATGGCTCTTTTGAACTAAGAAATTTTTTATGAAGTTTTGCATTTTTTTTTTTATAATCATATGGTTACTGAAATGTTTCAGACACCGTTGCAAACTAATTAGTGGCGGCCAGAGTATCCAAACAGGCTGTTTCACAGACTGCTCATGTTTTAATGTGGAGGGACTTGTGTATTATCAGTTCCTTACTGGGGCCGCCGTTGCTGAGTGGTTACAGTCGTGGACTACAAATCTCTCAGCCCCTCACCGCTGTGGGTTCGAATCCCAGTAGGGACTTTGGATTTTTCATATGAGGAAGCCTTCCAACTGGCTTGCGGTAGGTTGGTGGTTCTACCCGGGTACCTCTGTGTACTCGGGGTCTTCCTCCACCTGTAATTAGCTGGACGTTGCTATATGATTGAAATACTATCGCAGCGACGGTAAACCCCAATACAACAACAACAATTCCTTACTGTCCCGGTCTGTATTTGTATCTAGGTTCAACATAACTGATTATCTCTTAATTAATTTGTTTTAAATTATATAATATTAATCGTTGTTTAACCCTTTCCCTCATATAGACTCATTTTGACGCACTCAATAGGTACCACATAAAGCCTGATCTGCAGAAAACCACAGTTAAACCTTACCAAATTTAATTACAAAATCCTCATTTCCAGACCACTGAGGAACAGCGAACAACATAAAACCTGATCAGCCTGCGAGTTACTCGCAGGCTGATCTGGTTTTATGTTGTTCGCATAGGTCTTTTCATGGTTTCCTCTATGAGGGAAAGGGTTAAATATCTTTACTTAGGAATGACCTTTAACTTTAAATTGACAAAAAAGCAGTCAACCCCATTTTCAGGTCATTCAATATCTTTGTATTTTGCTCATCTGAGAGAAGTCAGGGACAATCTTCTGATACTTTCTTCATCAAAGGATGAACAGTTACTGTGTCGTTTTCAGTCTAGGACAATGGCCATTGCTTCATTGTCAGTCTTTGAGGATATGAGTGTTGCTTCATGGCCAGTCCAAAGGATGTATTCTTTCTTTTAGAAGTGAGTATTATTTTAAGTTTTAATGGTAATTTTTTCATTGACAGTGTGAGACAGTTATAAGTCTGTAGAGCAATGGCTATTGCTTTATTATAAGTCTGTAGAACAACCTCTATTAATTTATCATCTGTGTGTATGACAATGGCTATTGCTTTATTAAGTCTATAGGACAATATCCATGTCTTCTATAGGGCAGTCTTGCTATTGCTTTATTTCTGCTTGTAGGGCAATGGCTATGGCTTTATTGTCAATAAGTCTTCGCTTTTTTAAGGTTGCTTTATTAATAGAATGAGCTACTACAGTCATCTGCCATTAAAATTGGTTAAAATTGCCATTATCTCCACTATTACTCAATGGTTGTCACTCAAACTTCACACATGCATCTGTTTATCATCATTAGACCCAACAGTAAAACAGGAGCAGTAACTCTTGCAAATGTTTTTGGCCTTTTTTGGACTTGAGAATTTTACAGATTTGTTTAACATTGCCATTATCTCCCCTAATACTCAATGGATATCCCACAATATAACATACATGTGTTTATCATCATCAGACCAACAAGTTGAAAAACAAACAGTAACTCTTCCTATTGTATTTACATATTTATGACTCTTATATTTACATATTTATGGCCTTTTTTGAACATGACCATTTTTTTTTATTGACAAGCAGTAAAATAGTCCAGCACAATGTCTTATGGACAGTTCTTGTTCTATTGGGCAATGGCTAAAACTTGCTTCCTTGTCTGTAGCACAATGGCTATTGTTGTTATATCTCTATAGTCAACAGTCAGTGTCATTATCAGTCTGTGGGCAATGGCTATTGTTGTTATATCTCTATAGTCAACAGTCAGTGTCATTATCAGTCTGTGGGCAATGGCTATTGTTGTTATATCTCTATAGTCAACAGTCAGTGTGTCATTATCAGTCTGTAGGGCAATGGCTATTGTTGTTATATCTCTATAGTCAACAGTCAGTGTGTCATTAGCAGTCTGTAGGGCAATGGCTATTGTTGTTATATCTCTATAGTCAACAGTCAGTGTGTCATTATCAGTCTGTGGGCAATGGCTATTGTTGTTATATCTCTATAGTCAACAGTCAGTGTGTCATTATCAGTCTGTGGGCAATGGCTATTGTTGTTATATCTCTATAGTCAACAGTTTGCACAATGGCTTATGTTGTTTAATCTTTTTAAAGGTCAACAGTCACTGTGTCATCATAAGTTTGTAGGGCAATGGCTATTGTTTCCATGTCAGTCTGTTGCACAATGGCTAATATTGTTGAATCTTTATAAAGGTCAACAATCACTGTGTCATCATAAGTTTGTAGGGCAATGGCTATTGTTTCCTTGTCAATCTGTAGCACAATGACAAATGTTGTTTAATCTTTATAAAGGTCAACAGTCACTGTGTCATCATTAGTCTGTATTATCAGTCTATAGATCAATGGCTATTGTTTCCTTGGCTACTGTTGTATTATCTTTATAGAGTTCATCAGTCATTTTCTCATTTTTGTTAGAATTTCTCCGGAACAACTGTGTTTCAATTACTAGCCTGTATGCAGTAGCTATTGCTTCATTATCTGTCTGGAAGCCAACAGTCTGTGTGTTCTTGTCTTTGCATGTTACTATCAGCCTATATGGCAGTAGCTATTGCTTCATTTTCTGTCTGCAGTCTTTAGGACAAGGCTATAGCAGTAGGTCCATTATTTCTATCATACCAATTGGAGATACAAAAGTAAAATAATGATCAGATGTTGTCAAGCATTGACTACCATTGAAGACAAAAAACATTTGAAGTTTTTGATATGGTTTTTGTCATGAGAAAAACCTTTACTGTATGTAGTGGTTTGAAAATATTTTGAGATGAAAAGAGAAAACTAACGTTGTTTTAGCATTATTGATGGAGTTGCAACCATTTTTCTATCACCTGGACACAAGTACTTAGCAGAATGTCATCTGGGAATAAAACCCTGTGAAATCATGTTGACACAGTCTTTTTGTTGGATATGTCAATATTTGATGCCCTTTGTATATTCTTTCTGGTTATGAGGGAACTTTATTGGTTGAGCTATATTTGATCTACGAGTACTTTTAGTCTGTTTATTCATTGTTCTAGAAAAAAGGATCATAAATATTTCCTGTCATACTATCAAAAAGGCTCATAATGAATATAGCTCTATATTCATGGCATGGAAAGGGGCTAAAATCGTATTAGCCACTCACCATGTTTTGTTAAAAAGTAGGTATCTGACAGTGTGGTTTCAGATGCTTTTAGCAGTTAATCAATAGCTGAATTGAATAGCCTATTGAGTTTATGCAATAGCATTATACCTAGGCAATGTGGGAAGGAAATAGTACACTAAGGTGAATGGCCCTAGTTTATAAACCACCTCAATAGTTTGTGTCAGACCTTCCCGAGCATGAAGTCTATTCAACACAGATCTTTTGAAATTTGCAGTCTTTTTGTTGGATAATGAATACAAGCTCGGTATTGGATTGTATTACTCAGTTGAACAGAAAAAAATATACCACCAAATATAGACAGGAGATCAATTCAGACAGCCAAGGCATTGTTAGGAGAATGAATCAACAAATACTTGCTATTCATTGGATTTGAATAGAGTATTTTAGGCTTGAAAAACAGGACTTTAATATTTATAATAAATAATTTGAGGTGGTTTGGAGTGTGGCTTGACAAGCAGACGACAGTAGACGTTGAAACCACGTGTTAGTTCCCTTGCTCACGGCCGTCCTGCTGGTGTGTTAAATATGCAAGCTGTGCAGTGGAATTGTTGGACACAAACAGGACATGATATTGACACAGTTCTGTAACCAGCCGAGGATAGAGGCATTCAAAGGCTGCATGTGCAGTGTTAAATGCAGCCAGCGGTTTTTATAGGTATTGATTTTTAATCACCAAACACATTACTACATCCTCTACAGAGACGGGTTTGCGGCTTGAGAGTGATTTCTAGGAGCCTCAACCACATTTTGTGTGTGTGGGAGAATTATACAGTCTTACATCATCGAAAGAAGTTTGATCAATTCAGTATCAGGAGGTTCCCATGTTTCATGTTGTTCTCCTGACATATCAAGGCAGCTTGATAATGGATGTACAGGCTCTGTTGTGATACATATGATGAACAGTCAAGGCTTGGAATATGTCGGTGGTTGTTTACAGTGTAGGATGAAGGTGAGATTTGATGTTGTTGTTCTGGCATTTCCTGCAGGTAGCTACTTTACCATCACTCACACATAAATGAGGGATACTTCAATGTTGACATACTCTCTTTTATACTTCTTAGTTTGAGGAAAATGCTTGAATTTTGACACATGAAGGGAAATGAATGTGTTGCCTGAAAAATATTGTTCAAAGAAAAATATTCCTTAGTGTTCAAATTATTTTTTTCTGTTTTTTTTTAATTAAAAATTTCCGGTTGGGGAGTTCACAAAGTGATATATTAAAATATTGTTTTTTGAAGGTTAACTCTTGTTATATTTAGAAACAAGATAATATGTTTGTTGTTGTTTTTTTTTGACAAGATATGTATGAAAACACCGGCCACTTGTAAATATTAGGTAAATATCATAATTTATCAAGCTATATGATATATAACCGAGAATTACTCAAGAGTCAATTGTTTCATTAGGCAATAAACAATTTAACATGCAGTCATGTGTTGTATATAGCCCTTTCCCTCATAGTGGACTCCATGAAAAGACTTATGCGAACAGCATAAAACCAGATCAGCCTGCGAGTAACTCGCAGGCTGATCAGGTTTTATGCTGTTCGCTGCTCCTCAGTGGTCTGTAAATGAGGATTTTGTAATTAAATTTGGTAAGGTTTAACTGTGGTTTTCTGCAGATCAGGCTTTATGTGATACCTATTGAGGGCGTCAAAATGAGTATATATGGGGAAAGGGTTAAAATAAGCTTGGTTTTCATGCAAATACATGTACCAATACAACACTGTTCATACTATGCATCTCAGATTCTATCCTTGAATAATGAAAGTTTTACTGTATAGTTCAGTATAGTGCGGAGCCAAAGTATTATAATGGATATCATTATTATATTAATTCAGGAGTGATGTACATGCATAAAGACACTGGATGCAGGGGAGAATAATGACTCCTTTGATAGATAAGCTGAATGTCTGGTACTCCTTAGTCACTTTTCCTGAATGGTTATGTTACTATACTGATGAAGTGTCTTTGATACTTTAATACAAGGAGTGTCAGATGTATGGTGGAGACCTATAAGCAATGCAATTTCTCAGACTTTTCTATTTGCTGAGTAAAGCCAAGAAAAAGATTTGCTTTCAGTTTGATCAGGATTTTGTGTGGTTTAAGATGAAGGTACCTTGGGCCTTTGGTAGTTACATGACTGGGTATCAATAGGTAGTGGATTTGAGTCCCCAGGGGTGGGGGGGCAAGAATCTTCCCAGACACAAAGTACTGGACCAAGCCAGGAACTGTCAAGGAGGGTTAAACTGTTGTCAAAATTGTGTATTTGTGAGGTGACTGGGCAGGACTACACAGTCCGTCAATATTGGCTTTATTGTATTTCTTGTCTCCATATGTGAAATCAGTCATCCTCCAGTCTGTTTTGTGAGGGGCTAGATAG
>CM037788.1:53883653-53911161 GCA_021229015.1 Solen grandis
GTTTCATGATGGGACAGCAAGTGCTCATGAAGATGACATATGGTTCTGAACTTTTTGGCACATGAGCCACATCGAAAAGATTTCATGTCCTGTCCTATTGTATTATGTTTACTGTTAACACATACATGCTGATCACTATAAAATGCATTATCATTTCCTGAACTTGTATCCTTCAATACCAAATTTAAATCCCTTTGACATGCATCTTCTGAACACATTTTATTTACTTCATTTCTTTTCTCCACAGACCTCTGAAATTTTATTTCTTGAATCTGTCCATTTTGGTTCATATTAATTTCTTTGCTTTTGCATTTTTTATTTTGATCTGTAGTATTCAGTTCTTTGGTCATTTCTTCATCAATATCAACATCTTTCTTCACTTCTTCATTTGCCTATGGTGACATTTCCTTTGTACACAAACAAAACTTTTTAAATTGTGGTCCAGATGATTGTTTTTTCTGTAAAGAAAGAAGAAAATATTTCAATCTTGTTTGTTTCCAAAGAAAATCTTTTTTTATCAAATGTACATTTCCAAGAAGACACAAACATCTTTTTTACTTTATAAAGGCTGTGAATGACATGCTTAAATTGGGGTCTTTTCACATTTTAATATGAAATCAGGTGTTCCTTTTAGCTTGTTAAATACAACACCTGAAATGTTTTTTCTTTATAGAAAAAAATAATGTAAGACTAAACACACCATTACACAAAAAGTACCAGTTCATAAGATGTGTTCCACTCTTAATCAAATGAGAGAAAAATGTGCATATCTTAATTAATATATGAAAAAGCAATAATGTTTATGTAACCAGTTTAGAAAAATTGTGTAGCCAGACCAGGACTCAAACTGGATCTGGTGTCTAGAAGGACTGCATGTCAGTCAGAACAGCCTTAAATCCCTCAAATGTCTGTGGTTTCAAATCCCAAAGAATTGGGACTATTTAGAATGGTAAAGATTTTTCTCAGCATTTGGCATCTTTTTCTTTCCTTACTTTTGTTTTCGTCTAATTGAATTTTTAGCAAAAAATATATATGATTGTGACGGGGTTCGTTCATACTGGTGTGAGACCGTTTGTTTTTTTGTTAACCTGTTTTGAACCCTTGAGTTTTGCATATATATTACTTACTCACTTTTGATTGGCTTGGACTTGCATGATTAGTCAGGTGGTCATTTTGACCACGGAATATGAGCATTCCCGCTTTGTGCTTTGTGAAGACAGGTTGTCTTATGTTGTCCATACTTTGAAATAGTCTTTTATACGGAAAATGTATTGGTATGTATATCTTTCATCTTTTTGATACCGTGGTGGTTTGTCTGGCTTGCGTTGGAAACGGGCTGTATTTAGACCTTTACTCTGGTTCAATTCGCTTTACACGCGGCTTGTATACATTGTATTCAGAGTGGCAGATTAATGAAATGGTAATGGTCTTACATAACCAATTTCACTAGTTCTACCTTTATTTCACAGATGTTTAACCATTTTTGATATTTACGTAACCAGCACACCATGAACGTTTGCCTGTGAGAGCCAGATCAGATTGTGAGCAATACCTTATATTGGTAAGTTATCCGTGAAACATGATTGTCATTGTTTAATGTGTACATGTATGTTCTGTATATTTTACTGTTGTATGTTTGTAACCATATTTGTAAAATGACGGCCACTAGTCACATAAATGAATCATATTTATTATATGTCATTCACATGAATTATAATAATTGTCGCTATATTATATTTATGAGTCGTATTTTATGATTGCAGGTCACGACTCGTACCTCCCTTTAATAAATACCTTCGGGACATGTGAATTCCACGACTCCGTGAATTGTTGTTCTTTTTTCCCAACTGTGTGGAAAAAGTACGCAAGTTACATGATATCTTTCTCTGAATATTTTGAAGCGGCACTTTACTGCGATAATGACACGGACTGTCAGTATACCCCCCTTTCCCTAAACAATGGGTGTTTCAGCGATATTTTCTTTCAAGTTTGATACCAAATGTTGATTATAGCTGAAGATTGATATTGAAATGTAAAAAGGCACACTCACGTAAAAATATGCAATTATCAAATATTTTATCTTCAGCTAAATCGACTTCCGGTTGTGGATATAATGAACAAGGGACACAACTTTTACCATTCTGCTCGATCATAGATATCTTCCATTAACTGATATGCACCTAATCAAAGGACTGATAGATGCTGCTCGTTAGGTATTGGGATCCTTATAGATTACCCCGAATTGTAGAACATCCATAAGTAGTTAAGAGTTAATGTCAACTGTTTTGAAACCAGGTGGACAATCTATGGAAATTACCGTACGTGGGGGGTGGGGTGCCTTAATTCTTCCATACCTTTCTCTTCTTTTTTTTTTCCAGGAGACTGTAGGGTAAGTGTTTTTATCCTTTATACTTCTGGGTTCCCAGAGTGGGTGGGGACATGACCCCCCCCCCCCCCCCCCCCGGATCCACGCATGAAGTATCGTTCCTTTTCTTAAGTCTCTGTCATACGCCAATTTTTTTAATTTTTTTTTTTTTAAAGTGAACTGGGTAGTTTGTTGTTGTTGTTTTTTCAGCGCAACTGTATAAAATTGATTTTGACCTACTTCTTCAATCAATCAAATGCTGGTATGCAAATGAAGCTAGAGTAAATGCAATGCTATCTTTGGCTTGTATAATTTATTTTTAGGGTATTTAGGATATTCCAATTTCAAATGGGAGTTTCAGGTTGTATATATCAATCTACTGTTATAACAGGTTTCTTTTTCAGTTTAAACATGAAAGGTAACACAGTAAAGAAAATTTAACACTTCCATATCAATTTAGGAATGCTGCTTTGTCAATATGATTTAATATGATGTTTTTGACAATTGTAGTAAGATTGTGGAGGAACGAAAAACCGCAAGAACTGGTGCAGATATTACCAGATAGGCTCTGATTAAAGGTGGAAAACTAGAACATTCCGTTGAATTTACAAAACTGTTTCTGTAGAAAGGTTTCCACTGGACAATAAAGTATAACTGTTATTCCTCGATGTCGTTAAGTGGTTTGCTTTAGAACAATCATCTAACCATTTTCGGTACATTGATGAGTGCAAGTTGTTAAGAGGAATGGGTTTATTGGAGTACCAAAGCGTAAAGGTCTAGCAAAAGATGGGAATGAAGTTCATGGCCGATTTCTGTCAGACATTTCGAAGATGAATTCAGTACTTCCAAATAAATGGCTTCTCAAAGACAAGTGCACGTACACGTACGTACATGAGAAATACATTGTCAATGGAAATTCTTTTAGGCATAGAGAAGTCGGGCTTAGTATTGTAATTTCCATATAATAAATTTCCATATCTTAAAAAAATATTACATGCACCTTTTTAACAATAATGAACCCCATATATCGACTTTAGACATAGCTATCCTCAGTACACATAAAAGCTATACCCCGTACCTTATTTTTTCATTAATATCTACTCTACTCAGTACATTGTCGATGGACAAATATAAGGGTTAAATACATTCAGGTGTCGTCAACTATCCCAATAAGTTTTACAGCATTGAACATTAAATAGAAATAAAGACATTCATCGATTCATATGTTTTTTCATTGGGCGATTTTTCAAGAGAAACCATAGTCATGTCCGTGAGCAATCTCGCTTTACTTCCATTTATTTTCTATTTAAAAAGTAACATCGTATATGTAACGAATATGTCAGCACATCTAGACATGCCAATAGATGTCGAACTCGTACTTCTTTTAATTTAATATGTCTTGTTGGTACCAATAATAATTATATAAAAATATTGACGTGCCTGCAAGCACGTACAGTCTTTGTTTTCTGCTCATTTGTCCAGCTATCCACTGTGGAATCCCTCAGATGAGATTTAGAATTTTTATAAGTATTTACTGGATCTGTAACCAGGTGAAAAAGTGTGCAGCCAGACCGGGACTCGAACCCGGGACTATTTGTGTACAAGAGGAGTGTTGAATACCGACTGAGCTACTGGACCGCTTAAAAAACTCTCACTAAAGAAAGCGTCAAAAACTGTCAGCAGTGATATAATCTAATGTGCCCGATTCTTTTGCAGTTCCAGTATACATTTCTTTTATCTACATAGCGAGCAAAATATATATGATATGAATTATTGTGAATTTATAATAGCAATAAAATATAACTAAACAAGAAACGCCCAAAGTAGGCTGGTTACGAATTACAGACTTTTTTGTTTTGTTGTTGTTGTTGTTGTTGTTGTTTTGGGAGGGGGGTGGGTGTCCACACATATACACAAATCCTTTCTGGGAGAATACTGGATTTTAGAGGGTCCGGGTTTATTGAGTTTCCAAATTCCAAGGCTCCGCATCAATCTCTGCCACACTGAGTTTTATCTGTGATATATCTGAAACTCAGCTATTTTTCAACTCACTATGGCAGAGATCTGTATGAGATCTGTGTTTTTTCTGATTGGGGAAAAAATAAATAAAGAGAGAGAAAAATCCGATTCATTGACTACAATGTGATTGCACAACACCTCTTCTTCATCATCTTCTAAAAAAAAAGAAAAGAAGAAGAAGCAAAACTCAATGTCGCCCGTTAAATATTTATTGAATATGAACACCCTGGTAAGATTCACCCCGCCATTGTGTTGTTATTCAAGGGCGAGGGCACTGGAGTGGCGCCACTAATGTCCCTGTTGAGTAGATAAACGTCGTTGTGGGTACACTCGCTCTGAATGTGGGACGGCATGCTGGGGTCGTCATGGTAAACACGGACTTCCGTCAGCGATCCTATCCACTCGCGCATCATCTTCATCTGTAACAACGGAGTGAAAATGGTTTAGAGAAGTAGTATAGTACGGTGTTTAAGTAAATTAAAGTTAGAGTTACATAAGTCACACTAGGTGTGTGTGTGTGTGTGTGTGTGTGTGTGTGTGTGCTTTTGTATACCTGTTCATGTGAGGTAGAAATCTCGTTCTTCGATGTGAAGAATTCTGCATATTTCAAATTCTTACTGGTATTGAACTTGCAACAGATGTGAAATTAAAATATGAGTAATAATTTTTGCTAGTACTAGTATGCTAGTATAGCACTTATTACACGAAATAAATCTTCATTGTAACAATGACGGATTTTAGGCCAGTTGGGTTGACGTGACGCCATTTTGACATTTTTTTTTTCGGCGTAGCTGTATAATTTCGATTTCAACTCGCATCTTAAACCAATCAAATGTACGCTAACAGCGGTAAATAATTCTAAGCTGAATAAAAGGACTCCTGTTATTGGTTAACGCATCGTTATGGACTATAAAATTACTGTAAATAAGGGGTGCAGCTTGTATATATCATTCAGCTTGGTGTTATTACTTTTCTTTTTGATGTAAACATGAAAGTGATTTCAGTAAGTTAAATACAATCCTTTTCCGTCAATTGAGGAATGCTACTTTGTGAAAATGATTTAAAACAACAAAAAAGAATCCACCGTGTTATGACATGAAACCCCTTAATTACTATGTATATTGAATTCTTCCAGCCTGCCGAGATGCTCTCATTGAAAATTAATCCGCCAAAACCAAAACAACTAATAACGCTTTTATATCATAATTGTCATATGCAATAATGATATGAACAAATATCAAACAAGCCTATTTAAAGATATATTTTTTTGTATTACCGTCTATAAATAAGTATATTTCATAGAAAAAATACTGAACTATTTCTAGAACGTACTAAATTTGTTGTGCGTCGGTCTTTCGCGCGCTTTTCCTCGGAATGTTCTAGAAGACTGGAAATCTCGTTTTTCTTTCATCCTACGCCGAATATCTTTTTTAAAGATATTTCTTGTTTATTATTATTATTATATTGAAGTCTTTATCTGGCAGCAAGTAAGCACCAGAAATTATTCGAAAATGCCATGACTTACTTCCAGAGTTTCTATCCCGGCGTTCGTGTGAACCATCTCTCTCTCGTCTTTTGTGAGAGCTACCATGTAACAATTGCCCGTCGTGACAGCCACAAAATAGTGCTGACGAATAGATACATGAGTAAGAACAGTTATTACCTTCATACACGTGCTTCTTAAGAAAAAAAAAGCATATATGAGGTAAGTCTCTGTTTAATGATACTATTGCATGGGACATTAAGTCAAAGGTACCCGGTACGTTGCTGCTCATTAAAAAAAACAATGACCTTATATATAATATATAAGGTTGAAATATATTTTGTTTTAATGCGGCAGTTTTTCGGTCAAAGCATCGTACCGGATACTTTTGCATTAAGCAAGTAGGCTCGAAGCTGACATGTAGAACTGTAAGCTAAATTATTAATTAAGCGAATTTTCACTAATAGTTCTTTAATACCAATTAAAAAATAAGACTAGAAGTCGTTTGTTTAAGATACAAACGAAGCGGCTTTCCGTTTGCTTATTTCAAAGGTATTAAATATAAAAGTTAATACAAAAAAAAAATGGAATAATGATGCATAATAATGTATGATTTAATACGTAAATCATCTTTATCTTAAATATATACTTACGATTATGTTCAAAAATAAGCTTTAAATCTTTTTTTTTTTATTTTCTTCTTCTTAAGAAGATATTGAGAAAGCATAAATATGGATCTTATTTGATTATGCACCCGTTTTCTATCATTCTGAAAAAAACAAACAAAAAAACACAAAAAAAAAACAGGAAAATTTTAAGATAATAATATCCTCAAGAATTGTTTTTCTTACGTTATTCAATCGATTTTTTTTTATTCTTTATTTAATATCTTTTTCTTTGTAAGCATATGGCTTAACATGTATTTATTGCAATTTGATCCACAAATGAAATTGTAAAAAAGAAAAAAATACTTTAAAATCGATTACTTTGTACCTTTAAATTGATTGAGTTTTATTTACATTTGCAAAATTAGAGGGAAACAAAGGCAGAGGTGTAAGCAAAATAATGAAAATAAGTTCTTATTTCTATGTAATTAACGTTATAAAAGTCTAGAAACTTTCAACTATTCTTTTGCTTTGTATATTTGCTTATTTTTACAGATTTAGAAAAAGAAACCGTTAAACATTTAGAAAACATAAACAATCGATAGGAAGATATACATGTATTTGTCATTTTCTTCAGGTTTTCAGAAAGCAGTGATAGCAAATGCAATAAGATATCCGTAAAGGTTTTCTGGCTCTAGTATAATTATACTAATTCATCGTAAATGCGACTCATTTACTCAAAAACGTATCACAATTCACTATTCAACGCAGGCATTCATTCCTGCAAAAGAACAATCGGATCTTGCTCAACCAACCCAATGACCACTTACATGTCTTTCTGCAAATTAATAGATTTCCATGAATAAGCCCTTTTACGAAAAACATGAATAAGTCATGTTTGAAAACGTAATCACTTGAAATTTTCTGGACTTTTCGCGCATGTTAAGGTACGGCATTATTACTTATTTAAAGTTAATATATACAATCTTTTGATCTTTTTAATATATTTTGCTTACACATCAATTTTGTCATAAACAAGTAACACAACACAAATTCTTTAAGGTATGCTTAAGATTGGCATCAATACTCATGACGCTGGAGCGCGAATACGTATTGAAATGAATATTTTTTATATTTTGACGACGTCAAAATCAAGTGACTGAAGAAAAATATCTTTTTTGCAAGGACATGTTCAGCTAACGTTCTATTAATCCAGAAAAAAAGTATCTTCGAGAATGCGAACAGGTTTGTTTTCACATTTTCAAGTAGGCATTCCATCAAACATGAATAACTGCCATGTTTGATGACGTAATCACTTGAAATTTTCAAGACCTTATGAACGTACTAAGTTTCGACATTTTTGAAAAGTTTAAGTTCATTGGTCTAATTGGCGATTTTATATGATTTTTCAAAATAATTATAGTTTAAGTATGCATGACGTCATAATCACGTGACAAAACAAACATTTCTTGCAGTATGCATCACTTCAATTTTAACTCTATCAATTCTGAAGATATAATTAAAATTGACTTTAAATACATGATATCGGAGCGAAAGAAATCTTTAAAGAGACATGTTTTTTTGTCTTTTTGATGACGTCATAACCACATAACTAAAGAGAAATTCATTTAGAAAATAGAACGTAAACTTCTATGCCGATGTGCTGTCCAATTTTCATGCTTGTAACGCATCAGGGGGCTTTGTAACATTTAAATTTAATTTTTGACCAAAGTTCGAAACTCGGTATTGCCATAAAATCTTAATCTTTTCGAATTTGGCAATTTGAACGCCAAGCTTGACATCTACATCCTAAAATACATCTTTTGTAAAAATATCAAGATAATCGGACCTATATTGAAGGCTCTAGAGCGCGAACAAACTTTTGAAGCTGACGTCAAATCTGACGTCATATGACGCCAATGAAAATTGAAAATGATTGAATGTATAAAAAGATACTTTTTTATCGCTGCAATTTCAATTTCATTAAAATTGACTCAAAATGTAGAGAAATCTTTGAAAAAATAGGATTTTGTCCATTAAATGACGTCATAACCACGTGACTTAAAAGGAAATCTTTCAGAGGAAAGAAAGTAGACCTCTGGGCCAATAAGCTGTCCAATTTTCATGCTTCTATCTCATCAGTAGCCTTTGTAACATTAAATAATAGTTTTAGGACCAAAGTTCGAAACTCGGTTTTGCCATAAATTCTTAATTTTTTCGAATTTAAAAATTTGAAAGATAAGGTGCACATCTACATCATAATATACATCTTCTGTGAAAATATCAAGATAAAATATCAAAAAATAAAGGCTCCAGAGCGCGAACAAACTTTTGAAGCTGACGTCAAGTCTGACGTCAATTGACGTCATTGAAAATTAAAAATTATTGAATTTAAAAATTTATAAGTTTTTGTCGAGGCAATTTAATTTTCATGTTGCTTAGACACTGACAACATACCGAAATTAACTCTTAGATTTGGTTGGAAAAAAAGGAATAATAATAATAATAACTAGATGTCATTCGTTTAAACGAATGATAGGACTTTCTGCAACATCTGCTTTATATAGTATATATAGAAGATGACATAATAGATAATCTGTCCAAATTGCTACTTTCTATCTCCTCTATTTCTATATAAAATAGCACAAATAGAACACATTCTGTGAATTTTAATAAAAGTCCGCCCATATCTTGCACATGTAGTTTACATACAACATTTATACTATGTCATATGACATGAAAGAAAAATGAAACAGTGTTCAAATGTAAGTTTCTAACTTTCATCACACATAGAATTTCATCACTCCAGCTCAGTTGTAACCTTGTTTAATTTTAGCCTCATTAGGAAGAAGTATTGAATATTTGTATAGTGCTATATCCTTTCGACACCTGTAACGTAGTTAATCGTATTTAGCGATTTTGGCGTGTTTGGGCTTCCGTAGTTTTGCCATAAATTCCTGGAATTTCGAACAATGGTGATATTTTGAAAGGTAACATCCCAGCCTACAAACTGATGCAATATGAATATCGTTAGCATAACAATGCAGTTTTTAGATGGTCTAAAATGTGGGGCTGCGTGTGATTTTTTCAAGGCTTGCAAACTGCTCGCTAGCTACATAGTGTTGCAAATACGGATTTTTGTCTTGTGCCGTTGTACATGTATTAACTTCAATGCTTATTTTGGAAACAGTCAACATTCGACAAAAAACAACAACAAAAAAAAAAACAACAACAACAAGATCACGATATAGCCCATCAATTGCAATTTGATATTTTTTTTTTTTTTTTTTTTTTTTTTAAGTCGTTGCGCAAGTATTTAAGCTTGGTGACCCCTGCGCGTGACCTTTTCCATATTTTTATGATGCATGATTATGAAATATCTTATTTTCCATGTAACTTTCTTATATGAAGTCCAATTTCAATAAACTTGGTACCGTTAGAAAGCTCTTAAAACATGCTACATTTTATACGCATAATGTATAAACTTATCTTCAGTCGTTTCTGAGATATTGACTGTTAAACCTCAAGAAAACAGCATATTATCAGCAAAATTAGCTTCATTTCATTTAGTTTTTTTGCTTATAACTTTGTATTGCGTAAACCAATTTTAATAAACTAAATATCTTTGGAAACGTCAATTATTCAGCTATAATTCTTATTCATACATATATTTACAAAAATCGATCTTTATTGAGATATGGCTACATATATGCAGTAGGGGTGAAATCAAAATTTCCTCACGTGCCTAATAACCCATAAAAATTTCATCGTCCTAGGACTATTGCAACATATTAAAATAAGCGTTTGGTTAGGAAGAAGAAAAGAATAATAATAATAAACAAATGACGTCACGTGACGTCATATGACGTTTATTTTCACATAATTGTTAAGACACCCAGAGACCTACTAACTGACAAAATTTCAACTTTCTATCTCAAATAGGACAGTTTTTATAAGCATTTAAATATTGACGTCATTGGTTCGAATCTTGGATCCGCCATATATGCTTGGACTTTTCGAATTTTGAAAAACGGACACCGGTATACACAATAAGAACGTAATATACACATTCTGTGAAAATTTGATGAAAATCGGCCCATTAATAATGGCTCTGGACCGTGTACAAACTTTCGTAGTCAATTTCAAATGTGACGTCATATGACGTCATAGGCCTCTGAAAATTATTGAAATCGAAATTTCAGTGTCTGAATCATTTGTCATTAAATTTTCATTGCCCTTAATTCAATATATAGAAATACTTTTAATTTATTTTAAAATTTAAGACTCTTAGGGACCATATACTGACCAAATATCACTTTTCTATCTCAAAAAGGACCGATTTTATAAGCATTTAAAAATTTACGACCTTGGTTCGAATCTTGGAATCGCTATAGAACCATGGACTTTTCGCATTTTGAAAAAACGGACAACGAGATGCACAACTAGAACTTAATATACACATTCTGTGAAAATTTGATGAAAATCGGCCCATTAATAATGGCTCTGGACCGTGTACAAACTTTCGTAGTCAATTTCAAATGTGACGTAATATGACGTCATAGGCTTCTGAAAATCTTTGAAATCGAAATTACAGCATCTGAAGCATGCGGCATTAATTTTTCATTGCCCTTCATAAATTTCAAGATATAGAAATAATCTTGTTAGAATTAGAAATTCATTATCATATAATGACGTCACGTGACGTCATATGACATTTATTTTCACAAAATGTTTAAGACTCCCAGAGACCTATATACTGACCCAATATCATCTTTCTATCTCAAATGGATTTACGACCTTGGTTCGAATCTTGGAATCGCTATAGAACCTTGGACTTTTCGAATTTTGAAAAACGGACACCGGGATGCACAACTAGAACTTAATATACACATTCTGTGAAAATTTGATGAAAATCGGTTCATAAACAATGGCTGTAGACCGCGTACAAACTTTTGTTGCATATTTCCAGTGTGACGTCATATGACGTCATAGGCATATGAAAATCATAGAAATCAAAATTTCAGCGTTTGAAGCATGTGTCTTTAAATTTTTTGCCTTTCGACAATTTCAACATATAGAAATATTCTTGTTAATATTAGAAATACATTATCATATAATGACGTCACGTGACGTCATATGACATTTATTTTCACAAAATTTTTAAAACTTCTAGAGACCTATATACTGACTAAATATCAACTTTCTTTCTTAAATAGGACAGATTTTATAAGCATTTAAAAATTTACGACCTTGGTTCGAATCTTGGATTCGCTATAGAACCATGGACTTTTCGAATTTTGAAAAACGGACACCGGGATGCACAACTAGAACTTAATATACACAATCTGTGAAAATTTGATGAAAATCGGTTCACAAACAATGGCTGTAGACCGCGTACACACTTTTGTAGCATATTTCAAATGTGACGTCATATGACGTCATAGGCATATGAAAATCATAGAAATCAAAATTTCCTGACGTGGCTAATAAGTCATAAAAATTTCATCGTCCTAGGAAAAAAAAATAATAATAACTAGATTTCATTCGTTGATACGAATGATAGGACTTTCTGCTAAAATTGAAAAATATTAAGATTAATTCCGTTAGAAAGAATATATATGAAATTCTCTACCTTTTACTTATTTTTTTTTCGTATGGACTTCTTTTAGCTTTGACGTCACATGACGTCATAGGGTGCTGAAAATTCTTTTGTTCAAAAGCGCATACTTTACTTTCGTAACTCTGAAATTTTCATTATTCTGAACAACTGGCATCATGTCAAAATTATTGCCTTAAAATGAAAATTAAGAAGTATGCTTATGACGTCACATGACGTTATATGACGTCAAGACTCAAATATATGTAGAAATTCTGCAGAACTGCAAACTGTGTAAGTTTCAACTTTCTATCTCATCCTGAAGCTCTTTAATCGTAAAATGAAATTTTCAGTCCTATGTTGGAATCTTATTTCAGCCACAGAACTTCGGTCTTATGAAATTTCTGTTAGCTGACAGGATATACACACCTTAGTTTCAAGATATACCATCTGTGAAAATTTGAATAAAAACCGACCATAAATGGCGGCTGTAGAGCGTGAACACCATTTTTTCACTATTTTTAAATGTGACGTCACATGACGTCATAGGGTGCTGTAGATGCATTTGTTCAAAAGCGCATATGTTGCTGTTATAACTCTGAAATTTTCATTATTCTGAACAACTGGCATCATGTCGATATTATTGCACTAAAATGAAAATTAATAGGTATCCTTATGACGTAACATGACGTCATATGACGTCACGACTCAAATCTATGTAGAAATTCTGCAGAACTGCAAACTGTGTAAGATTCAGCTTTCTATCTCATCCTGAAGCTCTTCAATCCTAAAATGAAATTATCGGTCCTATGTTCGAATATTATTTCAGCCACAGAACTTCGGTCTTTCGGAATTTCGGTTAGCTGACAGGATATACACTCTTTAGTTTCAAGGTGTACCATCTGTGAAAATTTGAAGAAAATCCGACCATAAATGGCGGCTGTAGAGCGCAAACACCAATTTTTCACTATTTTTAGCTGTGACGTCATGTGACGTCATAGTGTGCTGAAGATGCTTTTGTTCAAAAGCGCATAGTTTACTGTCATAAGTCTGAAATTTTCATTATTCCGAACAACTGGCATCATGTCGAAATCATTGCCCTAAAATGAAAATTAAGAAGTATGCTTATGACGTCGCATGACGTCATATGACGTCACGACTCAAAATGTATGTAGGAATTCTGCAGAACTGCAAACTGTGTAAGTTTCAACTTTCTACCATATCCTGAAGCTCTTCAATCTTAAAATGAAATTTTCGGTCCTATGTTCGAATCTTATTTCAGCCACAGAACTTCGGTCTTTTGGAATTTCGGTTAGCTGACAGGATATGCATACCTTAGTTTCAAGATGTACCATCTGTGAAAATTTGAAGAAAATCCGACCATAAATGACAGCTGTAGAGCGCGAACACCATTTTTCACTATTTTTAGCTGTGATGTCATGTGACGTCATAGGGTGCTGATGATGCATTTCTTTAAAAGCACTTAATTTTCTGTCATAACTCTGAAATTTTCATTATTCTACACAACTGGCATCATGTCGAAATCATTGCCCTTAAATAAAAATTAAGAAGTACGCTTATGACGTCACATGACGACTTATGACGTCTCGAATCGAAATATTTGTAGAAATTCTTCCAACTTGCAAACTGTGTAAGTTTCAACTTTGTATCTCATCCTGAAGCTTTTTAATCCTAAAATGAAATTTTCGGTCCTATGTTCGAATTTTATTTCAGCCACAGAATTTAGTATTCCGTATATATAAGAAAAAATATGTTTTGTATGTATGGAGTACTATTATTTTCAGAATTTTATTTTAAATTACTGAACTTCAAATCCCTGTGATATTTATTTTCGTCTTGTGAATTTTATTTACAGAGTTGGTTTCTCTATTTTACAACAAGAAAATTACCAAGAAACAGCTGATTTCTCCATACTGCCTGGGTTTTTTTTTTCTTTCAACGCCCGAATAGTCAGCCCTTTAATAATTTAAATTTAACGGTTTTGACAGATTGCGGGAAAATAATCGCAATATCGCTGACCAATTTCGCAGCGTAAAAAATCCGAATCATCCGAAATGTACTGCGCTGCTGGTCCAGGTTGTTGTCCTTTTCTCGGATTCGCATATATTTCAAACAAATAAACATTCAAAGGAGGATTATTTTTCACGACAATTTTGTATATTTCGATAGAGAAATATATATTTGAGTGATTCCGTATGTTAACTTCATAGATTTATTTGAATGATTTGAAAAAACGGAGTTGAAGCGAGTCGACCCCTGAAAAGATGTCCACCCTTATTGATAGTGTATGTACAGTGTGTGTGTGTGTGTGGTGTGTGTGTATGGGAGCAAGTCCCTGTGGCCTAGGTCACACATTCAGGATTTTTACTGCCGTCCTTGATAGGACCATTCCCGATTAAAATGTGTCAAAAGTCTGATCAAGATCCTGTGATTCGTGGCTGGAAATTCAAACTTTCATTAAAATTTGTAAAAAAACATTTATTTAATCACGACAACAATCAGATATTGTTCAGGAGGCGTCCCGATCCAGCCGTTTCCAGCAGAATTCGTCCCGATTATCCGTTCTCAATCCGATTCTGATCCGATACAGCAGAATTTGTCACGACATAGTCACGATTGTAATCCGACTAGACAAAATCGGCTGAGTTTCCCGAATGTTACGGGACGCACCTAACTGTCAGGAGTGCTTGGCCGACCTCTCCGGACCATTCCCGATCCGTAGGACTCTGTTACGAACATATACGACTGCGTTCAGACAATGATAGGACATTGAGGATAGTAATCCGACTTTTTCGCTTTTCGTGTCGTAGCGCTGTCTGATCTCAAACGGGAGCCATAATCGACACTGTGTGAACGCCGCATTACAGAACAAATTAGCTTGCAGCGTCTTGAACGGATGACATGTGTTGATCATTTTGTTTAAACGTCTACACTTATACACGCTCATGGTATCTCAAGCTGGCAATTAAATTACATTGTACTATAACATATATTTTCACATAGGTTATCATTTATCATAAATTTGGAATATAGCTTGTACAACATTTATCGATAGATGCAACAATAAAGTCGGGAAATTGCAATGTTTCAACAACGGTCTAAATGACATGTGTCAAAACGCTCAAAGGAAAATTAAATCATTGTCAACACTTGTTTAATTTGTTTGTTTGTTTGTTCGGTTTAACGTCCCACCGACAGTATTTCAGTCATTTGGAGACGATGTCTACTTAATGCAGTTATAGTGCTGCCACACTGCAGTATCACGTCGTAGACATGTGGCATGATATCACACCCAGTCACATTATCCTGATACCGGGCCAACCAGTCCTGCAACTACCCTTATATGCTAAGTGTCAAGCAAGGGAGCTATAACAGTACCATTTTTTACGACTTTGGTATCGAACCCACGACCTCCCGCTCTCGAGGCGGACGCTCTAACCACTCGGCCACCGGGAACGGTACACTTGTTTAGCTAGTAATATCAATATGATATATGTAAAAAGTTGGGTTTTTTTTTTTGCAATTTCTATGACAATACATATCTGTAAACTTACATTTTCCGAAAATGCTTCAATTAAGGTGAAAGCGAAAGTAGGATAGTTTATGAAAATTCTTACAATTGGCTTTAAATTGGTATTTTTTATGTAACTTCCTTATTTTTTTTTATCAATTTCAAAACTTTAGGTACCAAAATAATCGTCTTAAAATTCTTTACATACCACTCGCTTAATGTGTTGACTTATTAATTATGAGTCTTAGATAAAAGCCGTGAAACTCTTACATAACGGCAAAATCGCTGAAATTCTACATGTTTAAATCTTATTTTTGATGTAACTCCCTTATACTTTGATCAATTTCAAAACTTAAGGTACCAAAATAATTGTCTGAAAATTCTCTACATTTCACACGCTTTATCTATAGGAATATTTTTAATATTTTTTGAGATACAAGCTCTTAAACCTCATGAAAAATGAAAAAATCACCAAAGCTATATGCCGAATTTCGTTTTTTCCCTATTACTCCATGAATCTTAGGTCAATCATCAAACTTTAGGCATCAAAAGAACGGCCAAACATTGCGTCTGAAAATTCTCTATATTTCACTTTTTTTGTCTTTAGAATAATATTCATCATCATATTTTCAAAAATCAAAGGTTTTCGAGATATGAAACTGTTAACACACCGAGGGTTACCAATATTTTAGTTTTTCCGCCATAACTCAACCGATTCAACCCGATCATCAAAAATAAATATCATCTGAAAGGTCTTTCTAAGCACTACAAATTATACGCATAGTGTCTCGATAGAATGTTTACCGTTTTTGAGATATTTAAGGCCGAAGAAAAACCCGATAATTGATATATTACCTTGACATTTGGGATTTTCTGGAAACGGAAGTGACATGGCTCCATAGAATCTAATACTGCATCTTCAGACAAAATTTTCAAGCAAATCATACAAAAATAAAGCCTACAGGGATTAAAAACCGTTAAGTTTTAATACGAAAGTTTTAATAGCATTATGACGTCATGTGACGTCATATGGCGTTCATCTTTTCAGAATGTAAAGAAGACCTAGAGACTAATATTCAGTCCAAATATCAACTTTTTTTTTTAAATTAATTGGATTTAAAACCTTTCCTTTTCTAGCTCTTCTGGAAGCGCTTATATTCTGTAAAATTTTGATGAAAATCGGTCCAGAAATAATGGCTGTAGACCGCGTACAAACTTTTTCACCTGACGTCGAAATCTGACGTTAAATGACGTCACATGAATATGAAATTCATTGCATCCGAAAGCACATGGTTTGAAATATATGCCATAAAATTTTCATTGTTCTGAGTCAATGGCAACACCTCAAAATTAACACAAATATAAGAGGAAGAAAAAAAGAATAATAAGAATAATAAAAAAACATTACAAACCCAATATGACTTTCTGCCGAAAGGGCAGAAAGTCCTAATAATAAGAAGAAGAAGAATAAACAGTACAAACCCAATAGGACTTTCTGCTTTAGGCAGAAAGTCCTAACTAGAAGTCGTTTGTTTAAGATACAAACGAAGCGGCTTTCCGTTTGCTTATTTCAAAAGTATTGAATATATAAGTTAATACAAAGAAATGGAATAATGATGCATAATGATGTAAGATTTAATACGTAAATCATCATTATCATTAATATAAACTTATGTTCAAAAATAAGCTTTAAATCTTTTTTTTTTTTCATCTTCTTAAAAAGATATCAATAAAGAATATATATGGATCTTATGTAATTACGCAACCGTTTACTTTCATGCAGAAAAAAAAAAAGGTTTTTTTATTTTCTTTTTAAAAGTTGCAATTTGATCCACAAAGGAAATTGTAAAAAAAGAAGAAAAAAATACTTTGAAGTCCATGACTTGTATTTGTCCATGTATTTGTCATTTTCTTAAGGTTTGCAGAAAGCCGTGAAAGCAAATGCAATAAGTTATCCGTATAGGTTTTCTGGCTCTAGTATTATTTTGCTTATTTATCGTAAATGCGACTCTTTTAGTAAAAAATGTACCACAATTCATTATTCAACGCAGGCACTCTTTCCTGCAAAAGAACAATCGGATCTTGCTCAACCAACCCAATGACCGCTTTCATTTCTTTCTTCAAATTAATGTATTTTCATGAATTAGCCCTGTAAAAACATGAATAGGTCATGTTTCATAACGTAATCACTTGAACTTTTCTGCGCATGTCAAGGCACGGCAATATTACTTATTTAAAGTTAACATGTCCAATCTTATGATTTTTTTAAATTTATTTTGCTTACAAATCAATGTTGTCATAAACAAGTGACACAACATATGTTCCTTAAGGTATGCTTTAGATTACCACAATACTCAGGACGCTGAAGCGCGAATACAAATTTAAATGAATGATTTTAATATTTCAACCACGGCAAAATTAAGTGACTAAAGAAAAGTATCTGTTTTGGAAGGACATGATTAGCTAACGTTCTATTAATGCAGCAAAAAATATCTTCGAGAATGTGAACAGGTTTGTTTTCACATTTTCAAGTAAGCGTTCCATCAAACATGAATATCTGCCATGTTTGATAACGTAATAACTTAAAATTTTCAAACCCTTATGAACGTACTAATTTTCTTCATTCTTGAAAAATTTCAAGTTCATTGATCTAATTGGCAATTTTATATGCTTTTTTTAAAAAATAAATTATTGCTTTAGTATTCATGACGTCATAACCACGTGACAAATCAAACATTTCTTGCAGTATGCATCACTTCAATTTTAACTCTATCAATTCTGAAGATTTCAATTAAGATGGATTCAAAATTCATGATATCAGAGGAAGAGAAATGTTAAAAAAATGCCTTTTGTCTTTTTAATGACGTCATAACCACGTGACTTAAAAGAAAATCATTCAGAAAAAAAGAATGTGAACCTCTATGCCGATATGCTGTCCAATCTTTATGCTTCTAACGCATCAGGGGGCTTTGTAACATTAAAATGTAATTAAGGACCTAAGTTCGAATCTCGGTTTTGCCATGATATCTTTAAATTTTCAAATTTGGAAATTTGAAAGCCAAGGTGCAAATCTTCATCCTAAAATACATCTTCTGTGAAAATATCAAGATAATCGGACCAAATTGAAGGCTCTAGAGCGCGAACAAACTTTTAAAGCTGACGTCAAATCTGACGTCATTTGACGTCATTGAAAATTAAAAATAAATGAATTTATAAATTTAACTTTTTAATCGCTGCAATACATTTTTCAAAAAGATTGAGTCTAAAGTCATGTTACCAGAGCGAAATAAATTTAAAAAAGTTGCTTTTTGTTTTTTATGACGTCATAACCACGTGACTTAAGAAAATATCCTATAAGAAATAGAAAGCAGACCTCAAGGCCGATTTGCTGTCCAATTTTCATGCTTCTAACCCATTAGGTGGCCTTGTTACATTAAAATATATATTTAAGGACCTAAGTTCGAATCTCGGTTTTGCCATAAAATCTTTATATTTTCGAATTTGGAAATTTGAATGCCAAGGTGCACATCTACATCCCAAAATACATATTCTGAGAAAAATATCAAGATAATTGGACCAGAATTGAAGGCTCTAGAGCACGAACAATCTTTTGAAGCTGACGTCAAATTTGACGTCAGCTTCAAAAGATTGTTCGTGCTCTAGAGCCTTCAATTTGACGTCATTGAAATTACAAATAAATTAATTTATAAATTTTAACTTTTTAATCGCTGCAATACAATTTTCAAAAAGTTGAGTCAAAAGAAATGATACCAGAGCTAAAGAAATTTTTCAAAAATATGCTTTTTGTCTATTGTATGACGTCATAACCACGTGACTTGAGATAAAGTCCTTCAGGAAATAGAAAGCAGACCTCTTGGCCTATACGCTGTCCAATTTTCATGCTTCTAACCCATTAGCTGCCCTTGTTACATTAAAATATAATTTTAGGACCTAAGTTCGAAACTCGGTTTTGCCATAAAATCTCAATTTTTTCAAATTTGGAAATTTGAAAGACAGGGTGCACGTCTACATTCTTAAATACATCTACTGTAAAAATATCAAGAAAATCGGACCAGAATTGAAGGCTCTAGGGCGCGAACAAACTTTTGAAGCTGACGTCAAATCTGACGTCATTTGACGTCAATGAAAATTGAAAACACTTGATTTTAAAAATTTTTACTTTTTTGTCGACGCATTTTAATTTTCATGTTGCTTGGCCATTGGCAACATATATAAATTAACTCTTGAATTAGGTTGGAAGAAGAAGAATAATAATAATAATAACTAGATGTTCTTTTGTTCTGACAAAAGATAGGACTTTCTGCGACACTGAGTCAAACTTGAGCGACTGGGTCACTTTGATCCTTTTACACATGCTATCTAAATATCAGTATCCTAGCTCATCTGGATAAGATGTTATGCTTGAATGGATTTTGACGTTGTCTTCTTCCAAATCTTGAAAAACGGACACAGGGATACACAATAAGAACCTAATATTCATATTCTGTGAAAATTTGATGAAAATCGGCCCATAAATAATGGATCTGGACGGTGTACAAACTTTCAGAGTCAATTTCAATTGTGACGTCACATGACGTCATAAGCCTATGTTAATCATTGAAATCGAAATTTCAGCATCTGAAGCATATGTCATTAAATTTCCATTGCCATTCAATAATTTCAACATAGAGAAATATTCTTGTTAATATTAGAAAAACTTTTCATGTAAAGACGTCATATGACGTCATATGACGTTCATTTTAACAAAAAACCAAATCAAAAAGGCCGATTTTATAAGCATTTAAAAAATTTACGACCTTGGTTCGAATCTGGGAATCGCTATAGAACCTTGGACTTTTCGAGTTTTGAAAAAAGGACACCGGGATGCACAACTAGAACTTAATATACACATTCTGTGAAAATTTGATGAAAATCGGTTCATCAATAATGGCTGTAGACTGCGTACAAACTTTTGTAGCATATGTCAATTGTGACGTCATATGACATATGAAATTCATAGAAATCAAAATTTCCTCACGTGACTAATAAGCCATAAAAATTTCATCGTCCTAGGATTATTGCAACATAGAAAAATAATCGTGTAGTAAGGAAGAAAGAAAGAATAATAATAATAAATATATGTAAAATGAAGTCACGTGACCTCATATGACGTTTTTTTTCACATAATTGTTAAGACACCCAGAGACCTACTAACTGACAAAATTTCAACTTTCTATCTGAAATAGGACAGTTTTTATAAGCATTTTAAAATTCACGTCCTTGGTTCGAATCTTGGATCCGCCATAGATGCTTGGACTTTTCGAATTTTGAAAAACGGACACCGGTATACACAATAAGAACGTAATATACACATTCTGTGAAAATATGATTAAAATCGGCCCATTAATAATGGCTCTGGATCGTGTAAAAACTTTCGTAGTCAATTTCAAATGTGACGTCATATGACGTCATAGGCTTTGGAAAATCATGGATATCGAAATTTCAGCGTCTGAATCATTTGTCATTAAATTTTCATTGCCCTTCAATTTTAACATATAAAAACTCTTGTTAATATTAGAAATACATTATCATATAATGACGTCACGTGACGTCATATGACGTTTACTTTCACAAAATGTTTAAGACTCTTAGAGACCTATATACTGACCAAATACCACTTTTATATCTGAAATAGGACCGATTTTATAAGCATTTAAAAATTTACGACCTTGGTTCGAATCTTGAATTCGCTATAGAACCATGGACTTTTCGCGTTTTGAAAAAAGGACACCGAGATTCACAACGAGAACTTAATATACACATTCTGTGAAAATTTGATGAAAATCGGCCCATTAATAATGGTTTTGGACCGTGTACAAACTTTCGTAGTCAATTTCAAATGTGACGTCATATGACGTCATAGGCTTCTGATAATCATTTAAATCGAAATTTCAGCATCTGAAGCATGTGTCATTAAATTTTCATTGCCCTTCGAAAATTTCAACTTATAGAAATAATCTTGTTAGAATTAGAAATTCATTATCATATAATGACGTCACGTGACGTCATATGACATTTATTTTCACAAAATGTTTAAGACTCCCAGAGACCTATATACTGACCAAATATCATCTTTCTATCTCAAATAGGACCGATTTTATAAGAATTTGAAAATTTACGACCTTGGTTCGAATCTTGGAATTGCTATAGAACCTTGGACTTTTCGAATTTTGAAAAAAGGACACCTGGATGCACAACTAGAACTAAATATACACATTCTGTGAAAATTTGATGAAAATCCGCCCATTAATAATGGCTCTGGACCGTGTACAAACTTTCGTAGTCAATTTCAAACGTGACGTCATATGACGTCATAGGCTTATGGTAATCACTGAAATCAAATTTTCAGTGTCTGAATCATTTGTCATTAAATTTTCATTGCCCTTCGACAATTTCAACATATAGAAATACTCTTGTTAATATTAGAAATACATTATCATATAATGACGTCACGTGACGTCATATGACGTTTATTTTCACAAAATGTTTAAGACTCTTAGAGACCTATATACTGACCTAATATCATCTTTCTCTCTCAAATAGGACCGATTTTTAAGCATTTGAAAATTTACGACCTTGGTTCGAATCTTGGAATCGCTATAGAACCTTGGACTTTTCGAATTTTGAAAAACGGACACCTGGATGCACAACTAGAACTTAATATACACATTCTGTGAAAATTTGATGAAAATCAGTCCATTAATAATGGCTCTGGACAGTTTACAAACTTTTGTAGCATATGTCAATTGTGACGTCATATGACGTCATAGACATATGAAAATCATAGAAATCAAAATTTCCTCACGTGACTAATAAGCCATAAAAATTTCATTGTCCTATGATTATTGCAACATAGAAAAATAAGCGTTTAGTTAGGAAGAAAAAAAGAATAATAACTAGATGTCATTCGTTTAAACGAATGATAGGACTTTCTGCAACATCTGCTTTATATAGTATATATAGAAGATGACATAATAGATAATCTGTCCAAATTGCAACTTTCTATCTCCTCTATTTCTATATAAAATAGCACAAATAGAACACATTCTGTGAATTTTAATAAAAGTCCGCCCATATCTTGCACATGTAGTTTACATACAACATTTATACTATGTCATATGACATGAAAGAAAAATGAAACAGTGTTCAAATGTAAGTTTCTAACTTTCATCACACATAGAATTTCATCACTCCAGCTCAGTTGTAACCTTGTTTAATTTTAGCCTCATTAGGAAGAAGTATTGAATATTTGTATAGTGCTATATCCTTTCGACACCTGTAACGTAGTTAATCGTATTTAGCGATTTTGGCGTGTTTGGGCTTCCGTAGTTTTGCCATAAATTCCTGGAATTTCGAACTATGGTGATATTTTGAAAGGTAACATCCCAGCCTACAAACTGATGCAATATGAATATCGTTAGCATAACAATGCAGTTTTTAGATGGTCTAAAATGTGGGGCTGCGTGTGAATTTTTCAAGGCTTGCAAACTGCTCGCTAGCTACATAGTGTTGCAAATACGGATTTTTGTCTTGTGCCGTTGTACATGTATTAACTTCAATGCTTATTTTGGAAACAGTCAACATTCGACAAAAAACAACAACAACAACAACAAAAAAAAAAAATCAAGATATAGCCCATCAATTGCAATTTGATTTTTTTCGTTGCGCAACTATTTTAGCTTGGTGACCCCTGCGCGTGACCTTTTCCATATTTTTATGATGCATGATTATGAAATATCTTATTCTCCATGTAACTTTCTTATATGAAGTCCAATTTCAATAAACTTGGTACCGTTAGAAAGCTCTTAAAACATGCTACATTTTACATGCATAATGTATAAACTTATCTTCAGTCGTTTCTGAGATATTGACTGTTAAACCTCAAGAAAACAGCATATTATCAGCAAAATTAAATATTTCATTATGCATATATGCAGTAGGGGTGAAATCAAAATTTCCTCACGTGCCTAATAAGCCATAAAAATTTCATCGTCCTAGGACTATTGCAACATATTAAAATAAGCGTTTAGTTAGGAAGAGAAAAGAATAATAGTAAGAAACAAATGACGTCACGTGACGTCATATGACGTTTATTTTCACATAATTGTTAAGACACCCAGAGACCTACTAACTGACAAAATTTCAACTTTCTATCTCAAATAGGACAGTTTTTATAAGCATTTAAAAATTGACGTCCTTGGTTCGAATCTTGGATCCGCCATAGATGCTTGGACATTTCGAATTTTGAAAAACCGGACACCGGTATACACAATAAGAACGTAATATACACATTCTGTGAAAATTTGATGAAAATCGGCCCATTAATAATGGCTCTGGACCGTGTACAAACTTTCGTAGTCAATTTCAAATGTGACGTCATTTGACGTCATAGACTTCTGAAAATTATTGAAATCGAAATTTCAGTGTCTGAATCATTTGTCATTAAATTTTCATGGCCCTTCGACAATTTCAATATATAGAAATACTCTTGTTAATATTAGAAATACATTATCATATAATGACGTCACGTGACGTCATATGATGCAAATTTTCACAAAATGTTTAAAACTTCGAGAGACCTATATACTGACCAAATATCACTTTTCTATCTTAAATAGGACCGATTTTATAAGCATTTAAAAATTTACGACCTTGGTTCGAATCTTGGAATCGCTATAGAACCATGGACTTTTCGCATTTTGAAAAAACGGACAAGGAGATGCACAACTAGAACTTATATACACATTCTGTGAAAATTTGATGAAAATCGGCCCATTAATAATGGCTCTGGGACCGTGTACAAACTTTCGTAGTCAATTTCAAATGTGACGTCATTTGACGTCATAGGCTTCTGAAAATCTTTGAAATCGAAATTACAGCATCTGAAGCATGCGGCATTAATTTTTCATTGCCCTTCGAAAATTTCAAGATATAGAAATAATCTTGTTAGAATTAGAAATTCATTATCATATAATGACGTCACGTGACGTCATATGACATTTATTTTCACAAAATTTTTAAGACTCCCAGAGACCTATTATACTGACCCAATATCATCTTTCTATCTCAAAAAGGACCGATTTTATAAGAATTTGAAAATTTACGACCTTGGTTCGAATCTTGGAATCGCTATAGAACCTTGGACTTTTCGAATTTTGAAAAACGGACACCGGGATGCACAATCAGAACTTAATATACACATTCTGTAAACATTTGATGAAAATCGGTTCATAAACAATGGCTGTAGACGCGTACAAACTTTTGTTGCATATTTTCCAGTGTGACGTCATATGACGTCATAGGCATATGAAAATCATAGAAATCAAAATTTCAGCGTTTGAAGCATGTGTCTTTAAATTTTCATTCCCTTTCGACAATTTTAACATATAGAAATATTCTTGTTAATATTAGAAATACATTATCATATAATGACGTCACGTGACGTCATATGAGAAATATTTTCACAAAATTTTTAAAACTTCTAGAGACCTATATACTGACTAAATATCAACTTTCTTTCTTAAATAGGACAGATTTTATAAGCATTTAAAATTTTCCGACCTTGGTTCGAATCTTGGATTCGCTATAGAACCATGGACTTTTCGAATTTTGAAAAACGGACACCGGGATGCACAACTAGAACTTAATATACACAATCTGTGAAAATTTGATGAAAATCGGTTCACAAACAATGGCTGTAGACCGCGTACAAACTTTTGTAGCATATTTCAAATGTGACGTCATATGACGTCATAGGCATATGAAAATCATAGAAATCAAAATTTCCTGACGTGGCTAATAAGTCATAAAAATTTCATCGTCCTAGGAGTATTGCAACATAGAAAAATAAGCGTTTAGTTAGGAAGAAAAAAGAATAATAATAATAATAATAAGAAGAAGAATAAAACAGTACAAACCCAATAGGACTTTCTGCCAGTAGGGCAGAAAGTCCTAATAATAATAAGAAGAAGAAGAAGAATAAACAGTACAAACCCAATAGGACTTTCTGCTTTAGGCAGAAAGTCCTAATAATAAGAAGAAGCAGAAGAAGAAGAAGAATAAACAGTACAAACCCAATAGGACTTTTGCCAAAAGGGCAGAAAAGTCCTAAAAAAGACAGAACAAACCCAATAGGTCTTTCTGCGAAAAGCAGAAAGCCCTAATAAGAAAAATAAACATAACAAACCCTATACGTTTTCCGCAAGTTTGCGGAAAGCCGTAATAATAACTAGAAGTCGTTTGTTTAAGATACAAACGAAGCGGCTTTCCGTTTGCTTATTTCAAAGGTATTAAATATATAAGTTAATACAAAAAAATGGAATAATGATGCATAATAATGTATGATTTAATACGTAAATCATCATTATCTTAAATATATACTTACGATTATGTTCAAAAATAAGCTTTAAATTTTTTTTTTTTTTTTCTTTTTTTTTTTCATTTACATCTTCTTAAGAAGATACTGAGAAGCATAAATATGGATTTTATTTGATTATGCAACCGTTTTCTATCATTCAGAAAAACAAAAACAAACAAAAAAAAACAGGAAAATTTTAAGATAATAATATCCTCAAGAATTGTTTTCTTACGTTATTCAATCGATTTTTTTTTTTTATTCTTTATTTAATATCATTTTCTTTGTAAGCATATGACTTAACATGTATTCATTGCATATTCAAAACGTATCAAAAAATTTACAATTCAACGCAGGCATTCATTCCTGCAAAAGAACAATCGGATCTTGCTCGACCAACCCAATGACCACTTACATTTCTTTCTGCAAATTAATAGGGTTTCCATGAATTAGCCCTTTTACGAAAAACATGAATAAGTCATGTTTGATAACGTAATCACTTGAAATTTTCTGGACCTTTTTTGCTTGTTAAGGTACGGCATTATTACTTATTTAAGTTAATATATACAATCTTTTGATCTTTTTAATATATTTTGCTTACAAATCAATGTTGTCATAAACAAGTGACACAACATAAATTCTTTAAGTTATGCTTTAGATTGGCATCAATACTCATGACGCTGTTCAGCTAACGTTCTATTAATCAAGAAAAAAAGTATCTTTGAGAATGCGAACAGGTTTGTTTACACATTTTCAAGAAGGCATTCCATCAAACATGAATAACTGCCATGTTTGATGACGTAATCACTTGAAATTTTCAAGACCTTATGAACGTACTAAGTTTCGAAATTTTTGAACAGTTTAATTTCATTGGTCTAATTGGCGATTTTATATGATTTTTCAAATAATTCTTGCTTAAGTATGCATGACTTCATAATCACGTGACATAACAAACATTTCTTGCAGTATGCATCACTTCAATTTTAACTCTATCAATTCTGAAGATATAATTAAGATTGACTTTAAATTCATGATACCAGAGCAAAAGAAATTTTTAAAAAGAATTTTTTTTTGTCTTTTTGATGACGTCATAACCACGTGACTAAAGAGAAATTCATTCAGAAAATAGAACGTAAACTTCTATGCCGATATGCTGTCCAATTTTCATGCTTGTAACGCATCAGGGGGCTTTGTAACATTTAAATTTAATTTTTGACCAAAGTTCGAAACTCGGTATTGCCATAAAATCTTAATCTTTTTGAATTTGGCAATTTGAAAGCCAAGGTGGACATCTACATCCTAAAATACATCTTTTGTAAAATATCAAGATAATCGGACCTATATTGAAGGCTCTTGAGCGCGAACAAACTTTTGAAGCTGACGTCAAATCTGACGTCATATGACGCCAATGAAAATTGAAAATGATTGAATGAATAAAAAGATACTTTTTTATCGCTGCAATTTCAATTTCATTAAAATTGACTCAAATGTATG
>CM037788.1:53911261-53951746 GCA_021229015.1 Solen grandis
GTGACGAACAGACAGACGACGAAAAAATGATCCCTTTGTGTCACCTCTGCTTATAGGGTCATAACTCATTTTAATCAACCTGGTCATAACGTGACAATGATATGCACAAGTAGGCTTGGTACTTGCAACTCTTGTGAAGTTAAATTAAAATTTGACCTAAGGTAGCTGAGAAATGTACCCGAAGACATGATGTATAAACAGTCCATTGGTAGTCGAGAAATAGTGTGGACAACATATTTCAAAAATAAATATAACAAAGGGCCATGACTCATTTAAATTTAAGCCGGGCATGATGTGCCAAAGATATGCCCAAATACGCTTGGTACTTATAACTGCTGTGAAGTTTAATCAAAATCCAACCAAATGTAGCCGAGAAATAGCAGACAAAATACATTCAATGAATAAAACATAAGGCCAAAACTCATTAATAAGAGTGTTATCTGGAACACGTGTCAACTGCTGCAGCGTGAAGGAAAAAAGTGTGATGAACAGACAGACGGATGGACAGATGACAGTAGTAAGGGCGTCGGTGCCCTTACTACTGATGACGGAAAAGTGAACTGTGTGTCAGCAGGTAAAACAAAAAGCCCATCATAAAATGCCAAGGATATGCACAACTGGGCTTGGTACTTACAAGTCTTGTGAAGTTTAATTAAAATATACTACTCAAAGTTTGCTAAGCACCACTTACTATTTTTCCGTAGATTTACTTGCTAAGACAAGCGATTTTAAAGGCATGCTACATTAAAGTTTACATTAAAACAAATCTTGCTTTTATGCAGAAGTATTTGTTTATGTACCAAACTTACTACCAGTTTCAAAAAATAAGCCTTTCGGATCCTCAATATTGGGAATTATTCATAATTAGTGCGAAATTTTGAGAAAACACCTTAAAATTTAAAGTCAGCTAAATTCAGAACTTTGATCTTCTAATATTCCTGTTTTCTAAATGGAATACTTTAAGGAAATTTGTAACGATGTTGACCTGTTCATGGTCATTTTTTTCTGTATTGATCACAAGATTTAACTTCCATTTACAAAATGCCACTTCTTGCAAAAACACACTTTTGTGAATTTGCCAACTAATGACAGGAATTGGCTAAATCGTTGCAACTCATTTTTGAGTCTCTTTTCTATCATTTTGACAAAAACTATGCGTAAAAATGATGGTCAGCTAACGCTTTCCTTTCAGGTACATAGCATTACATTAAGCATGTGTTTTCATTTGGCTCTATGGGAAAATAGCCGGTGGTGCTTAGCAAACGTTGAGTATTATATGAGCAAAGGTAGACAAACAAGGGGACCGCCGTGGCCGAGGGGTTACAGTCCTGGACTACAAATCTCTCAGCGCCTCACCGCTGTGGGTTCAAATCCCGAACGGACTTCGGATTTTTCATGTGAGGAAGCCTTCCAGCTGGCTTGCGGTAGGTCGGTGGTTCTACCCGGGTGCCATCTATAATTAGCTGGACGTCGCTATATGATTGAAATACTATCGCAGCGACGGTAAACTCCAACACAACAACAACAGACAAACAAACAAACAGACTAATGGACGTTGATTCCAGTACAGTCCGAATACACTTATCTAGGGGTACAATACCAATGGTATCCAGTGATAGTGTTCAATTATTACAAGTACAAAGGTTGCAAGCTCAATCTCTCATTTTAGTGAGAAAAATGCAGGAACAGTGGAGGGATAAGTATACATAACTGACAAAAAGGAATGCTATAAGTTAATAAGGAAATTATGTAAAATTCAGCTTGTCCAGGCTTTAACTGTTATGTGAGTGGTATGATTTTGAATAAGTTCTAATAACATACAAAAGCTTGTTAACCCATTATCTCTTACAGATACATTTTAATGACAGAGCAGATAAATACATATAATACTGTAGCTTAGATTCAGAAAAAATCGCTGTTTTGTATTCAGTAAATTAACAATTATAATGTCATAAATTTACAAATAAATATTCATGAGGTAAAGGGTCAATCTGATTGAACAATAATATCATCTATAAGTGGAAAGTAAACGTTATTCAATGGTCACATTATTTACTTAACCATTAACCTATCAGCCATATTCGATTTTATCTAGGTTTTATGGCCAAGCTTGATCTAGATTGCTTTAGTAGTGTATAAAGAATTATAATTTCAATTAATCAATACCTTCTTACAACTTTGTATTCCCTTTATTTTATCAAGGGATTGTTATGAAACATTTACAAGTGATTTACAAGACATAAAACGGTATTTTAACGAGTCTTCTATTTGGCGGTCAGTGGGCTCAATATGGTTTACCAAATTTCTTTAACCCACATCTTAATATATACCACATTATCAACCCCTAAGCTCTTACTGATACTTTTCTGTGACAAATTTTGTTATGTTTAATCATACATACCTTATTTTGAGGGAGAAAAGGACAACGCAGGTTTCATATACAGTGATTTTTTTTTTCATTTATTTCAATAACACTCATCAACACTGGCTGCACTGAAAGCCAAACAAGAAATAAGCAAAGAGGACACATAAAGTTCATAAAAGAAACTACATAAATAAACATAGAAAAGTGTGAACAAAAACATAAACAAATTAGCTTCAACAAATCCAATTTATGGAATAGAATTTGTATTTAACACATAATACATGGCACTGAGGGCCATATGCAAGTTTATATAGACTGGCCAGTCCATAAACGTGCATATTGACAAAATGCCATGTATTATTTGTTATTTTATTACGAATCTTTGAACTATTTAATTTTTAGTTCTGATTTAATTGGCTTTTTCATATAAAAAATCATGAATTCTACACGTTTTGCAAAATGTTGTGCGATTACGTTATCAGGTCAATATAACATTCGATTGCCCGCAGATAACGTAAACAATTCTGATATTAATGTATACTCTTTGTTTTGCATTATGTGAATAGAAAAAGTCTAAACTTACTATATAACCCCTACGTGTCCTTGACCTTAGAAAAATAAAGACGGATTAATTTTGGACTAATTCAGTGACATATAGGGAAATCACACACACACACACACACACACACACACACACACACACAAACAACAACACACAAACAACATTTTTTCCATTTGGATTTTTTTCTGTTTGATGAACATTTTACAGACCTGACAAGTTCTATTGTATCCCATTTTTGACCTCTAAACATTGTGTGTCCTTGATATTTAAGTTATGGACCTGGGCCTTGCTGAAAGTTATTTTAAAGTATCTCGGTACATGACAGCTAGATCAGACAATGAAGGCTGACACACGCACACCAATATTTGCATAGCCTTCTTTATAGATATATTTGGAAATAATTCTATTTCTAAGCTATAAATTTACCTTTCCGTGGTAATTGAAACGTTTGCTAGAATATTATGTTATTGACATAGAAACATCATAATTTGAACACAATTCTTACATACCGTACGGGAGGTTCTTTCTTAATTTACCTAGTGGTGGTTGAACCAGTCTAGAACTTCATAAAATGAGCCTGAGACACCTTTTTCGTAACAAATCAAATGAGCTTAAAAAATCTATGCTACTATCATTGACTTAAATCATCTCATCATAAGCTTGGTGCAAAATTATTTAAACTGCTTCTTTATTGAAATGTAGTTACCATAGATTGCACTAACCCTTGGCATGACAAAATCAACAAACATGCTTGTTTGTTTATTTGGTTTTACATCCCACCGACAGTATTTCAGTCATTTGGAGTCTACTTGAGACAGATATAGTGCTGCCACACTGCAGCACTTTCACACCGTAGATATGTGGCAAGATACCATACCCTCCCCTTCACTAAAACAACTTATAGTAAATATTTAGACTAAGGATTTTCTGGGCATTTGTTGAAAGATTGGGAATACAAACCCTGAACAATCTTTGTTAAACAAAAATTGTTGCTTGTAGAGCTAAAATGGCATGAGAAGGTACGAATGTACTACACTACTTTATCTTGTGGCTCAGTATCTGATACATTTCTTCGTAGTTTTGGTACATTCCGAGTATAGATCTGCATGAGCTGAAAAAGTGGCCAATATCTTATGCCTATGGCTGCTGCAAAGCCAATAAAATGCAACATTTTATTTTGATTTTCATTATTTATAGATAAAAACAAAAACCTTACGGAAAGGTTTTTAGTCTTGAGATAGACAGCAAACTATACAATAAAACTAGCTCTAGTATCTAAACTACGGTAGAGATTGCCACAAATTTTAATTCAATTCTTCCAAATGTTCCCGTTTGACCAGGGTGCTGCAAAGGAGTCTACCCTTGATATATTAATTTATTGAAATACATTTGAGTTCTGCCCTAAGGATGAGAAGGATAGTGACAAGGAAGAAGATATGTGCACCTGTACTGAATGTTCCTAAACTCCCACAGAAGTGTCTCATGAGCTAATAAAGTGACGGACTATATCAATATGGGTCAAACTTAAATAATATTAAAAAATAATAATAAAAAAAAATACATCAACATACAATGTCCTGACTATTATGGTAGATTTGAAGCTGTTTTTTCTAAGCCTGACAAGACCTGGTGGAATTTATGAAAAAGGCTTATGTATAGAGCCTTCTTCAAAATAGAAGGTAAGAAAGCTAGTCTATATGTAAACAGCTCTGTCTAATGGCATCTACATATAGGATAGAGTCTATAGGGAAGTTTCTACAGACAAAAGAGGTGAGGGCAGGCTTCTATTGTCTTGAGAAACGTTTTAATAGATTCTGTACGACTTAGAATTCATCGTTATTTTGTGCAAAACCTTGACTTTTTCAAAATAGTTTGATCTATTTTACACATGGTAAAATAGGTATGATGTTCTATTGAAATAAATTGGGAATAAAGTTGAATTTTCTGATTGGCCACATATTTAGATTGACTTCCATGTTAGTATTATCCAGCAGGATCTAATTCAAATGCAACAAAAATGATTTTTTTCGCTTTCCCTTTCACTAAGAATTTTTAAAACAATGAACTATGTTGTTCGTGATGATATTTACCAAGATCTAATTTTAATAAATTATATCCTAATTTGCACTCCTCTACTGTCCGTGATTAGGATCTGACAACATCGCATTAGAGGTCACGTAAGATTGACCTTTTAAGTTATTTACTGTATATGCATGAACAAGTGCTCAATTTTAAACCAAATAAATAGCACGTTTCTAACTGACTTCGGTAAATCATTTGTCAAGGGGACAGAAAAAACCGGGACTCGATCGCGGAGCCTTTAGTTTTCAGGGCAAATGTTCTACCGAGTGAGCAACTCGGTCGCTTAGCTATCTTTCTACCCTATTGTGAGATTGATGCCGCTACTTCCTATACATTCCTGTAGCCGCCGATTTGACCGGCTTATACAAAAGTCAATCTGAGATGACCCTTTATACGATGTGGTCAGATCCAGTTAGCATACTGAATTTGATTTTAATGTGATTGGTGAACAGGTTATTGTCTTGTTGAGGGTGTTTTGCATGTACTTTAATAAAACATGTTATTCTTTTTTTATGCGACCGAGAAAATTATTTGAACGAAACATATATAGGCTATGGTTATGCGATTGACATTCAATGCATTGCCTTTGAGAAAACGTTATGAGTTTTGACTCTGGACTCGATCGTCGGTTATTGGTTTGAACACCGTAGATTATACATGCCAAACCCTGAACAGTAATGAGAGAGAAAGAGAGAGAGAGAGATTTGAACATGTTACCATGCCATCACCAGAATTTGCCATAGGAAAACGAAATATTAAACCCATATAAAACTACAATATAATAATACTTAAGACACTCCTGTAAGAACAGCTAATTTTAATAAAAGAACCCAATTTCATTGATATAGCAATTGATTGTGAATATGTTAGTGTGTGTGTGCGTGCGGGGAAAAATATGTTAGCCTTTGCAAGCTTCATAGCCGCTCGTATTAATATCAGAAATAATAGTGTGGAAAAAAATCAACGACAACACGTCTTCATCAGGATAACAATAAATTTTAAACATAAACAACAGAAACGACGTCATCACGAAGAACGTAACGTCAAAAAAGCGGGAAAATGCAAACGTTATGCATACTATTTATAACGTCAAATGAGGTACTGTTTCTGATATAAAATACAAACATTACCTATAGCTTATTACAATAAAAAACATGAATAGGAAAAAACGAAAAACAGTACCTACATGTACCATACAAGTAGACATAGGTGACATATTAATCTACTGTATAAAGTACTTTAGAATTTAAACCTTCAGGAACATGAGTTCTAAGTTTATGTGTCCAAAGGTTTCTTTATCAATAGGCATAAATAAGATATCATTTAAATTATGATTTTCTGAATTAAATGTAAAGCAATGGTAGAGGAAAAAGCAGGGTCCATAAAATTTCGAATATCAAACGTATGACTGTTTATACGTTTTAAGACATTTTGCTTGGTCTGACCAACATATTGCAAGTTGCATTTTGAACATGTTATAAGATAAATGACATTCTTAGTTTGACAATCTGTATTACAACGCAATTCCAACTTTTCTCCTGTAACAAGGCTAGAAAAAAAACGAGCCAGTATATATACGAGAACAGTGAGAGCACTTAGGTCTGTTACAAGTTTTAGAGAGAAAAGTTCTAGATTCATTATGCGTAAAGTTTGAATTCACTAAATAGCCACGTAAGTAAACTTTTGGGACGCTGGTACACAAATGGTTGTGAACAAATTTCAGATTTTCGCTTTTCGATAACTTCAGAAGGTCCCAGTATTTGTGTAGAATAACGCCTATATTTGGTAAGGCTGTATTATACATAGCAATGAATGGAATAACACTTTTCTTTTCACCAGTCACAGAGGCTAATGCATCCACTTGAGACATACGGGACACATTACTAAAAGCTTTGTCTTTGTCTATCACTGATTTGGGATAGTTTCTGTCAAGGAAAAAAAATGTAGTTGCTGGAGAGAAACGTTGAATTTCGAATCGTCAGAAATAATCCTCCTGTATCGTTTTGCCTCGCTATATGGAACTCCGTCTTTACACTTTTTAGGATGACACGATGTAAAGTCGAGATATTGGTGGTTATTTGTTTCTTTCAGAAAAATGTCTGTTTCAATTTGAAGCGATTCTCCTTTTTTCACTGTTACATCCAAAAAAGAGACAGACTGGTCAAATATGGTTCATTTAAAATTAATATGAAAATTATTTAAGTTGTCGATAAATGTTTCTAACTCTTCAAGTGAATGATCCCATATAATAAAGATGTCGTCAAGAAATCTTAACCACAGAATGGGTTTTATTTTACATGTCTTAGTGAAATCCTGTTCAAGTTTTCCCATAAATAATGACGCATAGGTAGGCGCCATCGAGCTTCCCATTGCTGTACCCATCTTCTGTAGGTAAAATTCATTGTCAAATAAAAAAAAAAGTATTTTCAAGTACAATCTTCAATAAACGAGCAATTTCATCACTCGACAATTTGTTGTGGTGTCCATCTTGTTGCAAGAAAAATTTACAAGCATTTATGCCATCATTATGGGGAATGTTAGTATATAGAGATGATGCATCTAGAGTTGCTAGATATGGTGAACTACTCTTAAATTTAATATTCCTCACCTTATTTATAAAGTCGATGGTATCTTTCACGTACGATGGCAAATTTGACATATGTGGTTTAAGTATATAATCAATATACTTTGAGATATTTTCTGTTGGAGAGTTATTTGCAGAGACAATAGGTCGACCTGGATAAAGCAGGTCATCATTATTTTTATCATAAATAATAATAATAAAAACACCAACTAAACTGTATATGTATGAAACCTCTGAATTATTTACGTACGGAGTTAATGTCATGCTCAGTTTCACATACAGATTGAGGCCTGGTTCAGGTAAAAGAGAACAATGGCGGATAGTCATCCGATGAGAAATTTAATTCTTTCTAAACAGCTCAGATTCCAACCCCTCCCCAACAATCACTGGCCTTGACATGAAAAGCGTGCTATTTTAGGCATTTGCGTTTACCGGACTGGCTACCTATAGTGCACTCGGCAATATACTGCACTGCATTCTACGGCGAGTTCTCAACACTTAGTGGTTTAGACCTGGAATATTATGTTGTGTTTATATTATTAATTTTGTCTGTTGTAAAAACATATTTTTCCATGAAATCCTGGTCGTCAAAACAAACACAAACAGAGAGAGAGAGAGAGAGACAGACAGACAGACAGAAAGAGAGAGAGAGAGAAAAACTAATGTGGTCTGACCATAACCTTAACATTGCTTGGAGTCTTTATGCATCCACCTAGTGAAACATTAAGCATACAACAATTATGTAAAATTATGATGTGGCAAGTAGTTATTATTATGTTAGCTGTGCATTCTGTTATATGCACACACTACATTGTGGGTGTCTTAAACTTAACACTGCGAATTTTGATACACATGTCTGGTTTCACTTTGCTGTTCAGTAACATTGCCAGATGTATAACAATATAATTGAATTGTTTTATATATGATATAGCCAAATCTGTCTATGTATTGTATGCCTAATTGTGTATAGCTGTGTGTACAGATGTATACTTGGAATTCAAAATAACTGTAGGACAAGGAAAGGTATGGAAAAACACCCTTCTCCCCTTATTGGCCAGTTGGTCATGCTTAATTCAAATTCCAGAATGAAATATCTTGATCAGAACATGTGTCGATTTTATCAACCCTCATTTTGCCTTACATCAAGTTGGCCAAAGTGTAGATTAAATAAATGTAGCTTTATCTTGAACATACAAATGGGGCCAACTTTTTATTTAAAATGGCTTATGTAGTTAGACCCCTTTATCAAAGTGCAGGCTCTCTGGAAGTTTTGTCACTAAATTCCACACTGATGTGCAGACCTTTATACTTACCCATCAATCATGTGTATACTGCATATATAGGTAGTGGGGTTTCCTAAAACTGTCTTGGCACATTCTTTTTCTGTGCAGATGGCTTGGATCTTTCTCTCTCAGTTTCACACTCTTTCTAAGAAGTCATATACGGTTTAAAGAATAAAAAAGAAGTAGAAGTTGACCTCAATCTGCCATGACTGGATAGTCTGGACTATAGAGACAAAACAAATACTGTTTTACTAAAAATTGTTTATTTAAAGCAATATACAAACGCGTATGATAAAAAAGGAAAACAAATCTTTGGCACATAATTATAGTCAGGCAATATTGACCTGAGACTGATTAGTCCACGCGCTGGTCTTTATTATTCCGTGAGTTTTTACGATCCAAACAGTTGTATGCTAGTATGGTTTGCAATTCCCCATCTATCAAAAAGTCTGGATGGCCTAGTGGTGAGGTCATCAGTCTTGTAATCACAAAGTTGCAGGTTCGAATACACAATACACAATGAAGGTATATGTTTTTAAATTAATAATCATTTCCCTGATCAATTTTTCCTTTAATTATTTGCAATGTGAGTGGATGAATGACTTCTTTGTTGGATTACTGATGTCTTTCTTTCTTTATTTATATTCTTCTTCTGTTGGGTATTGAGTTAAACGTCTAAAGTATTCAGCAATAATTTCAATAAAGTTATGCATATATGTGTTTTTTGCATGCAATACATAACTAAAAATAGTGGTCAAAATTCATAAAAAAAAGAATAATATTTATGGTCTGAGCTAGATTCGGACACAAGACATTCAGCTTTGAATTATTGCACATAACCAATAAGCCTAGCCAGGCATGTAATGCACAAATGTCATGTGTATCTAAGATATACATACATGTTGTACCAAACTTGAGAGTCTATATGAGTGACTTCGGCAACCGACAATTGCCGAAGAAAGGTCACTGAATATCTAAATGTCTCAGGTTAATATTGCCAGACAATATCTATAAAAGTCTGATATAATAGGATGCATCAATTCTGTCTCATACTATAATAATCTTAACAGAGAAGAAAATCTTCAAGTTTAACCAAGACTGCTCAATAACTGTAAATTCTAGAGAGTACACAAAGTGAAATCTAGCAATTTTTCAAGGGTCATAAATGCATTATTAGGTGAGCTAAAGAAAATATAAGTGTTGAGTTTGTTAATTTGTATAATATTTGGGATGAACAACCTTTTCAAAACTTACTTTTGACTTTCACAGAAAAAAGTTGGTGCTTATATCTGGTGACAAACTACAATAAGCATCTTCAGGCAACAGTGAAGTCTTACACATACATCATTTAAAGCTAAGACCTAAACCAATAGATTCGCTACTCAAATAAGCGTGTGACGGAAGTTTCATCTACTCCCGGCGTGACCGTGATATTGTGAGAAAAAGCCGGTGTGCTTGTACTTTCGAAAAAGGGAAGTAATTACTGCACGGAGTTGTGTTCTGACGCTATTCGAAACTGATCAACAACTTTCAGGCTATTTTTATCCATTAAGGCTGTATGCGGCTGGATAGCTCAGTAAGTAAAGCATTCAACCTATAAGCGAAAGACCCCTGGTAAGAGTTTTGGTCAGGCTGCAAATTTTCTCACCCTGTGACCTTTATATTTAATATGTCTTGCTATAATTTAACACTGAACTATTTTTCTGGCATATACCTCTGGGAATTCGCGCTGAAAATATACAATATTTCGCAGAGTAGCTCATCTCTTGCTTTATGTTTTTGTTTAAAGCAAAAAGGAATTTGGATAGCTATCAGACATTTTGATTCAATATTATATGAAGAGCACAGCACTCAATATCAAACATTTTCCAAAAAATATAAAAAGTGTATACAAGGCACTAAGCAAGACGGCCAAGATGACCCTGTTACACTCACCTGACTACCCCTGCTCTTTAACCTTTACCATGCTCATTTTTGAATTTGGACTTGTCCTAACTTCATTTTGGACTGTATCATTAATTGTTTATAAGGGTGCTTGCTGAAAATTTATTGGCAAACAGTCCAGACCATGATCAGATTGCACTGGTCACAATGAGTGCTAATAGCATTGTAAGGGTTAAGAAGTTGTGACCCCTGACCTGTTGGTCCATTATCAGCAAACTTGAGCTCAGGGATAGTTTCAAAGTTTGAACAAGATTGGTGGGAAAGGTCTTATCCAACATATTTTGGTAACCACCTGTTATACAGATAACAGCCATAATCCAACTTGGCTAATAGACATTGTCTTCAAATGAATCAAGATTGATTCATAAATGTAGATTTAACAGTGTCAATTGAAGTGAAATCTGGCATTTTTTAAAAGTAATAAATCAGGGACCGTAACTCCTGATTAAATGGTCAGATATCACCCAACATTGATTTTTTTGCGGAGATTTTATGGGAATAGACATTGTCTCAAAGTTTGACTGCTTTAAATATAAGGATATTAGAGTGAAAGCAAACTAATTGTGGATGACAGACGTATGGACGATGGACATGCAGTGATCACTAAAGTTAATCCTGAAGAAAAGTCTCCAAAATATTTGAATATTTAAGTAGAAAAAACAAGATCCTTGTTGACATGGCCATCCCCCGCCGAACGCTTGCTATTTAGAAGATGTGTTGGAGAGTAGAATATTTCATTTTTAAAAGAAAATGTTTGGTAATGAAGAATGATGTTTAAAGTGATTATAGATATAAAATCCATGTGAAGACCTACTAATTCCTCTATTTTAAGGTCTACAGGTTCTATTTTAATGTCAAGGTCACTGTGATAAAAATTAAGCCTGAAAAATAACAAAGGGCAATAACTAAAACATTATGAAAGGTAGATTATCATTCTGGTGCACTGCACTCCTCCTCAATAAGATCTATCCACCTATGAAGTTTCAAGATGATATCTCAAATACTTTTTGAGTTATGCTCCAGACAAAAATTAAGCCTGTAAAATAACAGGGCAATAACTAAAAAATTATGAAAGGTAGAGTTATCATTCTTGTGCACTTCACTTTTCCTCTATAAGATCTATCCACCTATGATGTATCATACTGATATCTCAAATACTTTTTACTTATGCTCCGGACAAAAGTTAAGCCTGAAAAATAACAAAGGGCAATGATTAAAAATATATGAAAGGTAGAGTTATCATTCTTGTGCACTGCACTTTTCCTCTATAAGATCTATCCACCTATGATGTATCATACTGATATCTCAAATACTTTTTACTTATGCTCCGGACAAAAGTTAAGCCTGAAAAATAACAAAGGGCAATGATTAAAAATATATGAAAGGTAGAGTTATCATTCTTGTGCACTACACTCCTACTCAATGAGATTTATTCACCTATGAAGTATCAAGTTGATATCTCAAATACTTTTTGAGTCATGCTTCGGACAAGAATTAAGGCTGAAAAATAACAAAGGGCAATAACTAAAAAATTATGAAAGGTAGAGTTATCATTCTTGTGCACTGCACTTCTTCTCCATGAGATTTATCCACCTATGAAGTATCAAGTTAATACCTCAAATACTTTTCGAGTTATGCTCCAGACAAAAATGTGGGACGGACGGACGGACGGACGGACGGACGAAGACTATAACCATATCCCCCGCCGCCTTTCGGCGGGGGATAATTAAACTGCAAACATTCACATTAACGAAGTGAGATGAATCCTTCAAGTATACAATACGATTACATGAGCTAAGATTTGAGCCCTTAACCCTTTACCTCATATAGACACATTTTGTCGTCATGGCAACCAGAGCAGACCCAGATCAGACAGCTCCCTCCAGGGCCTTCTCTGTTTGCTCATATAATATTGAAGCTCAGATTCTAAACAGTCTGCATGGCAAAAAGAATCATTGTTTCATAGATCATTTCAGTTGAGCAGTACATGAATTTGTACATAAATAGTTAGTTGCTCAGTACATGAATTTGTACATAAATATTCCTGAAGTAAAAGATTAAATGCACACACACACTTTAATTAAGTCTGGAGACTGTCAGTTTTAATATCAAAGTACATTTTGAATATGTTCAAGCAAACTAATTAAAGAATGTATATAGAGAATTGGTCAGAGGTGCTGGGCCAGGAAGGCATCCTGTCAAAAACCACAGCACCATGCACAAAACGCCTGAGCAAGAACGCAAACAGCAAGAATGCTAACTTATTAAAGTATGCATATCCTTATTTAAACGACACTTCAGTTACTGAGAGCATCTGGATGTTATATACATGAGATATTCAAAACATCAAACCATGATTACTTTCAGAAATATCAACTTTTTGATGGAATAGTTATCAAATTTTATTTAAATGCATTTGAATATATTTGGTGCATATTTGTGTTTAATGTTTTATCTACATATAAGTTAGTGGCAAGTTAAGACTTCAAATATACACCAGTATCTAACAATGGCTTAATGTTAAGAATAGCTTGAAGCAAACACAGGATATTTACAAAACAAAATACAAATTTGATCTTTGATACACAATACAGGGTAAAAATATCTAACATGACTTTTTTTTAAGCAAGTCTCCTCATGCGCGTGTTAAAACTATAAATCTGCATATATTTCATACATACAGATAAGGGCTGAAACAAGTTCATTGTTTTTAACTGGGTACATATCATACTAATACCCTCAGATTCCTGTGCAGATGTAGAAATTGCATAAAAGATCTTTGATTAAAATGCCAGTTTACCACCTGTATTAACTTATTATTGAAGTCATTGCTTTTATCACATTTCAATAATCACCTAACAATACAGCTCTAATACACTCAAATGTGTCTATCTTGAATGCACGTTAAGATAATTTCTATATAAAGTGTTGAACTATGTTAAAGGATATCATTGTAAACTGGCTATTGACTTACATACATATTTTAAAGAAAAGAAGTACATACCGGTACAGTAAGTCACCATAACATGCCGACATTGGGTAACAGGTAATAATTGTGCACCTGGGTACCACTATTTTCCATCCAACCTACCGGTACCCAGATACCATATTTGTTTCAGCCCATATAAGATAATGAATTTCTTTACAAGGATAAAATATAATATATAATTACATATAAACATATACAAAACTCATACATAAAACTGGGGGGATTAGCACTTAAAAAAAAATGTCATATATATATTTTTTCAAACTACCAAATCACCAAATCATCAGAAAGTAAGCAATACATAAGGCATTTCTAGACATGGCTTTAAGCCTATGGAGTTATTCATTTATCCATGAAAAGTAAATTGTAATGATTCTATACAAGAAATGATCAAATTTCACATTTGAAACACACACACACACACAAAACAACAAAGACTTCATCAACAATATTGGTAACACTGTTAAAAGTGTAGTGGTTAAAACTGGCTCACTGCCAGTATCTTGTCTGGTGAAAATTAACTAATAAAGGCTGTAAATTAAAAAAGAGGTGAAAAATAAGCACAAATAAGAAAGTTAAGTTCTCAGATTCATGAAAATATACTCCAATATAATACACCAAGGTCACAGTATGCCAGAGCATTCCATAGTATATCAAGGTAGTATCACAGTATGCTTGGTCATTGTTTAATTATACATTCTGACAGGAAGTTAATTTTCGCTTGATTTGGTATTTATGGAGCTTAAAGACAGATTGTTTTACAGGAAAACATGAGATAAAGAAAAAAGGAAAAACAACAACAACAAACAAACAAACAGAAAATAACATGAAAATACTTTCATGTACCAGTTCATTTTCATACTGTTCTATGGTATTTTTTTCTGTATACTGTGACACCCATTAAAACAATTCTGAACATTCAACATTAGCATTATCCAAGAAAATAAAATTAATATATCTTTTGATATAATACTGCTACATTTAGCTGCTTAAACAAGTATATCACAGGTGAATGTATAGACCACCTACTTTGTCTTCCTTCACTAACTCTTAAGACCCTAATGGAAACTTCTGGCCCCGTGTTTGATATTTTTCACTCTCGGGCTCAAACTATGTCCAACAGATTTGAATACGATATTGAGTTTGATCCTCAGATCATACACAAGTATGTTACAAGGACACATGGCCAGCCAGAAAAGCTAAGAATTATACTGATGAATATACAAAACATAATTCATAAATGAAAATTAATAAGTTGAAACTTTGAAATCAAACTAAAGGATGACTCTTCGAAAGTGGTCAAACTTAGTTATTGTCTCCATCTTCTGGTGAAAAAAGGAAACCAAATAACTAATAATTGTGGCTTCTGCATTAACATTTGTTGTTCTTGTGTTTTTGGCATCACAATGACAGTACTTGAGTCATATTGGAACGCCCAGCAAGGTACTGGTGGATGTGGTCCCACAGTAAAACCACCTACATATCACAAACCAGCAGGAAAGCTTGATTTTATGAGAGAGAGAAAAAAAAGTGTCCAGATTGGAAATCAGAACAAATCTTAAACAAAAGAATATCAAAACTCTGGACCTGCATCACTTGGACTTTGGTTTCAAGGATATCATAGAAATTGTTCTCAATACTTATTGTTCCGTACAACAATGGCACATGACCACTGACTTTCAATTGTCCTCCAATGAAAAGGTTACCATTGTTTGGTGTAAGTAGACTATTTTCTAACACAATGCTCTTGACAGGAAACCAGATGAATGTTTATGATACATTATCGTCACATGTTATTTTCCTCAAAGAAATATATTCATAACAGACATGTTTTTCTACTTTAGACATGCACTTAGATTTTTAGTTGATATAGATTTTTCATGGACCTAAAATATAATTTTGAATTTCTGATGATTTCCACAGGTACTTGAGGACAGGACCCTAGCTGTGCACCCCCCCCCCCCCCTCTTCACACACACACACACACACTAATACACACACACACACGAAGTGCTTTGAAAATAGCGGTTTTCAACTTTAATTCGCCATTTACATTGAGTTTATGTATCAAAATATTCCCATTCAAGTAAATCTAACGTTTACTATCCATGTCTTTATAAATAAAAAAATCACTATATATAAAACAACAAGGTAACCAACTTCAGTAGGAAACTGACGAGAAGTCATTAGGAATTGGTGTCAAAGTACATAATGTATCTATGAAAAATGTGCCCGTCGGTAATATTGGCGAGTTCCCACTGTCAACGGATAATTTTCCTTCATAACTGTTCAAAAGAAATACAAATATAATTATTTCTAATGTCTGAAATGTCAAGATTTCGAGTTGGGATTTTGTGATTTAACTCCATTCGAACCTCGATCAACGGAAGTGAACCCAAAACGATATCTATGAGGTCAGCGCTGCGATTTGTTTATGTACAGAAGGGAACGGTAAAAGTATTCCGAAGTAATTTTGTTTACCAATACTTTTGGAACACTCTTACTTTCCCGTTCTGTATCATATACAACCGCAACATCTTTTTCTCAGTCTGAGTTGACCTTCATGGGCAATGACGTCATAGATGTCGTTTTGGATTCACTTCCGTTGATCGAGGTTCCAATCGGTTAAAAAAATGAATCTCGTGTGGAAATTAAGAAATTTCAGGCATTAAAAATAATATCTGTATTTCATGTGAACACTTATGAAGGAATATTATCCACTGACAGTGGGAATATTCTCGAATATTATCGATGGGCGCATTTTCATTGATTTGTTGACACTTATTCCCGATTGGTGCCCTTCAGCATCCTGCTGAAGATGGTAACCATGTTGATTATGTATAGACTATCGTGATTTTTTTTTATTGATAAAGACGGGGTCCTGTCCTCAAGTACCTGTGATTTCAGCATATTTTACTTCCAATACCCTGCATACATCCGCATGCTGACACACAACTATTCAACTGGGCAGTCATGCCACCATGTTTCCATCGTCTATATTTGGATGTTATAGCAAATATATTAAGTATAGATAATGTTAATTTTGTCAAAATCTTTTTCCCATTACTAATAAAACTAGAACTATCACTGAAGGTGATTATATCCCCGCATTCCACTTTGACATAGATAAAGGTCTATAATTCATACAAAATCTTTGATAAAGTAATCTGCACTTGTCTGCTTATTGATATTAAAAATCATTTTTCCAAGAATGTAGGCATTATGCACAAGTTACCAAACTTTGTAATGTAATGTGAGTGTAGAACGGAATGCAACAAGTGTGATTTCTATATAGCCCAACTTCACTTTGTGAAGCGGAGATATGGTAACAGAAACAATCCATTGTTTATCAAAAGAAAAAACTTTCTTATGGCCACAAAACTAAAACTGACCTCTTTCAAACATATAAAATGAAAAATACATATGATTCACAATTATACATTGTTGAGATAGATCGAAATCTGCATAAGAATGTCACTCCATTCTTATGTGTTCTTAAAACAAAAGACCAAGACCAGTGCCTTGTAGCTGTTCCAACTCCAAAAAGGTACTTTACTTTACTTTATGCATTTACCAGTATCTATAGTCTAAAATGATTAAGTCTTCTTGTGATTTGTTCATAATTACAGCAGATTTTCCAGAATCATCCAGTTGTAACTTTAATGACTGACAATGAAAATTTAAAAGGCTAAATTTTGGGAAGTTTCCGTTTCATTACGTTGCTCGAATCAAGAGGTATTAACCTATTCGACGGCAGCTGATTCAGTTCAATGGTAGCAGATAAGCCTCGATTGGTCCGGTTGTGGTGGTGGACATCAACACTGGAAAGAAGTTGAGGCATTACTCAAAACTTACTAGGTTCTGTCCTAGATATATCTCTCTGCAAGTGGCATATAAATGTCAGTTTTCTCAATACAGAGCAGATGCAATACATGCTGTATTCAAACCAAGCCACTGAGTGATATTGGACTCCTGGAGTATGTTGTTTCACATATATATGTTAACAGAGGCTACTTTCTGGAAGCACAGAATGTTTTAATGGGTGTGCCTTGTAATGATACCAGCATTACCATTGAATTCTTCTCTTTGAATAGCCTTTCAAATTTGTGAATTATAAAATGAATAATATAAAGGGAACTAGAACTGTCATACTGGTGACTAATACCCTCGCATACTGCATTGTCACAGTATAGAAGTAAGTTTTAAATGTTGAAAGCAGTAACTATGGATTCAATTAAATGGAAAAAAAATTCTGAACAAGTTTCATGAAAGACCTGTCAAAATTGAACCGAAAATATGAATGACATTTCACACAACAGAAAAATGCATGTATCTTCTATTAAGTGTTTGAATGTTATTAACAGTAATGGAAGTCCATTGACCTTGACCCGACAGCTCTATAAACCTTTGAAAGCTGTATCAACACAAGATATATGACTTAACTTACTTACTATATATGTTCATAACTTGATGGCAATATCACAAAGCTGATAAAAGGTTAATAAGTAAATTCAGTTTTGGGGGACAATCTATAGCATCAGTGACCGTGATCTATCAAACCCACACAGGGCATCCGAGCTTTCTCTTTACACAAAGTATTCAAGTACCAACTTTGATTATAATATCTAGATTATTTTTTGCAAATACTATTAAGAAAATTCCATTTAGTTACAATGTCATGCCACCATGTTTCCATCGTCTATATTTGGATGTTATAGCAAATATATTAAGTATAGATAATGTTAATTTTGTCAACATCTTTTTCCCCATTACTAATTAAACTAGAACTATCACTGAAGGTGATTATATCCCCGCATTCCACTTTGACATAGATAAAGGTCTATAATTCATACAAAATCTTTGATAAAGTAATCTGCACTTGTCTGCTTATTGATATTAAAAATCATTTTTCCAAGAATGTAGGCATTATGCACAAGTTACCAAACTTTGTAATGTAATGTGAGTGTAGAACGGAATGCAACAAGTGTGATTTCTATATAGCCCAACTTCACTTTGTGAAGCGGAGATATGGTAACAGAAACAATCCATTGTTTATCAAAAGAAAAAACTTTCTTATGGCCACAAAACTAAAACTGACCTCTTTCAAATACATAAAATGAAAATACATATGATTCACAATTATACACTGATGAGATAGATCGAAATCTGCATAAGAATGTCACTCCATTCTTATGTGTTCTTAAAACAAAAGACCAAGACCAGTGCCTTGTAGCTGTTCCAACTCCAAAAAGGTACTTTACTTTACTTTATGCATTTACCAGTATCTATAGTCTAAAATGATTAAGTCTTCTTGTGATTTGTTCATAATTACAGCAGATTTTCCAGAATCATCCAGTTGTAACTTTAATGACTGACAATGAAAATTTAAAAGGCTAAATTTTGGGAAGTTTCCGTTTCATTACGTTGCTCGAATCAAGAGGTATTAACCTATTCGACGGCAGCTGATTCAGTTCAATGGTAGCAGATAAGCCTCGTTGGGTCCGCTTGTGGTGGTGGTCATCGACACTGGAAAGAAGTTAAGGCATTACTCAAAACTTACTAGGTTCTGTCCTAGATATATCTCACTGCAAGTGGCATATAAATGTCAGTTTTCTCAATACAGAGCAGATGCAGTACCTGTTGTATTCAAACCAAGCCAAGTGATATTGGACTCTTGGAGTATGTTGTATTACATATATATGTTAAAAGAGGCTACTTTCTGGAAGCACAGAATGTTTTAATGGGTGTGCCTTGTAATGATACCAGCATTACCATTGAATTCTTCTCTTTGAATAGCCTTTCAAATTTGTGAATTATAAAATGAATAATATAAAGGGAACTAGAACTGCCATACTGGTGACTAATACCCTCGCATACTGCATTGTCACAGTATAGAAGTAAGTTTTAAATGTTGAAAGCAGTAACTATGGATTCAATTAAATGAAAAAAAAAATCTGAACAAGTTTCATGAAAGACCTGTCAAAATTGAACCGAAAATATGAATGACATTTCACACAACAGAAAAATGCATGTATCTTCTATTAAGTGTTTGAATGTTATTAACAGTAATGGAAGTCCATTGACCTTGACCCGACAGCTCTATAAACCTTTGAAAGCTGTATCAACACAAGATATATGACTTAACTTACTTACTATATATGTTCATAACTTGATGACAATATCACAAAGCTGATAAAAGGTTAGTAAGTAAATTCAGTTTTGGGGGACAATCTATAGCATCAGTGACCGTGATCTATCAGACCCACACAGGGCATCCGAGCTTTCTCTTTACACAAAGTATTCAAGTACCAACTTTGATTATAATATCTAGATTATTTTTTGCAAATACTATTAAGAAAATTCCATTTAGTTACAATGACCTTGATCTTGACACATAAAACCTGATATATGCACATCAAAGCTTATCTTCAAATAGGTAAACATGTTCCAAATTTGGTCAAGGTATGTCACTTATGACAAAAATTATTCAAGAAATTCCTTTCTGGGGATGATTTTCTTTTAGCATCAGTGACCTAGACCTATTAGACCCACACACTGTTTTAAAGCTTTCTCTCTACATAAAGTATACAAGTACCAACTTTGATTATAAATATGCTTTCAAAATAAAATTCCATTTGCAGACAGTAATCAGTAACAAAATCTGTTTATCAATAGTGACCTTGACTCATCTAAAACAAATGGCACATTAAAGCTGTATCTTCACATAAGGTAAAAAACTTAATGTTAAAGGGATAGGGCTTTAATGAACACATTTGAAATATGTTGAATATATTTTGGAAGAAGATAATAAAAATGAAACAAGATGGACATAATGGTCTGATCTCAATAAACTGTGTATTACTGATTTTATAAAGATGCTCATAACTCTTGTAAAGGATTATGGCTATAAATATTGTCATCAACTTTGGAGAAAATTGCTTTCGAAATGCAGATGTTAGACTATGAACATGTAAAAATTGTTTGATTTTCAGATATTTAAAGAACCATCATACAAGACCTATCAAATGATATCAGGTATACCAGTATTCAAAATTGAATATAACAGTCATTGACATTGTGTACAAATTTGATTAAGATTGTTTTTTAAATGTGGCTGCTAGAGTGTAAAACAAGATGGAATCCGAAATCCTCGATAATACAGGGACCATAACTGAGTCAATATCTGCTAAGATCAAACTTTGAAGACAAAGTAAGGCCATCACATTGTGACTAAGTTTGAAGATGTTTGCTTAAGAAATGAATTTACTAGAGTATAAACTAACTGTGGATGACAAACAGATGATAGACATTTAACAATCCTTATGCATGGGCACATCTTGCTCAGGTGAGCTAATTGTTTCTCAAATATATATGATATTCTGGTACTGAAAATCATTATAAAAACCTATTATTAATTTCCACACTCATTAAGAAATAACTGACAGATTACATCAGAATACCAGTAGTATAAATTGTATTATTACCTCAAGTGATCATTGTGGTGAACTTGAACATCCGACCTAGAGACTGCAGAATCCTCCCTTGTGCTACAAAGAAAGTCAAGTATTATGCATTCTTTATGTAAAAATGATGAAGGAAAATAAAGAAAGATGTATGTCTGTCTACGTGTTAAGATGTTTTCTAGCATTTCTCTCTTTTCATCCATATAATTCCTGTCCAAAAACTTGCAAAATGAATGCAAAGTTGTATATCGACCATTCTACTTTATATTGTAAATGGTGCCATTTTTGATTAAGTGTTTATGTCATCAACATATTTTTTAGCATGTGAGTGAATGCTTCTACCTGTATATAATTGCAAATTTAAACACAATTTTCCCTTCTTTCTATAAAGGGTGAGAGATGTAAAATAGTGTTAGAATATAAGTAGAACATGAGTAGTGAGCACAACAGGGATTTACACACATCATTATGTATGTTTGTTGGGTTTAACATCCCCTCAATTATAGCCATTTGGAGACCATGTCTTTGTGAGCAAGTATAGTGCTACCACACAACAGTATCATGCTGTACACATGTGGCATGATTTTACACTAGGGCTCGGAACCACGAGTTTAAACTGTACCACGGTATACCGTTATTTTTTTAGGTAAATACCGCGGTACGTACCACGATATACCGCACAAAATATTCCAGGACTTGTGTTGAAGACTATTCATATATTTAAATTTTGCAAAGGAAAACAAGTCATCGCAGTCAGCCATTTTTAAATTTCCATTCAAGATCATTATAAGTAACGAGTGATTATTTTCAAATAAAATTTTATTTTCTAAGATTTGAATGGAAATTGATACATTTATATCATTTCTATGAAGTTTTTTGATGTTGTTAAGAAATAAAATTATCAGTAACGACAAATTTATTGAAAACTACTCGTTCATTTCCGTAATACAGAAACCACCGAAGTACCAGTATTAGTTGTCCTTGTACCGGTTCATACATCAAGCTGCTTCGGACCTTGGTTTACTGGTATACCGGTAAAACCGCCCACCTTTATTCTTCACCCAGTAGCGTTATCCCAACACCTCGCCAATCAGTCCCGAAACTACCAAGTGTTTATGCTGAGAGCATTTGCAAGATAGCCATACCAGTAAAAAAATTTGCAACTCTGCTATGTCGCAGCTAGGAATCAAACCCAAAACCTCCAGATGCTGGGGTCATCATTATGTGTAGTGGTCACAAATTAGGTTCTACATAACCAATAAGATGTACTTAAGACATGGTGAGAAAAAAATCAAGTAACGCTGGTATCACTACAACAGCATATAAAAAGTGTGTGAGAACAAGCATTATGTCTATGGCACATTTACACTAATGGCAACAGTATATGTAACTGGTTCATACCAGATAGATTATACACAACCACTGAGAAACTTATGAATCATATAAATAAAACACCTCTTTATAAGCATTCGATTTTAGATAATACAACCATTACATTATAGCAGTAAATATATTCTGTTGTGCATTTGTTTTTAAACATTAAAAATTTTATTAAATAAAGTTTATGAAAATGTTTCTTGAAAATGTTTCTTGAAATATATGTGACAATAATGTTTAAGGAGACAAGATGTCCAATGGGCAACATGTCAAACCTGCGACCTAATGTACAGCAGCTTGGGAGAAATGGACCAGACACGAAAATCTTTACACTGTTATCACCATGACCTTTCTCCTCTAAATGTAACATTGACCTTGGACCTAGGGACCCAACTATTGTGCAAAACAAAATCTCATTCAGGCGAATCTTACCTCATAATTATTTGAGAGTCTTTTGATACAGGGATAAGTTACAGCCCAAACAAGCAAATCCAGCACCATGAACTTTCACCTCTAAGTGTGACCAAGACCTTGAGCTAGGGACACAACTCATGTGTGCAACACAACCTCTAATTGAGGCAAATCTTACTGCTAAAGTATTTGAGAATTCTATTATCCAGGGAAAAGTTACAGCCCTGACCAAAGAGGTTTGGAACGGGTTTGTCATATTGATCTATCCTTTCATGACAAAAAGCAAATCCAGAAGCATGACATTTCACCCCTTAGTGTGACCTTTGTGTGACACATCAGATCACTAAGGAAAATTTTACTGCCAGATTTTTTAGTAATCTTTGGTCCAGGGATAAGTTACAGCTCAGAAAAGGAAATCCAGTACAATGACATTTCAATTCAAGTACAACCCTGAATTTCAAGCTAAGGACCAACACTAGTGCACATCACATTCTCTCACTGTGGCAAATTTCACTGCCAAACTATTTGAGGATTCTTTGATTTTTGGTTAAGTTAAAGCCTAGACAAGCAAATGCAGCACAATAACATTTCAATCTTAGTAACCAATTCTTTGAGAATCCTGCAATCCATGTCTAAACTGCAGCCTGGACAAGCAAATCCTAACAATGAGATGCACTTATGCTCATACAAATACCGAACCACCATTGATGTTACTATATATAGAACTCCATAGTAAAAGTGATCATAAATGCTATCAATGACATTAATTTTCTCTCATCACATGAGAAAAGCAATTAAATCTTCAAAAATAAAAAGTAGCGCAAACAAAAATACCTGGCATACAATTATCACAGATGCTACTTTTAAAAGGTTAGAAAAATACTGAGACAACAAATTCATTTCCTTTCATGTATACTGTTACTTTTAAAACATGGCCAAGCATGATAAAATATACACAAAATAAGGGGATGATTGCATAATGTTTAACATTCATGAAACTCATATATCCTGTAATAACTAGGACACAAAATACTTAAATGCTAATGTTCAAGTTCCATCAAGATGTATCATGATGATGCATATAATATATAGTGAGACTGGAAGAAAGAGACTTTCTGTGTGATTACCAATCCACCATCATTACTTAACACCAAGTCATACATAGGTGAGGCAGGAACACATTCTCGATATAAGAAATATTTAAGTGACTAAACTGACATATAATGTTACCTAATAATTCACAATATTTGCTAAGAACTGATATAATTAGTTGTTTTATTTTTCATTTGGGAAAGAAGAATGGTACATGCTCCTAAGTATTAATTAGTGTTAAGGAACTGGCATCCGATATCCCACATCACTACAGTAATGCATTAATTGACTATCCAGCTTCTCAGTAATGCATCACAGTGTACTGTATTTGCCTCTCAAAGCTTTCATGTCATCACATATAGTTTATCAAGATCAATCTATATCAAATTATGTACATGCAAACACCATTTCATGTTTAACAGGACTATGAAAAGTGTTGTTTCTGACCCTTAATATGACAGGATATTTCATGAGCAAGCACAATTAATTAATACGGCATGTCTACATATGGCAATATTTTTTTAAAAAAAAAACACACTAAAATCTTAATCACTAAAATATCAGTATCAAGGTACCATACATGTACCAAACCCAATGCAATGTGGCTCATTAAAAGGTAACCCGAGGCTTTCTATTGTCAGCTAACTTGATGAGTACACAAGACTTTGTATAGAATAGGGCTAGCTTTGTATCTTGGTGTGCAGTCTTGCCAAAAAGAATGTTAGTCTCATAAACAACAACTGTCAAGAAAGAAACATTTTGTAGAACATGATTTTTTTTAAACTTTTTTCCAAATTCGGGATTTGCTCTGTTGAGACAAGAGCCCCCCTCCCCTATCTTCTTGGCAAACCTTTTAAGAAAATAAATAAACAGTATATTTACAAGTAGACTACACATTCTTTTAAAAAGAATCTTTTCAAAAGAAAATATAAAATTTCATGTAAAACCACTCAAAAACTTTAATAAAAATGGATGGATTCACTGCAAAAATGATTTAAACCGATTGTCCTACAAATATCACGCAAATACAAACTGCATATAAACTGTTTTAGTGATCTGCAACAATGAAAAAAAGGACTATTGGTACTGATTTAAAAAAAGATTTGTTAAAAAAAACATCATCACCCATGAAGCTATTGTGCAAATATATCTAAGAACTGAATATACTGTCAACATGAATATTGGAAATTTGACCAAAATGGATGTTCAACAATGACTTTGTAAATATATCTAGAACTGCAGGTAACAAAGGGATGTCTGTTTATTGTCCCATTCTCTGGCTGCACTAATCAATTAATGTTATATTTCAAGTCTATGGTCACTTAATGATCTCCACTTGCCTTTTATTTATTAATACTTCTCATTTCCCATTCATCCAACACCAAATCAAAAGCTGACTGGGAAACTATTCCAAGTGCAAGATGGAACAACATGTAAGCTAGCCATTGGCTGGCTCTTTCCTTTTGAAATGAGTCGATTTTACAACACCTGCTGTAGTGTACTTTACATATAAATTGTAGATGTACAATAGATGTACATTTTCCCTTGTATATCTAAAAGCAGCCAAGACCTCTGAACTTCAACTTTTAGTTTAGAATGAAAATACACTTTATCCAAACCTTAATCATGCACATCTTATATTTACAAAATGTTAGGAAAATGTACTCTTCAATAAACCATGTACTCGTACACAACCATGCACACGATCTATAATACACAAATAAGCATATCTTATAAGCAATGAGAGAAAGTGTGGCTAATATCATACTCTTCATTATTTGCCAAACTGAAGTAATGTACATGCAACTTTAAAGAAATACAAGTTGGTATCCAGCATTGGGTAAACACTGGCCCGACCCCACTTCAAATATTTTGAAATAAAATATGTTTAAACTATTGGGTAAAGTTGTACATGTAGTGAGTGATTTTATGCATTTTCAATTTCTACTCCCACCCCCAAAAATACCGTATTATCAAGAAGGATGAGTATAATATTTAAATCTACGACATTAGCTGCACTTACACAATATATCCTATATAGTCTATATAACCGATGTACATCTATCTCCAGTATACTCATATACAGCAGGTAAATCCTGTATATTCTATATGATATATATATCCCTTATACTCTTAGATGATATACAGTGTCTGTGTGAAATGGGCTTCTGAAACATAAAAAGAAAGTTAATTTCTGCTTATACAACAACTTAGTATTCAGAAGGCCTCTTTTTTCTACTTGAACTATATTGTTGAAGAATGTCAGTGTCCAATTGCTTCAAGAGAAAAGTTTTAAGGGTTAGTTTTTTCTATGTGGGAATAAAAATGTTGCTCCGGAAAATATTTAAGTCTCAGCACTTCACTCTGATACTTTCAATAATTCTGAAATTCATCCCTTAATTGCATCATTATGTTAGTAAGATTTATTTTCCAACGCACTTGGAAATCTGCCTTCCCTTTTGTTGTTCTCTAAAATATTCATTTTAATAATTATCTCAACTGGTGGATAGATCAATCTTGTCTTGTCTTGATTGTTATGTATTAGCTATTGGTGGTCCTGTGGAGGATGCATAGAATCCTTCTATAGTATAACTATAAAGAAATGGACCATTATTCATTTAAAAATCAAGCCATTAATGATGTTCCAACAATTTGCTAAACTAGGCATGGTACTAATTAATGCTCTGTGAAGTTTAATAAAAATATAACCAAAACTAGCTGAGAAATAGCCAGGAAAAAATATATTCAATAGGAATAACAAAGGGCCATAACTCATTTTATATCCAGCCGGTCATAACATGCAAACGATGTGTGCAACTAGACTTAGTATTTATTATTGATGTACAGTTAAATCAAAACAAGAACTATCATTGAAGATAATGAATACCCCCAGATGGTGCTTTGCCTTGACACTGTTGAATAATAAAAATAAAAACGGTAGGACTCTGATACACTTATATTATACATGTTTTACAGATGGCAATATTCAATAAATATAACAAAGGGCAAAAATTGAAAATAAACCGAGGGTGACGTGCTAAGGGTATGCACAACTAGCAATGGCACTTATAAATGATGTGCAGCTAAATCAAATCTGGCCAATAGTAGCTAACAAAAAAGCAGATAAAATATATTTATAAGGGGGCATAACTCTATGTAAATTGAAGCAAACATGACATGCCTAGAATATACACAAGTTGTCTCGATACTTTTAATTGTTGTGAAGTTAAAAATCTGACCAATGGTAGCTGAGTAAAGCATAGATAAAATATAGTCAATAAATATAACAAAGGGCCATAACTCATTTAAAATCAAGCCAGTAATGACGTGCCAATGATAGGCACAACTAGGCTTGGTGCTTATTATATTTCTGTGAAGTTAAATCAAAATTAAATCAAAGATAGCAAAGAAATATATTTAATAAATACAATAAAAGTGTTTTTTTTCGAACACATGTGTCATCTGCTGAAGCGTGACAGAAAAAGTGTGACAGACAAGTATGACCGAAAGAAAATGTGATGGACAGACAAACAGATAGAAAAGTGATCCCTATGTGTCACTGCTGTTACAGTAGGTGACACAAGAAAGGCCCTTAACTCATTTTAATCAAGCTGAACATAATGTGGCAATGAATTGTACAACTAGGCTTTATACTTACAAGTCTTGTGAAGTTAAATTAAAATCTGACCTAAGGTGGCTGAGAAATATACACCAAATACGATGTATAATCAGACCAATAATAGTCGAGAAATATTGTTGATTATTTCAATGTCAATAAGAAATATAACAAAGGGCCATGACTCATTTAAAATAATGCCAGGCTTGATGTGCCAAAGATATGCCCAACTACATTTTGGAAGTTATAACAATTGTGTTTAATTAGAACCCAACTAAATGTAGCCAAGAAATAGCAAAGACAAAATATATTCACTGAATTAAACAAAGGGCCAAAACTCATTAACAAGAATGTTCCCTGGAACACGTGTGTCACCTGCTAAATCGTGAAGGAAAAAAGTGTGACAGACAGTCAGATGGATGGGCAGACATACAGACGGAGGAAACCTGATCCCTATGTGTCATCTTTGCTTAAAGCAGGTGACACAAAAATCAAGCCCGTCCTAGCATGTCAAGGATATGCACAACTGGACTTGGTACTTACAAGTTTTGTGAAATTTAATTAAAATCTGATCAAATGCAGCCGAGAAATAGTGCGACCAAATCTCCTCTACAGACAGACAAACAAACAGACTAATGGACTTTGACTCCAATACATGTAATTCTTATCTGGGGGTATAATAACAATGGTGTCCAGTGGTAGTGTTTAATGATTACAGGTCCAAAAATTGCAAGTTTGATATCTGCTGTGGGTGAGAATTTTTAGTACAGGTACAATGCAGGATCTGTACAGGGATTAGTATACATAACAAACAAAAACAAATGCTATATGTTCATAAGGAAAATATGTAAAATTCAGCTGTATTGTGAATAGTATGATTTTAGAATAAGTTCTAATAATGAGCAATATGCTCTCTTTCGGCCATGATTGCAAAACTTGTTAACCAATTACGTCATACAGACAAATTTTGCTGGCTTGGCAAACAGAGCAGACCCTCTGTTTGGTCATATAATTTTGAAGCAAACAGAGCAGACCCTTTGTTTGATCATATAATACTGTAGCTTAGATTCAGAAAAAATCGCTGTTTTGTATTCAGTAAATTAACATTCATTATGTCATAAATATCCAGGAGGTAAAGGGTTGATCTGAATGAATAAAAATATTCTTCATAAGTGGAACGTAAAAGTTATGAACACGAGTTAGTATCTGTGTGTTAATTTAATAGCATACAATAAATCCCACTTTAATCTTGATAGTTGAGCTGATCTGACTGCAGCTCTTACAGGCTATCATCCCTGACCTCATCCCTAATCAAATTAGGTCGAGAACATATAGCTCAAAACACTGTTTCCAAGTCTTTTGAATATTGCCTCACAAATACATAAACTAGAATATGGCATTATTTGATAATTCAGGGCCATAATCGTTTGACCTATTGGTCACATATTAGTCATAATCAAACCTCCGTAATCAGGAAATTATGGCCATAAATATTGTTTCCAAGTATAATTAAAGTGCAAATGCAAAAATATGAATTTAAATCTGCCACAATATTAACCTAACCATTGACCTTTCAGCCATATTTGAATTTACCTAGGGTTTATGGCCAAGTTAGATCAAGATTGCTCTAGTAGTGTATAAAGAATTATGATCTCAATTCATCAATACCCTTCTACAACTTTAAATCTCTATATTTTAGCAAGGAAATATTATGAAACATTTACAAGTGATAATATAACACATAAAACAGTTTTACAATCAGTCTTCTATTTGGCATTATAGTTAATCGAATTTTCTTTAACCCACATCTAAATATAACTATATAATCAACCCCCTTAGCTCTCACTGATACATTTCTGTGACAAATCTTGTTATGTTTAATCACACATACCTTATTTCGGCAGAGAAAAGGAAAACGGAGTTTTCATTTACAGTGATTTATTTTATAAATTCCAATAACAGTTATCAACTGCATTGAAAGCCAAACAAGAAATAAGCAGACACATATATTTCATAAGAAATGCATAAATAAACATAGAAAAGTGTTAACAAAAAGCATTAACAAATTAGCTTCATCAAATCCAATTTATGGAGCAGAATTAATATTTGACATATAGTACATGGCACTGAGGACCATATGCAAGTTTATATTGACTGGCCAGTCCATAAACGTGCATATTGACAAAATACCATGTATTATTTGTTATATTATACCGAACCTTTGAGCTATTTAATTTTCAATTCTGATTTAATTGGCATTTTTCATATAAAAATTATGAAATCTACACGTCATGAAAACTGCTATGCGATTACATCATCAGGTCAAGGTAACATACAATTTCCCGCAGATAATGTCGCATTGATTTATGAATGATTCATGCAAATCAGGTGTAATAAAAGTTTATATAAATTTGTACATTCCAATCAATAAGTAACAGTTTCTTATATTAATGTACACTCTATGTTAGCATTATGTGAAATGATAGTCTAAACTAACTATATAACCCATAACCCCTACGTGTCCTTTTGAAGTGAAGACAGGATAAATCTTGGACTAATTCCATATAAATCAGTGAAATATGGGGACAATTCTCTCTCTCCCTCTCTCTCTCTCACACACATACACACAATAACAACAGGTTTTCCAGTTTTAAAGTTATTTTAAAGTATCTCAGTACATGACATTTAAAGCTCAGACAAAGAAGGCTGACACCCCCCCACCAATATTAGCGAAGCCTTCTGTTTCTTAGTTATTATTGGAAATTACTCTTAATCTAAGCTATACATCTACCTTTTCATTGTAAACAAAACGTTTGCCAGAATATCATGTTATTCGATGTAGAAACATCATACTTTGAACACAATTCTTATATACCAGAGAGGAGGTTTTTTCTTAATTTATTTAATGGTGGTTGAACCAATCTAGAACTTCTTCTGATGCTAGACAAACCTTATGTAATGTGCTGTGACACTTTTTTCTTAACAAATCAAATATGCTACAAAAAATCTATGCTACTATTGACTTTATACATCTTTAAACTTTAAAATTATTATAACTGCCTCTTTATTCATATGTAGTTAGATTGCACTAACCCTGGGTATGAAAACAAAAGGGCAAAGATGGCCATATATCACTCACCTGAATACCACTGCTTTAAAGGAACAATCTTGGTAGAGAGCTACCCAAGACACATCTGTACTAAAATATTTTGAAATCTGGCCAGTAGTTTTCAAGGAGATGATTTTTTTAAAGTTTTCATAAATGCTTCCTTCCATTGCCATGGCAACCAGAGTTCTATATGGATCAAGTTTATTTTAGTCACTTTTGTGAAGGTTCTTCCCTGCCGAGTTTAATCAAATTCCGTACATCGGTCACAGGGGAGATGTCATTTAAAGTTTTCACTATTTACATTTAAGGCAATTCAGCCCCGCCCCATGCAGCCATGTTTTTTTAACGGATGATCCATGCCAAGTTTCATCAATTTCTACCCAGCAGTTTCAGAGAAGATGTCATTTAAAGCAAATTGTTGACGACACACAAAAACGGACAGAGGGTGATCCTAATAGCTCACCATGAGCACCTCGTAAGCTAAAAATAACAAACCAATCATGGGATTAGGGTATGGGAAGGAAAATCAACACCAGTGACACCAGCTTATTGACCAAAACCAGTTGAAGCAGCAGGTGCTACTGGCATTTATGTTTGTATGTGTTATACGGACACATGATTGTAGGATATTTATAAACTCAAATGGATAATACAAATAATTACCTCGGTTTATCTTTTATCTCTGGTAAAACAGGTTTCCATGGCGGAGGTACATCCCTAAAAGGTAAAGATAACAACAATGATGATCTCTCACCTTGTAATGTTAAACTATTATTGCTCTAGCAGTATGGCAAGTAACACTCCTGTTTATGCACACTGCATTTCTTGTAATTAGTTTTTTACTGTAATATGCTTATCATCAGCATGAGGGGCAATTTGAAATATCTAAAACATGAATTGTTGCCTTGTATAAAAGTATAAATGATTCAGTCTATTTCTTTTAAAGAAGTCCCAAATCATTCACAAGAACACTTAAGCATCTGAATAAGCCATCAACAATCTTGTATTTATTAAAGAGAATGGATGATGGTAGAACTAATGCATTTAATACTGTCCTAATATGTTTTTTTCCTCTATGCGAAAATTAAATTTGGAGACTAGTTAATGTAAAAGCTGGTCAGTCCTTTTCTCCCCAAACCCTTCACTAAAAACAGTAAAGTACAAACAATTTAAAGTAAATATTAAGTATCCCCACATTCCAAAATTTTAGACAAAGAACTTTTTGGGCATTTGTTGAAAGATAGGGCATACAAACCTTGAAACAAACAAATATTGCTGTTTGTAGGGCTAAAATGATATGAGAAGGTACAACTTTGACACAATACTTTGTCTTGCGGCTCAGTATCTGGAACATTTCTTTGTAGTTTTGGTACATACTGAGTACAGATCTGCATGGGCTGATAAAGTGGCCAATATCTTATGTCTATGGCTGCTGCGTATGGAATGCAACATTCTATTTTGACCTTTGTTATTTATAGATACAAACAAAAACCCTAATTGGTTTTGATACACACCCATTCTGCAGAAGTAGTTCAACTTTGGATGGAGAGGGCACCAAAAGTTTTCACTTACAAATTCACCTAAAATGGTATTCTGTTACGTACTGACAGAAGACCATGTTCCATGCCGTACCATACTGTGAGGGTCCTGTATGTGTCACCCCTAGGTGCTAGTGTATTTAAACCAAAACTAACAAAAAATCAATATAATTATCTATAACATTATTATGAATTGCTAGTAACAGGTAAGCTGACTGATTGCAATGTATGTTGCTTCCGTGATTTCTAAGTAAAATATCTCATAAGGAGTCAAATAAGAGAACTTATGTAGTTTACATCAGGCATTTAGGGCAATTAAACATCCACAAGCCAATGGCTTTCTTACAACATTAATCTGTATTGTGACTGTTATTCTAACCAATCAATAGTGATGAAAGATTCGGTGACTATAAGTAAATAACCACAAATGCAGAGATAAAACATATGCTGATTCATGTCTGTAATATTTCAAAGAACACCTCATAATTAATTTATAGCAAAATTTAATGTATTCTTCAAAAGATAGTGTACTTTACTCAATATTTTTATACTGAATATAAGGCATGATATGAAAAACTAATTTTAATTGGTATTTTGTAAATCAATGTTTACTGCAAATATTTTGTGAGTTTTAATGCAATTAGGCTTCAAAAATATACATTATCTTACACTATGGATAAAGTAAAGGAGATATGACAAGATCTGGCTACAAAAGCACTAGGCTATTCTAATTACTACTGTTATTTCAACAAAGATTGGGGATTTTAATTAATAAAAGTCAAATGCAAGTAATTATAAGTTAAAATTTGAAAGATTTGTAATATCAGGGGTCTATGTCAAATGCATGGTTTAGTGTATGGAGTCCTCTGAATCAAAAGGTTGCTGGTTTAAACCCTCAAGGGAGCACATTATATTATGCGCTTCCCAAGTACTGCAAAATGTTTTGCTTCCATAAGAAATATCACTGACGGTGATAAATACTCTCACACAGCTCTGACAAAGAATTTGAAGCCTTATCAACTGAACAAGCATATTCTTTGCTCGAAAGGGGCCATAACTGTATAAAAAAATTACGGATTTTGCCCAAAGTTGAATTTGCCTTCATTTTATTGAGATACATTATGTACCAAAAGTTAATCTAAAGTCTGATGAGCCTATGATAAGTTATTGATCAGACAAGGTATTTTTGATTAACCTTCAGTTGGAAAGGGGCCATTACTGTGTCAAAAAAATGGATTTTGCCCAAAGTCAAACTTAGCCTTCAATATATTATCATAATCAAGCCCATTCCTATATACCAATTCTTTTTTTCGTGTGTATGTGGAAGTAAAATAAGAACTTTGCTAAATTATATAGTTAAAGATCAAATAAGCATAATGAAAACTTTTACAAAAAGTTAGTTGCAAAAAGCTTCTGCCTAATTATTAATATAAAAACAAAACTGATACTTAAATGAAGATAGTTAATAAAGTAAAATGGCAAAAACTTTTAGTAAATGTTAGTGGGAAACCTGCCATAAAGCCAGTTGGTTACCTACAAAGGAATCAATATGAGTTAGGAGCTGGTAAAATCACCTACATACTTAAAACATCCTTACTTGAATGCTTTCCTTGGATGAATGAACAGTAATATATCAAGTTGAGTGTTTACCCTCCAAATTTTGGTGTTTTACCTCTGTATCTTTATGAAATATTATTAGGTTATTTAACATTATTCTGTAAAATATAGATGTATTTTTGGACAAGTAATCCAATTATATTAGATGAGCCGCTCGATGAGTCTAACATGTATTTCCAAGCTGTGTACTCATCCAAATATATTCCATATTGTTCAGAATAGTGTTAACTGACCTTCATTTCTATACCAATTTTTTGTTAATTAAGAAAGTCATTTTTTTTACAGAAACTGACATAGTTTAACTTTTATCTGTATAAATGACTTTATTGACCCGGTGGTAACAGAGGCTTTCATGTAGGGCTTTATCTAGAGAGTCTGTTGATTCAGGTTTTCATTCGGAACCTTTTCACGTGTTACCATACTTATCGCGTTTCATAGGTTTAACCTTGTTTTTGTAATTCATACAATACCGAAAAATAGCGGACTTTTGTATGTTTGTGCATTCAAATACAGAAATACATGTATATTGTATGGTCACATGATTTTAACAAAGCATCTCTGATTGGTTGTAAATAATTAGGTATAGAATGGCTATCAATATTAAAACTGTATTTTCAGTTTTATGCTATTTGATAAGTTTTGGGGCTTGTTAGTCAAACAGAATGATCTCTGTCTAAAAATTTAGTAAAACAACTAAACATTATAACAAACATTTGCCAATGTTGCCATATTGAGACTTGTGAAACAGTGTTTAAGTGATCCCTGACAAGTTGCAGCCACTTGAAAATCATATTTTGGCCACAAGCACTCTATGGCCACAGACCAGTAACTGTTGCTTTCCTGTTTCTGACTTTTATCAAATGAGTTCAGGCCAATTAAACAGAGACTTGTCTATACTCTGCATCCATTCAGTTACTGACATCCATTGCAAGCTCCATTCAAGGGCCTTAATTCGTCCATCTTATTCACCTATAAGTGTAACCAAGGATTAAAGCAACATGTGGTCATCAGTGTTCTATCAAAACTAGTTTCTTTTCTTACTTGTCATATATGCAAATTGACATCTTTTTCTCTTATTCATGTCAAAGGTTTAAGATGTTCTATGACTTCTAATATGTTCATGTAGGTTAATTTTTATCTACAATTTCTGGAAAGTTCAGTGTCTAGCCTTAAGAAAGACAGTAAACTCTATCTATATTATAAAACTAGCTCAAGCATCTACACAATTCTAAAGACTGACACAAATGGTGTAATTTTTTATTCAATCCTTAAATATGATCCCTTTCCACCTGGAAGCTGCAGAGCTAAGGTTACCCTTTGGCATGGTCTAAATTTACTGAAATACATTTGAGTTCTACCCTGAGGATGAGAAGAAGAGTGACAAAGAATAAGATCTTGGAACCTGCATCATCTTTTTCATTTATGAGGAACTTTTGAAGAATGTCAATTTTGACAGCAGCAGCAATGTCATGGATTAAAATTAATGAAAGCAGTGAAGACATATCTTTGGATGTAGTTTTTAGAATGTTCTTTTAAGGCTTTAGGACCATCATTTAGTTGTGAAACTGTGCCTTATTTCACTACACCCCATGTGTTCAGGAGAGACGGATATAATGCTGCCTCACATCAATATCACACTGTAGACAAGTGGCACCATTCCAAATCCTTCAAACTAACCCTAATCCTGGTATAATGTTGTGGCCAGGAATCAAACCTATGACCTCTGGGTACCAGGGAAACTCTAACTATCAAGCCACCAAGCCTGGCTTGTCAAATTTTTACATAAGCACTTTATTATCAAAACTTTAAGAATGGTCCTCATATTGAAGAATAAATACTATAGAAACTACTTATCAAGAAGGCCAAAGAGGGCTAGATCGCTCACCTGAGTATGATTTGTTTGTGCTTATTGCTGCAAAACAATCAGTAACAGGTGCTAGTAAAGGTAGATTGGCAATGGAAATAATAAGAAATACTCTTATTTTTTGATATTTGGGCAGTACTTTTGAAGGAGATGATTTTTAAGTTTTCATATTTTTTTCTTTCTGTTGTCATGGCAGCCAGAGTTGTACATGGATTAAGTTTATTTTAGCAACTTTTGTGAAGGTTTACCCAAGGATCACCCCTGCCAAGTTTAATCAAATCCTGTCAAGTGAGTTCAGAGATGTCATTTAAAGCAATTTGCTGATGACACGCGACGCCGGAAGTAGGGTGATCACAAAAGCTCACCTTGAGCACATAGTGCTCAGGTGAGCTAAAAAGGGTATGTTGGTTTTACGTTCTAAATAGTCGGAATGATCTCAAGTTATATAACTCTATGATATTGTATATAATTTTAAGAAGAGATATGATTATAATGAACACGTTTTTGACTGCATCTGTGTACTCTGAGAACATGTATTGAGGCGTGTTTGTCAAGACAATGGGACCATTGACTGTTCAACATATAAGGGATATAAAGAATTCTACTACCAGTAAATAAGTATTTCTAATCTCGGGAAACCAAATTAAAAAAAACACACAGGGGGTAGTTGGTAAGCTACAAGAATGTTAAAATAAGTCTAAGATATAACTGCTTGGTTCCAGGGATAGACTATAGACTCTCAAAGTACTGAAGGTTCCTATGATTAAGCTCCTACAAGTGCCTCATGAGCCAATAAACTGACTGGCTCTATCAATATGGGTCAAATTCAAATAATAATTAAAAATAAATACATCAACATGATAATGTCCAGACTATTATGGTAGATTTGAAGCTGTTTTTCTAAGCCTGACAAGACCTGGAGGAATTTAAGAGAAAGGCTAATGTATAGAAACTTCTTCAAAATTGAAGGTAAGAAAGCTAGTCTACATGTAAAGCAGCTCTGTTTTAATAGCATCTACCTATAGGATAGAGTCTGTAGGGAAGTTTCTACAGACAAAAGAATGTGAGGGCAGGCTTCTGTTGTCTGGAGAAACGTCTTAAGGTTATATCCCTGTAATGGTTCCACTACATCTTGGACCACTTAACCTCTACCAAGATAACCAAGATACCCTAATGAAACATTGGGAAACCATGGTTATTTCCGTGAAAGGCCATGAGGTCCGAAATGTATGGACCCTATACGACGACGTCATCCTAATTTTGTGCAAAACCTTGATTTTTTTCAAAATAGTTAGATCTATTTTGCACATAGTAAAATAAGTATGGTATTCTATTGAAATAAATTGGGGATAATGCTGAATTTTCTGATTTGCCGCACATTCTGACTTCTATGTTAGTATTATCCATCAGTGTCTATCTCAAATGCAACAAAACTGAACTTTTTTCGCTTTCCCCTTCACTCAGATTTTTTTATACAATGAACTATGTTGTTTTTGATGATATTTACCACAATCTCTTTTTCATCAGTCTTTTTTTTTTTCAATTTATAAAAAAATATATTTACCTATATCAATAAAGCCTTATAATTGCATCACTTTATATTTGGATTTCAGGTTCCTTTTAAATTCTTGTGCTTCTTTTGTACATGTACTCACCTTGTGTACGCAGGATACAGACTTATAAAGTATTTTGTTGTATTTGATACATGAATCTGATGGATAAGAAGGTGTTACTCGGACAAAACAGGAGAAAATTAACACAAAAAAATCTCACAGATCTGCTGGTGGCCTCTTATTCTTATTTTTCTTCTTCTTCTTCTTCTCCCTTTAGAAGGTAAAGTAAGTTCTTAACTTTCTCAAAGATGTTAAAATATCATTGATAAAGCAAAGTCTTAATCAATAAGGGCTGTAATGAATACCTGAGTACAAGTGGGTCAAGTAGAAAATTGCTGGTACTCAGGTAAATAGTTATGATCCATTACCCATTATTGACCTTTTCTATTATGAACCTCATGTTCCTCTTTTCTTTATAACCTACATATACATCAATAGCCAATTCCTAATGATGTCGTGGGGCCGCCGTGGCCGAGCGGTTACAGTCGTGGACTACAAATCTCTCAGCCCCTCACCGCTATGGGTTCAAATCCCGGTAGGGACTTCGGATTTTTCATGTGAGGAAGCCTTCCAGCTGGCTTGCGGTAGGTCGGTGGTTCTACCCGGGTACCTCTGTGTACTCGGGGTCTTTTTCCACCTGTAATTAGCTGGACGTCGCTATATGATTGAAATACTATCGCAGCGACGGTAAATCCCAATACAACAACAACAACAACTAATGATGTCCTTCAACATAAATACAGAAATTATCTTCACACGCATTCAAGATAGATATTTTGATTATGCAAATTCTGTATTATGAAGCACTATTAAAGTAAAATGTATTAAAATCAGTAACTTCAATGGTTAGTTATTACAGGTGGTAAATAAGCAATGCATATCTCATTCCCCTGTTAATTCTGAAAAGAAACCATAAAATGTTCTCTTATATCTGGTGAAAAGTGAATAACAATTTAATGTTGACCTGAAGTTTATTCTTCTTTCCCTTTTAAATGCAGGACTACAAAGGGTATATTCACATCTATGAAACATTGACTGTTTGGGGACATGCAGTATAAAAATCAGCATATTATTTGCAAATTACTCAATATCAATGAATTTGATAAAGCCGAAGTCAGATGGCATATAAATACAATAAATTTGTTGTAACCCTGTTAAATGTTTTCAGACATTAGTGGCTCTGTTTTTGTTGTCTGCCATTGCTGCATGAATCAGAGCAAAAAAGAAGTTTTTAATGTAATGACTACATCTGCACCCGCTAGTAATAGAATGATGCATATCTGGGTAAAAATGAAAGTGACTTGTTCCACATCTATAAAACAGTCAATTCATTAGAAAGGTTTTCAGTAAACACAATGTCATGGTTCTCTTTGTCTTTTGTCCACTCATTCTTTAAAAACCAAATAACACCCTTTCCAGTTTTAGCAGTGAAAATCAAAGCCCCAATTTTCCTATTCATGGCTAGGTCAATTGCTCGCAGACAGTATCACAAACAAAACTATGTATTATTTTGTGTATACCAGATCAACCATTGACTACCTTTTATCCCAGTGAAGCTAAAGGACAGCCTGTTACTTAATTTGAATACATTTGTAATCACTGGAAAGGTCCATACCATGTGTTTTCAATTATTACAGGAAGAAGTAGTATTCCCTTCAGCATAGACAGAGAAGACAAAGCTTTGAGAAAAAAATAAAGCGAAAAAGCAAAATCTAGTAACTCCTCAAGCAAAACGTTAAGGCATGTGAAGTCTGAAAGACAAAAAGTGACAGAAATCTTACTTGGTAGGTTGTTTGGGCTGAGGTCTCGGCTCATTGGTGTGTGTTTCACTTCCGGTATCCTGCAATCTTACTTTTGTTCCTTTTTTTGGTCTTTTCCCAGTTTCCTCCCCTGTGTTGTCTGACGAACAAGTTGGAGAAATTTTACATTCAATCATGCAGTTGTCATTTTCCGGAAAAATTTTTTCAAACATGTTTTTTGTCTGTTAAATAACATTTTAAAGGCAAACATTTCATACTCTAATCCCTTAAGGCAAAACTTGAATATAACCAGTAGGTATCATTTGGACCATAAAATTATTTTGTGTGTAACAAGGTTTGACCAAACAAACCTCTGACATTGTTTCATGAATTCTTTTTCAATTCTAAGTTGGCATATTTTAGACAATAAGTGATGGTGTTTTAGTAGAAGAAAATATATCAGATATTGACATGTAAGACAAACAAGAGGTTCATGGTGGCCCTAAAGACGCCCACCTTAGAAATATTACTCTCATTGCCTGCACAAATTACTATATTATGACATAGTTATACTGAATACATAATCCATGCAGAAAAACAGCAAGATCATTTTAATTCCACAAGCAAAATGGCTCATGTGGTCAAAATTTGAAGTTTGTAGCATAAAAAAATTGTAAGTAATATTAAAAGGGCCATAACTCCTGACTGATTTGGCTGATATCAGCCATAATCTGGCCAAGAGATTATGGCAATAAACACTGTCATAAAGTTTGAAGATGACTGCTTACAAAACAAGGCTTTGTCAGTATAGCACGCAATATTGTCAGGAGTCCCCACCGGTGAAAACCCCATGCAGAATTTGTACTAGATGGAAACAAGAAAATAATGTAAATAAGCTATATTCCCTAAACTGCACTGACCTCTCAAGTATGCATATGGTTGATGCGTGGAACACACCTTTGTGTTATGACAAATTTGTCTGTAAAGTTTATTGAAAATCAAACCATAAATTTGGAAGTTATAGAGCGGACATGAAGATCTAGCCTATGAATACCAAGACAATTTCTAACAATTCCTGTGACCTTGACATTTCAAGTGCACATATGGTTGTTGCATCAACACATCTTCATGTAATGACAAAGACTTTTGTAAAGTTAAATGAAAATCCATCCATATATATGGAAGTTACACAGTTGCCTATAAATACCATAGAGAATTTCACTGGTGACCTTAATCT
>CM037788.1:53951846-54001846 GCA_021229015.1 Solen grandis
ACATTTAGTTGTACATAAGTTTCATGTGGATTCTGAGTGCTGTTATATCAAGATCCAGTGAGAACTGAGACTTGTGGTCAGTGTTGTGGAAAACAACAGTAAGTGTGCTGTCCACAGGTCAAGAGGATCATGAGTTTTCTTTCTTGTTCTTTGAAGTTATTTTTTAAGTTAAAAAGTTGGAGCATCATTGTGTTCTGTTATTGTTGTTTGATGCTGAAGAGTTGTTTGATATAGTGATTTTTTAAGTGTTGTTTGATAACAAATAGATCCAATTTTATAGACACTGATAGACATTAAGATTTTGCTTTAAACTTCTTTCGTTTTAAGAGAAATGCTTACATTGAGGAAGATAGTAATTCGGAAATAAAAAGACCAGTCACTGTCAAGTAGAGCTACTCACTAACCAATCAGATGTGAGGTCCTGACGCACCCCATGTCTTGCAAGGTTTTTATTGGACAGCTAATTTGTTCTGAGAAATGTTGAGAGATCAGAGATAGTTTGTTGATTTGCTGAAGACAGTCTAAACCAGGTCATAAGTGTGTAGAGCAATGGTTTCAATGGAGACCAGCAAATTGGGAAAATCTTGGTTAATGCTTCAAATAAGTAATTTATTCCATGAAGGCTTAATGTCTGAAATTATGGAATACAGAAAAACATTAAGACCTTAAAGGTAAAGTGATTGTAGATAACAAAGATGATATAGTGGTATAGATTTGATACGGAATTGCCAGTATGATTGTGAAGTTTATAAGAATTATTGAGAAAAGAAAAACATGTAGAAGTTTGAATGCAAAGGAGGTCTGTTTGAAAAGGAAAGCACAGTATTTAATTAGTGCTCTCTTTACTTAAAACTCATGGTCTTAGTTCTAACAGTGAAACCAACTAACATGATTTATCACACACAGGTAAAGTTGTATTTGGACCATTTGGTTGCCATATGGATGTTGATTTTATACCAACCACATTTTTGATGAGACATATGGAAGCGTATTAGTGCAACATTGACACTTATTATTTTTTTAATTTTCAACACTTTAATGTATAAATTTTACACTTTTTCCTTAAAAATTTACAGTTAAACCTGTAAAATTCACAATTTTTTTGTAAATTTTACAGTTTAAACTGTAAAATTCACACTTTTTTCTGTAAAATTCACACTTTTTTCTGTAAAATTCACAAATTTTTTCTGTAAATTTTACAGTTTAGTCTATAAATTTTACAGATTAAACTGTAAAATTCACACTTTCTTTTTCTGTAAATATTTACAGTTTGATCTGTAAATTTTATACATTTATCTGTTGATATATATGGCTGGGTCTATCGGCACAACGGTCGTGCAGATAAGCAGCCTTATCAGCATGACCCTCATTCCGAAAAGGTTGTTATTGATACAACAGAAAAAAATAAAATTAGCACAACTAGAGCTTTTTTTCTTTCTTTCTTTCTTTCTGTGATAAAAGACCGTTTGCTCAGTTCTGCCAGTGGTGATGTTTTATGACAAGGGCATCCTCAAAATACTTTTTTGCAGTTATCTTAAGTGGGTACCGGTGCATACAATATATACCTACAACATATACCTACACTATATACCTACAACATATAAATACAACATATTCCTATTACATATACCTAAAACATGTATCTATAATATATAACTAAAACATATACATTATATATAAACCTACAATATATACATACAATACATACCTACAACATATACCTATTATAGATAACTATAATATATACCTACAATATATATCTAAAGCATATACCTATAATATTTAAATATAGCATAAGACTATAATATATAGCTTCAATATATACCCACATATATCTATAATATATACACACAATATATACCTACAACATACATGTATACCTTCAATATATATACATACAATACATACCTACAACATATACCTACAATATATACTACTCAAAGTTTGCTAAGCACCACCCCCTTTTTTTCCATAGAGTCATATGAAAACACATGCTGAATGTAATGCTATGTAGCAGAAAGGAAAGTGTTAGCTGACAATCAATTTTACACATAGTTTTTGTCAAAATGATAGAAAAGAGACTCAAAAATGAGTTACAATGATTTAGCCAATTCCTGTCATTATTTGCAAAATTCACAAAAGTGTGTTTTTTTGCAAGAAATGGCATTTTGTAAATGGAAGTTAAATCTTGTGATCAATACAGAAAAAAATGACCATGAACAGGCCAACATTGTCACAAATATCCTGAAAAGTATTCCATTTAGAAAACAGAAATATTTGAAGATCAAAGTTCTGAATTTAGCTGACTTTAAATTTTAAGTCGTTTTCTCAAAATTCGCACTTTCTAATTATGATTAATTCCCAGTATTGAGGATCCGAAAGGCTTATTTCTTGTAACTGGTAGAAAATTTGGTACATAAACAATACTTCTGCATAAAAGCAAGATTTGTTTTAATGTAAAATTTAATGTAGCGTGCTTTTAAAGTCGCTTGTCTAAGCATGCAACGCAACGGGAAAACAGCTGATGGTGCTTAGCAAACTTTGAGTAGTATATATCTATAACATATACCTACAATATATACCTACAGCATATACCTATAATATTTAACTTAAGCATAAGCCTATAATATATACCTTCAATATATATATCTACATGTACCAGTACATACAACATATACATACAATATGTACTGATATATGTACAAAATATACCGACACATCAAATATATTTATAAATACAAAAACATACAACATATACATACAACATATATGTATAATATATACAGGAAAGAAAGAAAGAAACAAGTTTTACAGAAAAAAAGTGTGAATTTTACAGAAAAAGATGAATTTTACAGGGAAAAAAGTGTAAATTTTACAGATTAATGTGTAAATTTTACCCCCCAAAAAGTGTGAATTTTACAGTTTAATCTGTAAAATTTATAGATTAAACTTTAAATTTTACAGGAAAAAAGTATGATTTTTTTAGAAAAAGTGTGAATTTTACAGATTAAAGTGTAAAATTTACAGTTTAAACTGCAAAATTTACAGAAAAAAAGTGTGAATTTTATACTTTAATATGTAAAATTTACACATTAAACTGTAAATTTTACACACAAAAAAAGTGTGAATTTTACACAAAAAAGTATGAATTTTACAGATTAAAATGTAAAATTTACAGTTTAAACTGTAAAATTTACAGAAAAAAGTGTGATTTTTACAGTTTAAACTGTAAATTTTACAGATTTATCTGTAAATTTTTCAGATTAAAGTGTCAAAAAAAAAAAATAATAATAAATGTCAATGTGGCACTAATATGCTTCCGTGGAGACATGAAAAACAAAAATACTTAAAACTGTCCAGTATATCCAAAATGGTGGTGCTATTTTTATTTAACACAACAATTGCAATTATAAACCTGTTAACCACATTCTTTTGATTTTGTTACTGAGATGTTAAGAGGATGGGTTAGATTTTATTAACACGTGCACTGGTACAACCCTTGTGCTGGTAGTTCTTGTTGTGTAAGGTTGTTTCCTGTAGCTTGAAAGGCTGCATGGTATGGTCCAAATACAACTCATTCCTGTGCCACACTCAGTTTCTGTATTGAAGAGCATAAGGATGATCTCAGTCTGATTCAGCCTTTCTTACACCAGAGTGGCTCTAACACCTGCATTTGTAATCAATGTTTCTATGGTTACTTTATTTGGTCTGTTGGGAATAGCTGATGTCATTTTCTGTTTTTTGGGGTTGTTTTTTTTTTAAAGATTTCTTAATCATTTGTCAGTCTAGAGAAAAATAAATGTCTAAATTATGAAAAGCATCAGTTTTGAGTGAGAAGAAGTCTACAGAGAAAAATAATGGAGTCTATTTCATCCTAAACTTGGAGACAGCAGTTATGTCATCTTGATAACAACATTATATTGATATCATCACTTAATAAAAAGCAAATGAAGATCATCAATAAGTGTAACAACCAGAATGCTCAACCAATGAAGGTCACAATGAATGGTTAATTCTAGAGACCATGTTTGAAATGATTGAAAAAGACTAATTCTGTTAATCCATCTGCTGTTACATACAGTAACTAGTGCTTGTAGGGATGGTATATATACTTTCCATGTATTGAGTTTCTGGATTATCATCCTTTGAAAGTTAATTATACTTTTAATATTCCCCTGAATGTTTTTATTTGATTTGCTTTTACAATTTAATCAGACAAAAATGGTGCCTTCTCTTTTTCAAAATTGTATGACAAATAATTTTGATTCTTTAAGAATAAGTTAAAACTATGCTAAATGTTAATTGTGTTTTTATAGTTAAGTCTTATCCTGTTTATGTTGTGTACTAGTTATCAATGGTATGCTCAATATTAACCCTTTACCTCATGAATATTTATGAACAAATTAAAGACTTTATGAATATCAGGCGCAAAAGAAAAAGTTACTTGTTTCCACTAACCCGACCGACCCTATTTTTTTGTACTGACCCTAAACTTTTTCATAGCATAGTTGCAAAACGCTGTTTTTCATGAATTCCTCTAAAAAAAAATTGAGTAAAAAAGGGAAAAAAATTAAAATAAACCTGACCCTATTTTTTCCAGAGATGTTAGTGGAAACAAACAGCTATTTTTTTTCGCCTTAATTTACTGAACTTTAAAATGGTAAAGGAAATAATAGATTTTTCTGTCATGAATCCGGAAACTGTAGAATCTGGGCTACAATATTGTATGGGCAAAAAGAAGAGACCCTGAATTGATAGCTTCTTCTAGGAGCTGTCTGATGTAGGTCTGTTCAGTTTGCCAAGATGTCAAATGGTGTCAGTTTAAGGTTAAGGGTTAATGTCACTGTTAAGTTCTGGGACCAATACATGAATTAAGAATACAAAACTTTATATACTTTAAATATATAATACAATCCATGGTTAATTTTTTATGTAATTACCAGCTGTAACGTAGTAGATATTTTAATTTTGAACTTATAAGCAGCTTGGGCTGAAAAACAACAAGGTCTAAAAGTACAAAAACACATTTTTGTTGTTATGAAATACATTGTAATTAAATTAAATAATGAAATCTACATTGCATTAGAATTTGTAACCAGTAATGAAGCATATACCAAAAATTTACTCGGTTATGACCCTAAAATACATGAAAAGCTAAATAAAACAATCAGAATAAACACTTTTTTCTTCTAAATCTGATATGAAAGATACAGAAAAAATGTTAAAAGAGAAAAACGAAAGAAAAAAAAAATGCCCATACTGGGATTTGAACCCATAACCCACACTTTCAAAGCATATTTCAGCAATTTTGGCCTATATATGCATACTCTTCAATTGGAGGTAATGCATTAGAGTCCCAGAACCTTAACTACACTTGGAAGCTGAGATAGGTATCTGTCAACAATTCAGTGCAATTTCTACAAAATGTGATTTTTCAAAATACCTAGAAAGAAACTAAACACATTCTTTAATGGATCATGCCTAATTGTATTCACTTAATTGTGTGTAAGCAATTAGATTTAGTAAATTTTACTTTTAAGAAAGGTATGAAAAAGACATACTTGGGAGTAAACTTGCATCGAATTATTAAATGTTATCAAATATTTGACTCAGAAATGGCTTGGGGGATATATAAAGAGATTTCATCTATAAGAACTGTACTGTTATTAAGGGAAACTATTTAATATACAGTCATGTGAAGCAGAACTACTCAGTTACTCAAACCAAAGCTTAATTAAGGGTAAATTCCTCTGGAGATAGGTACAGAGTGGTTTGTTGGTGTTTTTTACTTTATGTTCAATATGTTTACATACATGTGTGCAAGGTTACTTTAATGATATTGTAATATTAAAAAAATCTGTTCCTAAAGAAGTAAAAAATAACAGAAACATTTTAAAGTAAAATCCTAACATAAGGATATAATCAGTTCCATCTGAGATCTGAAAAGGATTGGTAATTTTAAGACACTGTTTTTGACAAGTTCAAGTACCGTATAACCCATATTAATGGCCACCAAGGCTTTGCAAATTTCCCTTTTTACGTTAACAAACAAAACATGCCTTTGATTAATACCCCCACCTCATTTGCTAGTACAAGGATCAGATGATTTTATTTAAACATATACATAGTACCTGGAATGGTAGCCTGGGTTTTCTCTACAAAACTAAGTTTGAGCTTTATTTGGGGTATATACAGTATCTTAGAATATAAGCATTTCTTTGTATCTTGAATCCAACTGAAAACATAGTTTATTTAAATTGAAATTTTAGTGAAAGATGTGTTTTATTACACATTAATTCAAAATAAATTTGAAATATGAACCATTCTTAAGGTGGCAGGATTTTTATTTCAGTATCTTAAAGCAAAAAAGGCTCAGTTTCCTTATGATGGGCCAGTAATACAAATGACATTCAATTTTTTTCCAATATTGATAAATACTCAGACCACTCAGCATCCAAGTGTAAAATTGCATAAGATTTATAAAGAACTAACAAGTATGGCTTTTTATTTTCAAAAGTTTGTATTGTATCTAATAAAATGCATATAGCAGACACATTTGGCTTTTTCTTTCATTTTCTTCCATACCCACCACAGTTAAGATTAAGGTGTGATAGTGTTTCTTGACCTGTTTTGTGAATCTGAGTCCTTATATTACCATTTTTAGATTGGTTGTTTTTCAAAGAAAAAAGGTTGAGGTATTGTCATTACTTTGGTGTTGTTGTTAGCTCACCTGAGCACAACGTGCTCAAGATGAGCTTTTGTAAAAGATGGTCCTTCGTCCGTCATCTGTCGTGCGACATGCGTCATGCGACGTCGACAATTTGGCTTGTTAACACTCTAGAGGCCATATTTTTAGGCCAATCTTCATGAAACCTGGTCAGAATGTTTGTCTCTATAAAATCTTGGACAAGTTCGAAATTGGGTCATGTGGGGTCAAAAAGTAGGTCATAAGGTCAAATCTTAGAAAAACCTTGTTAACACTCTAGAGGCCATATTTTTGGCCCAATCTTTATGAAACTTAGTCAGAATGTTTGTTTTCATAAAATCTTGGACAGGTTTAAAATTGGGTTGTATGGGGTCAAAAAGTAGGTCATGAGATCAAATCTTATAAAAAACCTTGTTAACACTCTATAGAGGACACATTTTTGGCCCAATCTTCATGAAACTTGGTCAGAGTGTTTGTTTCCATAAAATTTTGGACAAGGTTGAATTTGGGTCATGTGGGGTCAAAAAGTAGGTCATGAGGTCAAATCTGAGAAAAACCTTCTTAAAACTCTAGAGGCCTCATTTTTTGCCATATCTTCATGAAACTTGGTCGGAATGTCTATTTCCATAAAATCTTGGACAGGTTCGAAAGTGGGTCATGTGGGGTCAAAAAGTAGGTCATGAGGTCAAATCTGAGAAAAACCTTCTTAAAACTCTAGAGGCCATATTTTTGGCCATATCTTCATGAAACTTGGTCGGAATGTCTATTTTCATAAAATCTTGGACAAGCTCGAAAGTGGGTCATGTGGGGTCAAAAAGTATGTCAATATGAAAAATCCAACATATGTTGCTCATTTATAATCAGGTGAGCGATCCAGGGCCATCATGGCCCTTTTGTTAGTATCATTGTCGGCGTTGTCAGCGTTGACTTTAACCTTGCCTATAACTTACTACTAACCTTTTATCACTTCTATCACCAAACTTCACATACTTATTTGATATATATAACCAATTTTCATCATGGGCCAAATCTCTTACATCCAATTTGACTAATCTTATCTCCCCCTTATTAGCTTGTCTGTTTTGAAGAAAAAGTCTTGCTAGTATGAACGTTGGTTGTTGTCATCGTCATTGTCAATGTTGTGCAAATTTTTTAATGTAAAACAAATGAACGTTGGTGTCGCTCTGCGGAGCTCTTGTTAAAAAAAGAAAACAGATTTAATGTAAAACAAATGAACATTGGGGTCGCTCTGCAGAGCTCTTGTTAAAAAAAGAAAACAGATTTAATGTAAAACAAATGAACGCTGGTGTCGCTCTGCGGAGCTCTTGTTAAAAAAAGAAATAGACAAGTGTTGGAATCCGCATGCAGTGCTCTTAATTGTTAGTCCTTTGAATTCTTTGTGAAAAAAGAGAAGGCTGATCTTCTAATGGTTTATTTTGTGCACACACAAGGGAAACAAAAATAAATAGCTTAAAATCATATTGAAGGGCGCCCTTACATAATTCTGACACAGTCAAAAAGTTATTGATGGAGATAATAGTTTCAGGAAATTATTATGACAAAACAACTAATGGTACCCATGAAAACAACTTGTTTACTTTTTTTCTCTTTTAGTCATTTTTGAAAGTTTAACAAAAAGCAAGTTTAACAAAAAGCAAATAATTTCAAAGAACAAGGATGTGCTTATTTCAATAAGGAAGTAAATTTAGCTCTATTTTTTCTTGCCTCACTATGTTAAGATACCCGGTAGGTGGATGTAATTCACCATTCTAAATAAAGAGAGTTAACTTTAGCATCCTTAGGGAAAAAAAGGCTCATATTTTGAACAATTTGGCATATCTCTGACTCAGTCCCATGACATGAAAAGTTCTTAATACTGTGTCACAATAATACAAATTTAGGGCAGAATACCATGGATATAATTCAATACTTTATAATGATACAAGCAGGTCCAAGTTCACAGCTGGATTTAAAGATAACCTGTAAAAACCAAGTCCTGATGGCCGTGTGGTTAAAGTGTACGCCAGGAATCGGGAGATCGTGGGTTTGATCCCCTGCAGTGACATACCAAGTTGTAAAAAAATGATACTTGTGTAGCTCCCTTGCTTGGTGCTCAGCATATAAGGGATAATGTGGCTGAGTATGGTATGCTTCATGTCTACGGCGTGATACTGCAGTGTGGCAGGACTATATCTGTCTCATGTAGGCAGTCGCCAGATGACTGAAATAAAATCAGTTGGACATTAAACCAAACAAACAATAACCTGTATTATGAGACCATGTTTGACCCCTGAAGGACTGCCTAACACAAGTTTGACTGTATTAACAGTTTAAAATCTTTGAACATTTGTTACTATATAAAATTCATTAATACAGGGTGTGGAGGCAAACTGTTTCCATGGAAATGGAAGTATTACAAATGTTGAACCTAGTGCTCAGAGAAATGAGTCACAAAACCTTCTTACTGAGTGGATGGTTTTCTGCTGTGAGGAATTTCTTTTTTTCTAATGAAATTAGCGGTAAAGAAAATTTCTCAGCCATGGATTTTATACCATTCTGATGTTGTTTCCTATACTTTTTCTTGGAAGCATCAATCACCCCTAATTCTTTTACATATATCACCTACTTGCTACACAGTCATGGTTCATATGATGAGTATGTTTTGTTGGGTTTGTCTGGCATTTCTAGTGACCTACTATTGAGACTTAGCTGTATTTGTTGTTTGACAAAATGTTTGTCATACGTACATCAGACATCATCCATTCCTCAATATGAAAAGTCGGTCAGTTATGAAAGCAAGGCTGAGTTATCAGACTTACCATCCCTTGACACTGTGGGCTCAGACCTCAGTTGCATCATTTGGATTTTCATGTTGGGAAGCCTTAAGCTGGCTTGTGGTAGATTGGTGTTTCCACCCAGGTACATCTGCACCTGTAATAAGTGGGCATCACTTTATGATGGAAAGAAGGAAAAACTTGTAGAGACAGCAAACTTCTACACAACAACAACAATTGTGATGACACTAGAAACTAATTTTTAAAAAGTGGAGTCTAGTCATGACTTTTATTAAGAATATACAGGGTAGTTCAAAACTGGTTGGCCAGGTGTTGGGATAATGTGGGTGTGATATCATGCTACATGTCTACAGCGTGCCACTGCAGTGTGGCAGCACTATATATTTCTCAATTAGACATAGTCTCTAAATGACTGAAATACTGTTGGTGGGACATTAAACCCAGCAAAATAAGCAAACAAACTTTTATTAAGGCAACCAAAAGGTTCTTTCCAAGTCCAGTTACAGTTTAGGCTCCCCTGAAACAGGGAAACAATATAAATAAGATTGCTGAAAAGTAGTGACTATGTGATTTACATTTGACCTCCAAGTACTCCTGGCTTTTACTAAAGCTAAGCAAATGTCAAAATAACATTAACCCTTTCCCTCATAGAGGAAACCATGAAAAGACCTATGCGAACAACATAAAACCAGATCAGCCTGCGAGTTACTCGCAGGCTGATCAGGTTTTATGCTGTTTGCTGCTCCTCAGTGGTCTGGAAATGAGGACTTTATAATTAAATTTGGTAATGTTTAACTGTGGTTTTCTGCAGATCAGGCTTTATGTGGTACCTATTGAGTGCGTCAAAATGAGTCTATATGAGGGAAAGGGTTAATAAAACACATTAATAAAACTTTTTCTTATTATAATCATTTTATTCTTATGGTTTTTAGTCTTGTATGTCTGTAGTAACATATCAAAAAAAGTTTCTTCTAAAATATGCCAGCCTAGAAATGAAAAAGTATTCAGTATTCATGAAAAAATGTCAGAGGTTTGTAAGTCAAATGTTAAATGTTACTTAAACAGACAAAAAGTTATTAGTTTATTTCTAGTGGTATATATAGGGGAAAGAATGAAAACATGTTTCGAATGAAAATTGTTTCTACCAGGAGAGGCACAGTCAGACAATCCACTGACGGTCTGCATGACTGCGTGTAGAATTACTCCTTGTTCATCTGACAATGCAGTGGAGGAACCACGAAACAGAACAGTAGTAGAAACAACTGAAGAAATAACGTTAACCCGTCGGGTGACACACACTGAGACTCTTGAGGAGAAAAGACCTTTGCCTGACAAGCCTACCAAGTAAGATTTCAGTCACTTAATTTTTATCTTCCAGACTTCACATGCCTTATCATATTGCTTGAGGAGTTACTTGATTTTGTTTTTGCTTTATGTTTTTCTCAAAGCTTTGCCATCTCCGTCTATGCTGAAGGGATTACTTTTTCTTCCTGTAATAATTGAAAATACATGGTATGGACCTTTCCATTGTTTACAGATGTATTCAAATTGACTTACAGGCTATCCATTAGCTACACTGGGATAAAAGGTAGTCAATAGTTGACCTGGTTTACACAAAATATCACATGGTTTTGTTTGTGATACTTTTTGCGAGCATTTGATCAAGCCATAAGAGGTGGGGCTTTAATTTTCAATTCTAAAACTGGAAAGATGCATTCATAGGTTGTTTAAGAAAGAGTGGACAAAAATAAGATTTACAAGACAAAGAGAAGCCATGTGTTTCCTGAAAACCTTTCTTATGAATTGATTTTCTTATAATATAGGGCTGGAACATCTTAATCTTGTTTTTACCCTTAACCCTTGTTTTTACGCATTCTACTATTACTTGTGGGTACCTGTGCAAATATAGTCATTGCATAAGAAAAAAAACTTCCTTTTACCCTGTTTCATGCAACAACGGCAGACAATGAAAACAAAGCCAGTAATGCCTGAAAACATTTAACAGGGCTACAACAAATTTATTGTATTTATAATATACCTATACATTTTCTGGCCCTAAAACACGCAAAATACGAGATGCAAATACAACTCAACAGATTAAAAATCCGTATTATATCAGCGTCTAATACATAGTATGACGTCACACTGTGCGGACTACTTTCGGCATGGTTCCCGCTGTAAGTGGGCGCTACGTAGTAAATAGAGATGAGAACCAATACTACTGGGAGAACCAGTTTCTATTTATACCAGTTTCCATCAAAACCCTAAAAACTGACTTCTTCTGTTTTGAAAATGTAAAGGTATATAATAAAAGGAAACTTATGTTGCAGTAGCTTTCCGTGGCTTCGTATTTTGCTTCTCACAGCGTAGGAAGAAAAATATCTTTCTTCCCACGCTGCTCGGAGCAAAAAACAAAGCCACGGAAAGCTACTGCAACATAATATTCCCTATTTATATGCCATCTGACGTTGGCTTTATCAAATTCATTGATATTGAGTAATTTGCAAATCATTTGCCTATTTTTATACAGTATGTCCCCAAACAGTCAATGTTTCATAATACTATAGATTGTTAATACACCCTTTGTAGTTCTGCCTTTTTGGTAAAGAAAAATAAAAGTGAAATTGGCCTTAAATTGTAATCCACTTTTAACAGATATGAAAGAGAATTTTATAGTTTCTTTTCAGTATTAATAGGGGAATGAGACCTGCAATGCTAAATTACCACCTGTAACAACTAATCTTTGAAGTTGTTGATTTTAATACATTTCAATTTAATTAATTAGTGCTTATGGATACAGACTTTGCACAACCAAAATATCTATCTTGAATGTCTGTGATGATAATTTCTGTATTTATGTTGAAGGACATCATTAGGTATTGGCTATTGATGTATATGTAGGTTATAAAGAAAAGAGGAACATGAGGTTCATAATATTGAAGGCCAATATTGGGTAATGGGTCCTGGTACCCAGGTATTCGTTTCAGTTCTTATTAAGACTAAATTGCATTTTCAATGATATTTTAACATCATTAAGAAAGCTGAGAATTAACTATATCTTCTTAAGGGGGAAGAAGAAGAAAAAGAAAAATAAGAGACCACCAGCAGATCTGTGAGATTTTTTTGTGTTAATTTTTCGCCTATTTTGTAACACCTCCATATCCATCAGATTCATGTATCAAATACAACAAAATATATAAGTATGTATCCTGTACACCAGTCTCATTAAAATCAGACACAGTATGTTATCTGGATCTGACCACATCGTATAGAGGGTTGTCTCAGATTGACATTTGTATAAGCCAATCAAATCGGCGGCTAAAGAAATGTTTGGTTTATCAGGGGGAAGTATCTGCATCAATCTCACAATAGGGTAGAAAGATGTCCAAGCGACCAAGTAGCTCATTCGGTAGAGCATTCACCCTGTCAGCAAAAGGCCCCAGGTTCGAGTCCCGGTCAAGCTGCACATTTTTCTCACCCCATGACAAATGATTTACCGAAGTCAGTTAGAAACGAGCAATTTAAATGGTTTAAAATTGAGCACTTTTTTATGCATATACCGGTAAATTACTTAAAAGGTCAATCTGACGTGATCCCTAATGCAATGTTGTCAGATCCTTATTGCGGATAGTAGAGGAGTGCAAATTAGGATATGATTTTAATGAAATTGCTTGTTCACAAGGTGAGTACATGTACATATGAAGTACATGTATTTAAAAGGCACCTGATATCCAAATATAAACTGTGATGCAATTATAAGGCTTTATAGATATAGGTAAATAAATTTTTTTTATAAAAGTGAAAAAAAAAGACTGAAAATTAGATCTTGGTAAATATCATCACGAACAACAGAAATAATTGTATAAAAAAAAATTAGTCAAGGGGAAAGCGAAAAAGTTTGTTGCATTTGAAGTAGACCCTGATGGATAATACTAACATAGAAGTCACTCTAAATGTGCGGCCAATCAGAAAATTCAACTTTATCCCCAATTTATTTCAATATAACACCATACTTATTTTACCATGTGCAAAATAGATCAAACAATTATGAAAAAATCAAGGTTTTGCACAAAATTAGGATGACTTCTTAGTCATACAGAATCTATTAAAAACGTTTCTCCAGACAATAGAAGCCTGCGCTTGCCTTCGTTTGTCTGTAGAAACTTCCCTACAGACTCTGTCCTATATGTAGATGCTATTAAGACAGAACTGCTTTACATGTAGACTAGCTTTCTTACCTTCTATTTTGAAGAAGGTTCTATGCATAAGCCTTTTTCATAAATTCCTCCAGGTTTTGTTAGGCTCAGAAAAAGAGATTTAAATCTACCACAATAGTCTAGACATTATTATGTTGATGTATTTTTTTTTTTTAATTATTTATTTGAGTTTGACCCATATTGATAGAGCCAGTCAGTTTATTGGCTCATGAGACACTTGTAGGAGCTTAGGAATCTTCAGTACTTTGAGAGTCTATAGTCTATCCCTGGAACCAAGCAGCTATATCGTAGACTTATTTTAACTTTCTTGTAGCTTACCAACTACCCCCTGTGTTTTTTAATTTGGTTTCCTGAGATTAGAAATACTTATTTACTGGTAGTAGAATGCTTTATATCCCTGTTGAACAGTCAATGGTCCCATTGTCTTGACAAACACACCTCAATACATATTCTGAGAGTACACAGATGCAGTCAAAAACTTGTTCATTATAATCAGATTTCTTAATTTATTAATAATATACAATAACATAGAGTTATATAACTTGAGATCATTCAGACTATTTAGAACGTAAAACCAACATACAGTAAAACCTCGCAAGCGGACCACCTCGGAAATCGGGGCACCTCGCTTCCCGGGACATTATTTTTCAGAACCATTTTTATTCTTCTTTATTCTAATGTCCCACAACCTCGGAATACGGGGCACCTCGCTATCCGGTATGCGGGACAGTTTTTTCAGAACCAATTAACGAATTCACACCTTTTTTAATCCTCGCTAAGTGGGACATCACATAGTAAATTTAGACCATGCCAAAGGTAGCCTTAGCTCTGCAGCTTCCAGGTGGAAAGGGATCATATTTAAGGATTGAATGAAAAATTACAGCATTTGTGTCAGTCTTTAGAATTGTGTAGATGCTTGAGCTAGTTTTATAATATAGTTAGAGTTTACTGTCACTCTCAAGGCTAGACACTGACCTTTCCAGAAATTGTAGATGAAAATTAACCTACATGAACATATTAGAAGTCATAGAACATCTTAAACCTTTGACTTGAATATGAGAAAAAGATGTCAATATGCATATATGACAAGTAAGAACAAAAATCAGTTTTAATAGAACACTGATGACCACATGTTGCTTTAATCCTTGGTTACACTTATAGGTGAATAAGATGGATGAATTAAGGCCCTTGAATGGAGCTTGCAATGGATGTCTGTAACTGAATGGATGCAGAGTGTAGACAAGTCTCTGATTAATTGGCCTGAACTCATTTGATAAAAGTCAGAAACAGGAAAGCAACAGTTACTGGTCTGTGGCCTTTGAGTGCTTGTGGCCAAAACATGATTTTCAAGTGACTGCAACTTGTCAGGGATCACTTAAACAGTGTTTCACAAGTCTCAATATGGCAACATTGGCAAATGTTTGTTATAATATTTAGTTGTTTCACTAAATTTTTAGACAGAGAACATTCTGTTTGACTAACAAGCCCCAAAACTTATCAAAAGCTTAAGATTGAAAATACAGTTTTAATATTGATAGCCATTCTATACCTAATTATTTACAACCAATCAGAGACGCTTTGTTAAATCATGTGACCATACTATATACATGTATTTCTGTATTTGAATGCACAAACATACAAAAATCCGCTATTTTTCGGTATTGTATGATTTACAAATACAAGGTTAAACCTATGAAACGCGATAAGTACGGTAACACCTGAAAAGATTCCGAATGAAAACCTGAATCAACAGACTCTCTAGATAAAGCCCTACATGAAAGTTTCTGTTACCACCGGGTCAATAAAGTTATTTATATAGATAAAAGTTAAACTAGTTTATGTCAGTTTCTGAAAAAAATGACTTTCTTAATCAACAAAAAATTGGTATAGAAATGAAGGTCAGTTAACACTTTTCTGTACAATATGGAATATACACTGTAAACTCCTTATAACGCTCCTCGGAACAACGCTGTATCCAATGTAACGCTGATGTCCATGGACCCCTTTTTTTGGAAAAAAATAGCAATTTTCGTATTTTTCGTATGTATCATTCTATTGTAGCCGCCATTTTTGTTTACAAACAGCGGTTTCCGGTTATCCGCCGATTACCTGATACTTGTTAGTTTCTCTCGCTGTAGGCTGAAAACCAGTCACACTAGTACACTTAGGTGCATGAACAATGGTAAACTGTCATAAGTTAAACAGTTAAGAAGCCAATATCGGCTATGTTATAACCTGTTATGTTTTCACATTTCAGCATGTGTCAGCATAATAATGATGGCAAACTGTCATATGTAAAACAATTAAGAGCCCATTATCGTTTACTATACCGCCGACTTTTAAGTTACTTTCGCACATTTGTTTTTGAAAGGATATAATTAAAGGAGCCAATTTTACCGGTACAGTGTAAGCGGGTAGAGGTTTTATCATTATTTGGAGTAAGGGGTAAACACCAAAATATAACCGAAAAGCAATAAGGTTGCGGACCCCTTGGCCCCCAAACCCGCGTTATAGAGTTTACAGTGTACTTGGATGAGTACACAGCTTGGAAAACGTGTTAGATGATAATGTTAAATAACCTAATAATATTTCATAAAGATACAGAGGTTTTTATCATTATTTGGAGTAGGGGTAAAACACCAAAATTTGGAGGGTAAACACTCAACTTGATATATTACTGTTCAAGGAAAGCATTCAAGTAAGGATGTTTTAAGTATGTAGGTGATTTTACCAGCTCCTAACTTATATTGATACCTTTGTAGGTAACCAACTGGCTTTATGGCAGGTTTCCCACTAACATTTACTAATAGTTTTTGCCATTTTCTTCATTAACTATCTTCTTTTAAGTATCGGTTTTGTTTTTATACTAATAATCAGGCAGAAGCTTTTTGCAACTAACTTTTTGTAGAAGTTTTCTTTATGCTTATTTTATCTTTAACTATATAATTAAGCATAGTTCTTATTTTACTTCCACAAAAAAAAAAAAAAAGGATGGGGTATATAGAAATGTGCTTGGTAATGCAAATAGATTGAAAGCTAAGATTGACTTTGGGCAAAATCCATTTATTTTTTACACAATTATGGCCCCTTTCCAACTGAGGGTTAATCAAAAATACTTTGTCTGATCAATAACATATCATAGGCTCATCAGTTTTTAGATTAAAATTTGGTACATAAGGTTTATCTCAATAAAATGAAGGCAAATTCAACTTTGGGCAAAATCTATAATTTTTTATACAGTTATGGCCCCTTTCGAGCAAAGAATATGCTTGTTCAGTTGATAAGGCTTCAAATTCTGTGTCAGAGCTGTGTGAGAGTATTTATAACCATCAGTGATATTTCTTATGGAAGCAATACATTTCACAGTTCTTTATTAGTACTTGGGAAGCGCATAATATAATGTGCTCCCTTGGGGGTTTAAACCAGCAACCTTTTAATTCAGAGGACTCCATACACTGAACCATGCATTTGACATAGACCCCTGATATTGCAAATCTTTCAAATTTTAACTTATAATGACTTGCATTTGACTTTTATTATTTAAATTCCCCAACTTTTGTTGAAATAGCAGTAGTAATTAGAATAGTCAAGTGCTTTTGTAGCCAGATCATCTCATACCTCCTTTACTTTATCCATAGTGTAAGATAATGTATATTTTTGAAGCCCAATTGCATTAAAAGTCACAAAATATTTGCAGTAAATCTTGATTTACAAAATATCAATTAAAATGAGTTTTTTATATTATGCCTTACATCCATTATAAAACTACTGAGTAAAGTACAATATCTTTTGAAAAAAACATTAAATTTTGCTATAAATTAATTATGAGGTGTTCTTTGAAATATTTCAGACATGAATCAGCATATGTTTTATCTCTGCATTTGTGGTTATTTACTTACAGTCACCGAATCCCTCATCACTATTGATTGGTTAGAATAACAGTCACAATACAGGTTAATATTGTGAGAAAGCCATTGGCTTGCAGATGTTTAATTGCCCTCAATGCCTGATGTAAACTACATAGGTTCTCTTATTTGACTCCTTATGAGTTAAATATTTACTTAGAAATCACAGAAGAAACATACATTGCAGTCAGTCAGTTAACCTGTCACTAGCCATGCATAATAATGCTATAGATAATTATATTGAATTTTTGTTAGTTTTGGTTTAAATACACAAGCATCTAGGGGTGACACATGCAGGACCCTCACAGTATGGTACGGCATGCATGGAACATGGTCTTCTGTCAGTACGTAACAGAATACCAACCTAGGTGAATTTGTAAGTGAAATCTTTTGGTGCCCTCTCCATCCAAAGTTGAAATACTTCTGCAGAATGGGTGTGTGTTATTAATTCCAAAGCCAATTAGGGTTTTTATTTGTATCTATAAATAACAAAGGTCAAAATAGAATGTTGCATTTCATACGCAGCAGCCATAGACATATTAAGATATTGGCCACTTTATCAGCCCATACAGATCTGTACTCAGTATATACCAAAACTACAAAGAAATGTATCAGATACTGAGCCGCAAGACAAAATATTGTGTCAAAGTTGTACCTTCTCGTATCATTTTAGCCCTACAAACAGCAATATTTATTTGTTTCAAGGTTTGTATGCCCTATCTTTCAACAAATGCCCAGAAAGTCCTTAATCTAAAACTTTGGAATGTGGGAATACTTAATATTTACTTTGAATTGTTTGTACTTTACTGTTTTTAGTGAAGGTTTTGGGGAGAAAAGGACTGACCAGCTTCTACATTTACTAGTCTCCAAATGTGTTTTTTCGCATAGAGGAAAAAAACATATTAGGACATTGTTAAGTACATTAGTTCTACCATCATCCATTCTCTTTAATAAATACCAGATTGTTGATGGCTTATAGAGATGCTAAAGTGTTCTTGTGAATGAATTGGGACTTCTATAAAAGAAATAGACTGAAACATTTATACTTTTACACAAGGAAATTCATGTCTTTAATATTACAAATTGCCCATCATGCTGATGATAAGCATATTACAATAAAATACTAATAATAAGAAATGCATGCATAAACAGGATTGTTACTTGCCAAACTGCTAGAGCCATAACAGCATTACAACGTGAGAAATAATCTCATCATTGTTGTTATCTTTACCTTTTAGGGATGAACCTCCTCAAGGGATACCTGTTTTACCAGAGATAAAATATAACAAACTGAGGTAATTATTTGTGTTATCCATTTGAGTTTATAAATATCCTACAATCATTTGTCCACATACAAACATAAATGCCAGTAGCACCTGCTTCAACTGGTTTTGGTCAATAAACTGGTGTCATTGGTGTGGATTTTCCTTTCCATACCCTAATCACATGATGGGTTTGTTATTTTTAGCTTACGAAGTGCTCATGGTGAGCTATTAGGATCACCCTCTCCATTTTTGTGCGTCATCAACAATTTGCTTTAAATGACATCTTCTCTGAAACTGCTGGGTTAAAAAAAAGGGCGGGGCTAATTTGCCTTAAATGTAAATAGTGAAAACTTTAAATTACATCTCCCCTGAGACCGCTGGACGGAATTTGATTAAACTTGGCAGGGAAGAACCTTCACTAAAGTTGCTAAAATAAACTTGATCCATATAGAACTCTGGTTGCCATGGCAAACTTTAAAAAAACTTTAAAAATCATCTCCTTGAAAACTACTGGCCAGATTTCAAAATGGTTTTAGTACAGATGTGTCTTGGGTAACTCTCTACCAAGATTGCTCCTTTAAAGCAGTGGTACTCAGATGAGTGATATATGGCCATCATGGTCCTCTTGTTTTCATAGCCAGGGTTAGTGCAATCTAACTACATATGAATAAAGAGGCAGTTTCAGTAATTTTAAAGTTTAAAGATGTATAAAATCAATAGTAGCATAGTTTTTTGTAGCATATTTGATTTGTTAAGAAAAAAGTGTCACAGCACATTTACATGAGGTTTGTCTAGCATCGGAAGAGGTTCTAGATTGGTTCAACCACCATTTGATAAATTAAGAAAAAACCTCATGTCTGGTATATAAGAATTGTGTTCAAAGTATGATGTTTCTACATCGAATAATACAATATTCTGGCAAACGTTTTGTTTACGATGGAAAGGTAGATGTATAGCTTAGATTAAGAGTAATTTCCAATAATACCTAAGAAAACAGAAGGCTTTGCTAATATTGGTGGGCGTGTGTCAGCCTTCTTTGTCTGAGCTTTAACTGTCATGTACTGAGATACTTTAAAATAAAACCTGTTGTTATTGTGTGTATGTGTGTGTGTGAGAGAGAGAGAGAGAGAGAGAGAGAATTTCCCCATATTTCACTGTGATTTATATGTAATTAGTCCAAGATTTATCCTGTCTTCACTTCACAAGGACACATAGGGGTTATGGGTAATATGGTTAGTTAGTTTAGACTATCTATTCACATAATGCTAACATAGAGTGTACATTAATATAAGAAATTGTTACTTATTGATTGGAATGTACAAATATATATAAACTTATATTACACCGGATTTGCATGAATCGTTCATAAATCAATGCGACATTATCTGCGGGCAATTGCATGTTACATTGACCTGATGATGTAATCGCATAGCATTTTTCTTGACGTGTAGATTTTATAATTTTTTTATGAAAAATGCCAATTAAATCAGAATTAAAAATTGAATAGCTCAAAGATTTGGTATAATATAACAATACATGGCATTTTGTCAATATGCACGTTTATGGACTGGCCAGTCTATATAAACTTGCATATGGCCCTCAGTGCCATGTATTATGTGTCAAATATTAATTCTGTTCCATAAATTGGATTTGTTGAAGCTAATTTGTTAATGCTTTTTGTTCACACTTTTCTATGTTTATTTATGCAGTTTCTTTTATGAAATATAATTATGTGTCTGCTTATTTCTTAATTTGGCTTTCAATGCAGCCAGTGTTGATGAGTGTTAATGGAATTTATAAAATAAGTCACTGTATATGAAATCTCTGTTGTCCTTTTCTTTGCCGAAATAAGATATGTATGATTATATATAACAAAATTTGTCACAGAAAAGTATCAGTGAGAGCTTAGGGGTTGATAATATATGATTTATTAAGATGTGGGTTAAAGAAAATTTGGTAAACCATATCGCCAAATAGAAGACTGATTGTAAAACTTTTATGTGTTATATTATCACTTGTAAATGTTTCATAATATTTCCTTGCTAAAATATAAATATATATATATATATATATAGAAGGGTATTGATGAATTGAGATCATAATTCTTTATACACTACTAGAGAAATCTTGATCAAACTTGGCCATAAATTCTAGGTAAATTCAAATATGGCTGATGGGTCAATGGTTAGGTTAATATTGTGGCATATTTAAATTAATATTTTTGCATTTGCACTTATTCATAATTGGAAACTATATTTAATGCCATAATTTCCTGATTACGGAGGTTTGATTATGACTAATATATGACCAATAGGTCAAGCGATTATGGTCCTTGAATTATCAAACAACGACATACTCTAGTATATGTATTTATGAGGCAATATTCTTAAGACTTGGAGACAATGTTTTTACCTATAAGTTCTCCACCTAATTTGATTAGGGATGAGGTCAGGGATGACAGCCTGTAAGAGCTGCAGTCAGATCAGCTCAGCCATCAAGATTAAAACGGGATTTATTGTATGCTACTAACATAGAGATACTAACTTGTATTCTTATTCGTTCAGATCAACCCTTTACCTCATGAATATTTATGACATAATGAGTGTTAATTTACTTAATACAAAACAGTGAATTTTTTTTAATCTAAGCTACAGAATTGTATGACCAAACAGAGGGTTTTCTCTGTTTGCCAAGCCATCAAAATGTGTCTGTATGAGGTAATTGGTTAACAAGCTTTGCAATCATGGTGGAAAAATAGCTCATTGCTCATTATTAAAACTTATTTTAAAATCATACCACTCACAATGCAGCTGAATTTGACATATTTTCCTTATGAACATATAGCATTTGTTTTTGTTTGTTATGTATACTAATCCCTCAACAGATCCTGCATTTTACCTGTACTAAAAATTCTCACCCACAGCAGAGATCAAACTTGCAACCTTTGGACCTGTAATCATTGATAAGAATTATGTGTATATGGGGGCTGTATTGGAGTCAACGTTCCATTAGTCTGTTTGTTTGTCTGTCTGTAGAGGAGATTTGGCCGCACTATTTCTCAGCTACATTTGGCCAGATTTTAATTAAACTTCTCAAAACTTGTAAGTACCAAGCCCAGCTGTGCATATCCTTGGCATGCTATGACGGGCTTGATTTTTGTGTCACCTGCTGTAAGCAAAGGTGACACATAGGGATCAGGTTTCCTCCGTCTGTCTGTCTGTCCATCCATCTAACTGTCTGTCACACTTTTTCCTTCATGCTTCAGCAGGTGACACACGTGTTCCAGGGAACACTCTTGTTAATGAGTTTTTGCCCTTTGTTTTATTCATTGAATACATTTTGTCTTTGCTATTTCTTGGCTACATTTGGTTGGATTCTGATTAAACTTCACAATTGTTATAACTTTCAAAATGTAGTTGGGCATATCTTTGGCACATCAAGCCTGGCTTTATTTTAAATGAGTCATGGCCCTTTGTAATATTTCTTATTGATATTGAAATAATCCACACTATTTCTTGACTAATATTGATCTGATTATACATCGTATTTGGGGTATATTTTTCAGCCACCTTAGGTCAGATTTTAATTAAACTTCACAAGATTTGTAAGTACCAAGCCTAGTTGTACATATCATTGCCACATTATGATCATTTTGATTAAAATGAGTTAAAGGCCTTTCTTGTGTCACCTACTGTTAGCAGCAGTGACACATAGGGATCACTTTTCTGTCTGTCCGTCCATCACAATTTTTCGATCACTTTTCTGTCTGTGTGTCCATCCATCACATTTTTTCGATCATATTTGTCTGTCTCACTTTTTCTGTCACGCTTCAGCAGATGACACATTTGTTCCAAAAACATTTTGTTGCATTTATTAAATATATTTTTTTGCTATCTTTGATTGATTTTGATTTAACTTCACAGAAATAATAAGTACCAAGCCAAGTTGTGCCTATCATTGGCACGTCATTACTGGCTTGATTTTAAATGAGTTATGGCCCTTTGTTATATTTTATTGACTATATTTTATCTGTGCTTTACTCAGCTACCATTTGTCAGATTTTTATTTAACTTCACAACAATTAAAAGTATTGAGCCTACTTGTGTATATTTTAGGCATGTCATGCTTGCTTCAATTTTCACAGAGTTATGCCCCCTTACAAATATATTTTATCAGCTTTTTAGCTCACCTGAGCACAAAGTGCTGAAGGTGAGCTTTTGTGATCACCCTTCGTCCGGCGTCGTCCGTCTTCAACAATTGGCTTTAAATCACAGGGGTTTGGCACAAAAGGGGGGGGGCATAAAGTGATATAGTGATTTTATGCCCCCCCCCCCTTTCGTGCCAAACCCCTGTGCTTTAAATGACATCTCCTCTGAAACTGCTGGACAGAATTTAATGAAACTTGGCAGGAATGTTCCTTGGGTGAAGCTCTACAAAAGTTGCTAAAATAAAGTTGATCCATGAAGAACTCTGGTTGCCATGGCTACAAAAAGAAAAATAATTTGAAAACTTTAAAAATCATCTCCTTCAAAACTACTGGCCAGATTTCAAAATAATTTGGTACAGATGTTCCTTGGGTCAACCTCTACCAAAGTTGCTAAAATTATTCCGATCCGTAAAAAAACATGGCCGCCAGGGGCGGGGCTTATTTGCCTTATATGTATATAGAGAAACATTTAAACAACATCTCCTCTGAAACCACTGGACAGAATTAAAGGGGGTTGCGAACTCTGGTTGCCTTGGCAACAAAAATAAAAATAAATGGAAACTTTAAAAATCATCTCCTTCAAAACTACTGGCCAGATTCTAAAATAAATTGGTACAGATGTTCCTTGGGTCAACCTCTACCAAAGTTGCTAAAATTATTCCGATCCGTTAAAAAAAGGCCGCAAGGGGCGGGGCTTATTTGCCTTATATGTATATAGAGAAACCTTTAAACAACATCTCCTCTGAAACCACTGGACAGAATTAGATTAAACTTGGCAGGGATGATCCTTGGGTCAACCATCACAAAAGTTGCTAGAATAAACTTGATCCATGTAGAACTCTGGTTGCCATGGCAACAAAAAGAAAAAAAAATGGAAACTTTAAAAATCATCTTCTTCAAAACTACTGGCCAGATTTTAAAATAAATTGGTACAGATGTTCCTTGGGTCAACCTCTACCAAAGTTGCTAAAAATTTTCCGATCCGTAAAAAACATGGCCGCCAGGGGCGGGGCTTATTTGCCTTTTATTTATATAGGAAAAACTTTAATCAACATTTCCTCTGAAACCACTGGACAGAATTTGATTAAACTTGTCAGGGATGATCCTTGGGTCAACCTTCACAAAGTTGCTAAAATAAACTTGATCCATGTAGAACTCTGGTTGCCATGGCAACAAAAAGAAAAAAATATGAAAACTTTAAAAATCATCTTCTTCAAAACTACTGGCCAGATTTTAAAATAAATTCGTACAGATGTTCCTTGGGTCAACCTCTACCAAAGTTGCTAAGATTTTTCCAATCCTTAAAAAACATGGCCACCAGGGGTGGGACTTATTTGCCTTATATGTATATAGGAAAAACTTTAATTAACATTTCCTCTGAAATCACTGGACAGAATTTGAATAAACTTGGCAGGAATGATCCTTTGGTCAACCTTCACAAAAGTTCCTAAAATAAACTTGATCCATATAGAACTCTGGTTGCCATGGCAACAAAAAGAAAAAAAAATATGAAAATTTTAAAAATCATCTACTTCAAAACTACTGGCCAGATTTTAAAATAAATTGGTACAGATGTTCCTTGGGTCAACCTTTTTATCTCAGGTGAGCGATTTAGGGACATCATGGCCCTCTTGTTTGTTAGCTACTATTTGTCAGGTTTTAATTAAGCTGCACATCATTTATAAGTGCCACTGCTAGTTGTGCATACCCTTAGCATGTCATCCTCGGTTTATTTTCAGTTTTTGCCCATTGTTATCTTTAATGAATATTGTTATCTGTAATACATATATAATTTAAGTAAATCAGAGTTCTACCGTTTTTATTTTTATTCTTTAACAGTGTCAAGGCAAAGCACTATCGGGGGGTATTCATTGTCTTCAATAATAGTTCTTGTTTTGATTAAACTTTACAGCATTTATAAGTCTAGTTGCACGCATCATTTGCATGTTATGACCGGCTGGATATAAAATGAGTTATGGCCCTTTGTTATATCTATTGAGTATATTTTGTCCTGGCTATTTCTCAGCTGTTGTTGGTTTGATTTTGATTTAACTTCACAGAGCATTAATTAGTACCATGCCTAGTTAAGAATATTGTTGGGACATCATTAATGGCTTGAATTTTAAATGAATAATGGTCCTTTTTCTATATTAATTGAATATATTTTGTCTCTAATAAATCTGTAAATGTATCAGTTTGTTATTTTGTGTGTTTTTATTTTCATCTTTCAACTGTCTCAGACATGGTTACAGTAACTGACAAAGCAGTTTTGGGGATATTCATCATCTTCAAAGATAAATTCTAACTACCAATTGCAAACTCATGACCTGTACTTAATCCCCTGCAATACATGGCTTACTGTATGTGGGTTTGACTTGGTCAAATAACAATATTTCTTTATACTTATACTATAGAGGGATTCTATGCATCCTCCACAGGACCACCAGTAGCTAATACTGGTACACTCTCTACATTTCAACAGAACTGATCCACAGAACACACCAAGACCTTTGCCTCCTATCAAGAAAGGACAAGATTGATCTATCAACCAGTTGAATATTTCAGGGAACAACAACGGGAAGAAAGATTTCCAAGTGTGTTGGAAAAAAATTACTACATTATATGATTAAGGTGAATTTCAGAATTAAATATAGAGTGAAGTTAAGACAAATATTCCGGAGCAACATTTTTATTCCAGTAGAAAAAACTAACCCTTTAAACTTTTCTCTTGAAGCAACTGGACACTGACATTCTTCAACAAGTTGTATATAGTTCAGTCAGAAAAAAGAGGCCTTCTGAATACTAAGTTGTTGTTGTATAAGCAGAAATTAACTTTCTTTTTATGTTCAGAAGCCCATTTCACTACACTTCGTACAAATTTTATCTTCTTGTAAAAATATTGCCTTAATACATAGTGCCCAATGAACTTTTGTTTACACAATATAATGAAAAATGACATACATGTACTTCATTGCATCTCACAAACTAATCACTAACTCAGAGTGTTTATACTTTTCACATCTGAGAAATTTGTACATATAGAGAATTTATTCTTACATGGTTTAGTGAAATGGGCCCCTGACATCTATAGGTAGGTCTTATTTGGAATAGTAAGATACTGGTAACTGAAGGATCAACTAATGATAAGATAGAGAAATCTTTATGTTGAGTGCCTGGAAAGCGTAGTGGTAAGGCGCTTCGCTTCTCACCAATGCGTCCTGGGTTTGATTCCTGGTCATGTACATGAGAGGGTACAGTGGTCGCCCATCCAGACATGTGGGTTTTCTCTGGGCTCTTCCCACAATAATGACCACATATACCGCCATCAGAGCCATTGAGAGTGATTAATATAAGTTGTGACAACTTGCTTCGTAATCGATGTAAAATAAATAAAGTTTAAACTTTTTTATGTTGGGCTTCTTCAAATAGCATCCAGGTTGAGTATATTACTATTCTTGATTTCAGTTATTATCTGATTGTACATAACATTAATGCGTTTGTTATATTCCTGCCCTTTATATATTATCTGTGATATTATCAAAATCAGTTCTGCTTAAATATCAAACAGTGAATATGTCTGATATACATGCTGTATTTCATATAGAAAAAAAATCATGAGCTGACTACAAAACTTAAAAGAAGTTGGAAAAGTTTTGCAGTCAGTTCTAGACACATACACTGTATATCATATAAGAGTATAAGAAATATATCAATTTGTAATATATCTATGATATATAGGATAGATACTGGAGATATATGTACTGGTTATATAGACAGTATATAGGATATATTGTGTAAGTGCAGCTAATGTCGTAGATTTATACTCGTCCTTCTTGATCATACGGTATTTTTTTTAGGGGGGGGGGGGTAAAAAAAAATCAAAAATATACACAGTAAATTACCCAATATTTAAACATTTATTTAAAATATTTAAGTGGGGTCAGGCCAGTGTTTACCCAATGCTGGATACCAACTCGTATTTCTATAAAGTTGCATGTACATTAATACTTCAGTTTGGCAAATAATGAAGAGTATGACATTAGCCACACTTTCTCTAATTGTTTATAAGATATGCTTATTTGTGTATTCTAGATTGTGTGCATGGTTGTGTACATGGTTTATTGAAGAGTACATTTTCTTAACATTTTGTAAATATAGGATTTCATAAGCCCTGATACTGCAGATGTGTATGATTAAGGTTTGGATAAAGTATATTTTCACTCTAAACTAAAAGTTGGAATTCAGAGGTCTTGGCTGCTTTTAGATATACAAGCAAACATGTACATTTATTGTACATCTACAATTTATACACCACAGCAGGTGTTGTAAAATCGACTCATTTCAAAAGGAAGGAACCAGCCAATGGCTAGCTGACAGGTTGTTCCATCTTGCACTTGGAATAGTTTCCCAGTCAGCTCTTGATTTGATGTTGGATGAATGGAAATGAGAAGTATTAATAAATAAAAGGCAACAGGAGATCATTAAGTGACCATAGACTTGAAATATAACATTAATTGATTAGTGCAGCCAGAGAATGGGACAATAAACAGACATCCCTTTGTTACCTGCAGTTCTAGATATATTTACCAAGTCATTGTTGAACATCCATTTTCGGTCAAATTTCCAATATTCATGTTGACAGTATATTCAGTTGTTAGATATATTTGCACTATAGCTTCATGGGTGATGTTTTTTAACGAATCTTTTTTTTTAAATCAGTATCAATAGTCTTTTTTTATGGTTGCAGATCACTAACACAGTTTACATGCAGTTTGTATTTGTGTGATATTTGTAGGACACCCGGTTTAATTCATTTTTGCAGTGAATCCGTCCATTTTTATTAAAGTTTTTGAGTGCTTTTACATGTAATTTCATATTGTGTTTTAATAATATTCTTTTTTAAAAGTATGTGTAGTCTACTTGTAAATATACTGTTTATTTATTTTCTTAAAATTTTTGCCAAGAAGATGGGGGGGGGGGGGGGGGGTCCAACAGAGCACACCTTCCAATTTGGAAAATAGTCTAAAAAAAAAAAACATGTTTTACAAAATGTTTCATTCCTTGACAGTTGTTGTTTACGAGACTAACATTCATTTTGGCAAGACTGCACACCGAGATACAAAGGTAGCCCTATTCTATACAAAGTCTTGTGTACTAATCAAGTTAGCTAACAATAGAAGGACTCGGGTTACCTTTAATGAGCCACATTGCATTGGGCTGGGTACATGTATGATACCTTGATACTGATATTTTAGTGATTAAGATTTTAATGTGTTTTTTATCTTTTTTATTGCCATATATATAGACATGCCATATTTATTGATTGTGCTTGCTCATGAAATATCCTGTCATAATAAGGGTCAGAAACAACACTTTTCATAGTCCTGATAAACATGAAATGGTGTTTGCATGTACATAATTTGATATAGATTGATCTGATAAACTAAATGTGATGATATGAAAGCTTTGAGGGGCAAATACAGTAAACTGTTATGCATTACTGAGAAGCTGGATTGTCAATTAATGCATTACTGTAGTGATGTGGAATATCAGGTGCCAATTCCTTAACACTAATTAATACTTAGGAGCATGTACCATTCTTCTTTCCCAAATGAAAAATAAAACAACTAATTATATCAGTTCTTAGTAAATATTGTTGATTAATAGGTAACATTATATGTCAGTTTAGTCACTTAAATATTTCTTATAACAAGAATGTGTTCCTGCCTCACCTAAGTATGACTTGGTGTTAAGTAATGATGGTGGAATTTGAGACAAGACTTGGTAGTCACACAGAAAGTCTCTTTCCTCCAGTCTCACTATATATTATATACATCATTATGATGTATCTTGATGGAACTTGAACATTAGCATTTAAGTATTTTGTGCCCTAGTTATTACAGGATATATGAGTTTCATGAATGTGAAACATTATACAGTCATGCCCTTTTTTGTCTATATTTTATCATGCTTGACCATGTTTTAAAAGTAACAGTACATGAAAGGAAATGAATTTGTTCATTTCTCAGTATTTTTCTAACCTTTTTAAAGTAGCATCTGTGATAATTGTATACCAGGTATTTTTGTTTGCACTACTTTTTATTTTTGAAGTTTTAATTGCTTTTCTCGTGTGATGAGAGAAATTCAATGTCATTGATAGCATTTATTATCACTTTAATTTTGGAGTTCTATATATAGTAACATCAATCGTGGTTTGGTATATGTATGTGCATTAGTGCATCTCATTGTCAGGATTTGCTTGTCCAGGCTGCAGTTTAGACATGGATTGCAGGATTCTCAAATAACTGGTTAATAGGGTTTACCTTGATAAGACTTGATGTTGAGCACATCTGTCGGTTCCCTACTTCCAAGGTACTAAGAGTGAAGGTTGTACTTAGAGTGAAATGTTATTGTGCTGGATTGATTTGCTTGTCTAGGCTTTAACTTAACCCAGGATCAAAGAATCCTTAAATAGTTCGGCAGTGACTTTTGCTTCAGTGAGACAATGTGATGTGCACTAGAGTTGGTCCCTAGCTGAAAATTCAGGGTTGTACTTGGAGTTGAAATGTCATGGTTCTGGATTTGCTTTCTGGGCCAATGGGGTTTGTCACGAAAGGATAGATCAATATGACAAACCTTTCGTTCCAAACCTCTTAGGTCAGGGCTGTAACTTTTCCCTGGATCATAGAATTCTCAAATACTTTAGCAGTAAGATTTTCCCCAATTAGAGGTTGTGTTGCACACGTGAGTTGGGTCCCTAGCTCAAGGTCATGGTCACACTTAGAGTTGAAATGTCATGGTGCTGGATTTGCTGTTTGAGCTGTAACTTATCCCTGTATCAAAAGACTCTCAAATAATTAAGAAGTAAGATTCGCCTGAATGAGATTCAGAATGAGGTCCAAGGTCAAGGTTACATTTAGAGGAGAAAGGTCATGGTGCTAACAGTGTAAAGATTTTCGTGTCTGGTCCATCTCTCCCAAGCTGCTGTAAATTAAGTCGCAGGTTTGACATGTTGCCCTTGGGCATCTAGTTTCCTTAAACAATTGTCATATATATTTCAAGAAACATTTTCACAAACTTTATTTTATAAAATGTTTAAAAAAAAATGCACAACAAAAGATATTTACTTCTATAATGTAATGGTTGTATTATCAAAACCGATAATGCTAATCAAGAGGTGTTTTATTTATATGATTCATAAGTTTCTCAATGGTTGTGCATTACTTATCTTCAAATTTCATATGTATGAACCAGTCACATATACTGTTGCCATGAATGTAAAAGTGCCATAGACATAGTGCCTGTTGTCACATACTTTTTATCTTTCAATGAATAAATGCTGTTGTAGTGATACCAGAGTTACTTGATTTTTTTTCTCACCATGTCTTAAATACATCTTATTGGTTATGTAGATCTTGTTTTGTGACCACTACACATAATGATGACCCCAGAATCAGGAGGTTGTGGGTTCGATTCCTAGCTGCGACATACCAAGAGATGAAAAATATTTTTACTGGTATGGCTACCTTGCAAATGCTCTCAGCATAAATACTTGGTAGTTCCAGGACTGTTTGGCAATGTGTCGGGATAATGCAACTAGTTGTAGAATAGCAGTGGGCGGTTTTACCAATATACCGGTAAACCAAGGTCCGAAGCAGCTTGTGGTATGAACCTACAGGATAAATAATATACTTTTTCTATTAAATTTTTAAATCTTAGAAAATACAATTTTATTAAAAATATCACTCGTTACTAATAATAATCTTGAATGGAAATAAAAAATGGCTGACGGCAATGACTTGTTTTCCTTTGCAAAATTTAAATAATATGAACAGTCTTCAACACAAGTCCCAGAATATTTTGTGCAGTATATCATGGTACGTACCACGGTATTTACCTAAAAACCATGGAATACCGTGGTTTAAACTCGCAGTTCCGAGCCCTAGTGTAGAATTATGCCACATGTGTACAGCATGATACTGTTGTGTGGTAGCACTATACTTGTCTCACATAGACATGGTCTCCAAATGGCTATAATTGGGGGGATGTTAAACCCAACAAACACACATAATGATGTGTGTAAATCCCTGTTGTGCTCACTACTCATGTTCTACTTATATTCTAACACTATTTTACGTCTCCCACCCTTTATAGAAAGAAGTGAAAACTGTGTTTGAATTTGCAATAACATACAGGTAGAAGCATTCACTCACATGCTAAAAAATATGTTGATGACATAAACACTTAAGCAAAAATGGCACCATTTATAGTATAAAGTAGAATGGTCAATATACAACTTTGCATTCATTTTGCAAGTTTGTGCACAGGAATTATATGGGTGAAAAGAGAGAAATTAAAAAAGAAAAATGTTAGACAATCTTAACACAGACAGACTTACATCTTTCTTTATTTTCCTTCATCATTTTTACATAAAGAAGGCATAATACTTGACTTTCTTTGTAGCACAAGGGAAGATTCTGCAGTCTCTAGGTCGGATGTTCAAGTTCACCACATAGATTACTTGAGGTAATAATACAATTTATACTACTGGTATTCAGATTTAATCTGTTAACAATAGGTTTTTATAATGCTTTTTAGTACCAGAATTTCATATAATGTGATCTGAGAAACAATTAGCTCACGTGAGCAAGATGTGCCCATGCATAAGTATTGTTAAATGTCCATCATCCATTTGTCATCCACAGTTAGTTAACACTCTAGCAAATTCATTTCTTAAGCAATCATCTTCAAACTTAGTCACAATGTGATGGCCTTACTTTGTCTTCAAAGTTTGATTTTGGCTGTTATTGACCCAGTTATAGCCCCTGTATTATCGAGGATTCCAGATTCCACCTTGTTTACAATCTAGCAGCCACATTTATAATGCAGTCTTGATCAAAATTGTACACAATGTCAATGACTGTTATATTAAATTTTGAATACTGGTATACCTGTTATCATTTGATAGGTCTAGTATGATGTTCTTTAAATATCCGAAAATCAAACAATTTTTACATGTTCATAGTCCAACATCAGCATTTCTAAAGCAATCTTCTCCAAAGTTGATGACAATCTTTATGGTCACTATTAATAAGACAGACTTTTGTTACTACTTACTGTCTGCAAATGGAATTTTCTTTTGAAAGAATATTTATAATCAAAGTTGGTACTTGTATACTTTATGTAGAGAGAAAGCTTTAACACAATGTGTGGGTCTAATAGGTCAAGGTCACTGATGCTAAAAGAAGATTGTCCCCAGAAAGGAATTTCTTGAATAATTTTTGTCATAAGTGACATACCTTGACCAAATTTGGAGCATGTTTACCTATATGAAGATAAGCTTTGATGTGCATATAATTATCGGGTTTTACATGTATGTGTCAAGATCAAGGTCATTGTTACTAAATGAATTTTCTTAATAGTATTTGCAAAGTATGATCTAGATATTATAATCAAAGTTGGTACTTGTATACTTTATGTAAAGAGAAAGCTTGATGCCCTGTGTGGGTCTGATAGGTCAAGGTCACTGATGCTAAATATAGATTGTCCCCTAAAACTGAATTTACATACTAACCTTTTATCAGGTTTGTGATATTGTCATCAAGTTTGGAACATATATATTAAGTAATTTAAGTCATAGCTTTTGTTGATACAGCTTTGAAAGGTTTATAGAGCTGTTGGGTCAAGGTCACTGTTACTGGACTTCCATTACTGTTAATAACATTTAAACATTTAATAGAAGATACATGTATTTATCTGTTGTGTGAAATGTCAATCATATTTTCAGTTCAATTTTGACAGGTCTTTCATGAGACTTGTAAGAAAATTTTTCCATTTACTTGAATCCATAGTTACTGCTTTCAACATTTAAAACTTACTTCTATACTGTGACAAAGCAGTATGCGAGGGTATTAGTCACCAGTATGACAGTTCTCATTCCATTTATATTATTCATTTTATAATTCACCAATTTGAAAGGCTACTCAAAGAGAAGAATTCAATGATAATGCTAGTATCATTACAGGGCACACCCATTAAAACATTATGTGCTTCCAGAAAGTAGCCTCTGTTAACATATATATGTAATACAACAAACTCCAGGAGTCCAATATCACTTGGCCTGGTTTGAAAACAGCATGTACTGTATCTACTCAATATTGAGAAAACTGACATTTATATGCAGCTTGCAGAGAGATATATCAAGGACAGAACCTAGAAAGTTTTGAGTTATGCCTCATCTTCTTTCCAGTGTCGATGACCACCACCACAACCGGACCCAACGAGGCATATCTGCTACCTTTGAACCGAATCAGCTGCAGTTGAATAGGTTAACACCGCTTGATTCGAGCAAGAAAAACAAGGGCAAGTAATGAAATGGAGACATCTCAAAGTTTAGCCTTTTAAATTTTCACTAACAGTCATTATAGTTACAACTGGATGATTCTGGAAAACTGCTGTAATATGAACAAATCACAAGAAGACTTAATAATTATAGACTATACATACTGGTAAATGCATAAAGTATTGCAAGACCTTTTTGGAGTTGGAACAGCTACAGGGCACTGGTCTTGGTCGCTTGTTTTAAGAACACATAAGAATGAAGTGACATTCTTCTGCAGATTTGAATCTATCTCAACAATGTATAATTGTGAAACATATGTATTTTTCATTTTGTGTATTTGAAAGAGATCAGTTTTAGTTTTATAGCCATAAGATGGTTTATTTCTTTTGAAAAACAATGGATTGTTTCTATTACCATAGCCCCACTTCACAAAGTGAAGTTGGGCTATATAGAAATCACACTTGTTGCATTCCGTTCTACACTCACATTACATTACAAAATTTGGTAACTTTTGATAATGCCTACATTCTTGGAATAATGATTTTTAATATCAATAAGCAGACAAGTGCAGATAACTCTGTCAAGGAATTTGTATGAATTATAGCCCTTTATCTGTGTCAAAGCAGAATGTGGATGTATTAATCACCTTCAGTGATAGTTCTAGTTTTATTAGTAATGGTGAAAATGATGTTGATAAAATTAACATTATCTATGCTTAATATATTTGCCTATAAACATCAAAATATAGACAATGGAAACATGGTGGCATGACTGCCCAGTTGGATAGATGTGTGTCAGCATCCGGGTGTATACAGGATATTGGAAAACAAAAAGTAAAATGTTTTGAAATCATCAGAAGTTCAAAATTATATTTTAGGTCCTTGAAAAATCTATATCAACTAAAAATCTAATAAAATCTAAGTACATGTATAAAGTAGAAAAACATGCCTGTTATGAATGTATTTCTTTGAGTAATATATCATGTGACCATAATGTATCATAAACATTCATCTGGTTTCCTGTCAAGAGCATTGTGTTAGAAAATAGTCTACTTACATCAAACAATCGTAAACTTTACATTGGATTCAGTTGGAGGACAATTGAAAGTCAGTGGTCATGTGCCATTGTTGTACGAAACAATAAGTATTGAGAATAATTTCTATGATGTCCTTGAAACCAAAGTTCAAGTGATGCAGGTCTAGAGTTTTGGTACTCTTTTGTTAAAGATTTATTCTGATTTCCAGTTTGGTCACTTTTTTTTTCTCTCTCATAAAAGCAAGCTTTCCTGCTGGCTTCTGATAAGTAGGTGGTTTTACATTGTGTTACTGCGGGACCGCATCCACCAGTAACTTGCTGGGCGTTCCAATATGACTCAAGTACTGTCATTGTGATGTAAAAACCAAGAAGAACAACAAATGTTAATGTAGAAGCCACAATTATTAGTTATTTGGTTTCCTTTTTCCCCAGAAGATGGAGATAATAACTAAGTTTGACCACTTTAGGAGAGTCATCCTTTAGTTTGATTTCAAAGTTTCAACTTAATATTTTTCATTTATGAATTATGTTTTGTATATTCATCAGTATAATTCTAAGCTTTTCTGGCCATGTGTCGTTGTAACATACTTGTGTATGACCTGAGGCTCAAACTCAATATTGTACTCAAATTTGTTGGACATAGTTTGAGCCTAAGAGTGAATATATCAAACATGGGGCCAGAAGTCTCCATTAGGTTCTTAAGAGTTTGTGAAGGAAGACAAAGTAGGTGGTCTACACATTTCTATGTGATATACTTGTTTACAGCAGCTAAATGTAGCAGTATTATATCAAAAGATATGTTAATTTTATATTCTTGGATCATGCTAATGTTGAATGTACAGATGTTTTAATGGGTGTCACAGTATACAGCAAAAAATACCATAGTACAGTATGAAAATGAACTGGTACATGAAGTATTTTCATGTTATTTCTGTTTGTTTGTTGTTGTTTTTTGTTGTTGTTGTTTTTTTTTTCTTTTTTCTTTATCTAATATTTTCCTGTAAAACAATCTGTCTTTTAGCTCCATAAAATACCAAATCAAGTGAAAATTAACTTCTTGTCAGACATGCAATCACATTCAATTAGTGTTAATCCAGGCACCAGTAACAATAATTTAAAAAAATGGCCAAAAATGGTGTGTTAATTCAACACTACCAAAACATGCTGTGATACTACCTTGATATACTATGGAATGCTTGCATACTGTGACAACCTAGGTGATTCAGTTTTAGATTATTTTGCATGATGTCTCTTTATCCTTTAGATTATATTGGAGTATATTTTCATTAATCTGATAACTTTTTTATTTGTGCTTATTTTTCACATATTTTTTTTTATTTACACCCTTTATTAGTTACTTTTCACCCAGGGATTTAAACGACAAGTTACTGGCAGTGAGACAGTTTTAATCATTACACTTTTAACAGAGTAACCAATATTGTTGATGAAGTCTTTGATGTTGTTTTTTTGTGTGTTTGTTTGTTTCAAATGTGAAATTTGATCATTTCTTGTATTGTTTCATTACAATTTATTTTTCATGGGTAAGTGAATAACTCCATAGGATTAAGGGCCATGGCTTACTTTCTGATGATAACAGGTGGTTTGGTACTTTGAAAAAAAAAAAAAAATATGACATTTATGTGTAGTGAGTATTATATTATTTTTTAAGTTCTCTGTCATATATTTGTATTGTGATTTTATAGTGCTAATCCCTCCAGTTTTATGCATGATTTTTGTATGTGTTTATATGTAATTATATATTATATTTTATTCTTTTAAAGAAAATCATTATCTTTATTTGGGCTGAAACAAGTATGGTACCTGGGTACCGGTAGGTTTGATGGAAAATAGTGGTACCCAGGTGCAAAATTATTACCTGTTACCCAATGTCGACCTGTTATGGTGACTTACTGTACCGGTATGTACTTCTTTTCTTTAAAATATGTATGTAAGTCAATAGCCAGTTTGCAATGATATCCTTTAACATAGCTCAACACTTTATAAAGAAATTATCTTAACGTGCATTCAAGATAGACACATGAGTGTATTAGAGCTGTATTAGACTTTTATGCATTTCTACATCTGCACAGGAATCTGAGGGTATTAGTATGATATGTACCCAGTTAAAAACAATGGACTTGTTTCAGCCCTTATCTGTATGTATGAAATATATGCAGATTTGTAGTTTTAACACGCGCATGAGGAGACTTGCTCAAAAAAAAGTCATGTTAGATGTTTTTACCCATATTGTTTATCAAAGATCAAATTTGTATTTTCTTTTGTAATATCCTGAATTTGCTTCAAGCTGGTCTTAACATTAAGCCATTATTAGATACTGGTTTTTATTTGAAGTCTTAACTTGCCATTAACTTATATGTAGGACTAACCTACTAAAATATTAGAGGTATAATAGTGTAATACAAATTATTTAAGTGACTCACTTAGACACAAATATGCACCAAATATATTTAAATGCAATTAAATATAATTTGATAACTATTCCACCAAAAAGTTGATATTTCTGAAAGTAATCATTGTTTGATGTTTTGAATATCTCAATGTATATAACCTCCAGATGCTCTCAGTAATTGAAGTGTCGCTTAAATAAGGAGATGCATACCTTAATAAGTTAGCATTCTTGCTGTTTTAGTTTTTGCTCAGACGTATTGTGCATGGTGCTGTGGTTTTTGACAGAACACCTTTAAGGCCCAGCACCTCTGGCCAATTCTCTATACATGTATACATTCTTCAATTAGTTAGCTTGAACATATTCAAAATGTACTGTGATATAAAAACTGACAGTCTCCAGACTTAATTAAAGTGTGTGTGTGTGTTGTGTGCATTTAATCTTTTACCTCATGAATATTTATGTACAAATTCATGTACTGCTCAACTGAAATGATCTATGAAACAATGATTGATTCTTTTTGCCATGCAGACTGTTTAGAATCTGAGCTTCAATATTATATGAGCAAACAGAGGAGGCCCTGGAGGGAGCTGTCTGATCTGGGTCTGCTCTGGTTGCCATGGTGACAAAATGTGTCCATATGAGGTAAAGGGTTAAGGGCTCAAATCTTAGCTCATGTAATCATATTGTATACTTTAAGGATTCATCTTACTTTATTAATGTGAATGTTTGCAGTTTAATTATTTATACTTAAATATTCAAAATATTTTCAGGATGTACTTCAGTGATCACTGCATGTCCATCGTCTATCCATCTGTCATCCCCAATTAGTTTGCTTACACTCTATTATCTTCATTTCTAAAGCAGTCAAACTTTGAGACAATGTCTTTTCCCATAATTTCTCCACAAAAAATCAATTATGGGTGATATCTGACCATTTAATCAGTCCCTGATTTATTACTTTTAAAAAATGCCAGATTTCACTTCCATTTACACTCTAAAATCTACATTTATGAATCAATATTGATTCATTTGAAGACAATGTCTATCAGCCAAGTTGGATTATGGCTGTTATCTGTATAACAGGTGGTTACCAAAATGTATTGGATTTGACCTTTCCCACCAATCTTGTTAAAACTTGGAAACTATCCCTCAGCTCAAGTTTGCTGATAATGGACCAACAGGTCAGGGGTGACAACTCCTTAACCCTTACAGTGCTATTGGCACTCATTGTTACCAGTGCAGTCTGATCATGGTCTGGACTGTTTGCCAATAAATTTTCAGCAAGCACCCTCATAAACAATTAATTGTACAGTCCAAAATGAAGTTAGGACAAGTCCAATTCAAAAATGAGCATGGTAAGGGTTAAAGAGCAGGAGTAGTCAGGTGAGTGTAACAGGGTCATCTTGGCCTTCTTGCTTAGTGCCTTGAATATAGGCCATTTGGATGCAGCAATATATACCGGTACACATGTATACATTTTTTATATTTTTTTTAAAATAATGTTTGATATTGAGTGCTGTGCTCTTCATATAATATTGAATCTAATATCAATCAAAATGTCTGATAGCTATCCAAATTTCTTTTTGCTTTAAACAAAGACCTAAAGCAAGAGATGAGCTGCTCTGGGAAAAATTGTATATTCTCGGCGCGAATTCCCAGATGTGTGTGCCAGAAAAATAGTTCAGTGTAACGCTATAGCAAGACATGTTAAATATAAAGGTCACAGGGTGAGAAAATTTGCAGCCTAACCAAAACTCTTACATGGGGTCTTTTGCTTATAGGTTGAAAGCTTTACTTAGTGAGCTACCCAGACGCATACAACCTTAATGGATAAAAATAGCCGGAAAGTTGTTGATCAGTTTCGAATTGCGTCAGAACACAACTCCGTGCAGTAAATTCTTCCCTTGTTCGAAAGTACAAGCACATAGGCTTTTTCTCACAATATCACGGTTACGCCGAGAGTAGATGAGATTTCCGTCACACACTAATATGTTGGTTTAGGTCTTTGCTTTAAATGATGTATGTGTAAGACCTCACTGTTGCCTGAAGATGCTTACTGTAGTTTGTACCAATATAATCACCAACATTTTTCTGTGGAAGTCAAAAGTAAGTTTGAAAGTTGTTAATCCCAAATATAATACAAATTAACAAACTCAACACTTATATTTTCTAATTAGCTCACCTAATCATGCATTTATGGCCCTTGAATGATGAAAAATTGCTAGATTTCACTTTGTGTACTCTCTAGCATTTACAGTTATTGAGCAGTCTTGGTTAAACTGGAAGATTTTCTTCTCTGTTATGATTATTATAGTATGAGACAGAATTGTGCATCCTGTTATATCAGACTTTTATAGATATTGTCTGGCAATATTAACCTGAGACATTTTCAGTGACTTTCTTCGGCAATTGTCGGTTTCCTAAGTCAGACATATAGACTTTGGTACAACATGTATGCACATGACATTTGTGTATCACATGCCTGGCTAGGCTTATTGGCTGTGTGCAAGAATTCAAAGCTGAATGTCTTGGGTCCGAATCTAGCCCAGACCATAAATATTTTTCATATTTTTTATGAATTTTGACCACTATGTTTAGTTATGTATTGCATGCAAAACACACATATATGCACAATTTTATTGAAATTGATGCTTTAGATGGTTAACTCAATACTCAACAGAAGAAGAACATAAATAAAGAAAGAAAGACATCAGTAATCCAACAAAGTAGTCATTCATCCACTCACAGTGCAAATAATTAAAGGAAAAATTGATCAGTGAAAATGATTATTAATTTAAAAACATATACCTTCATTGTGTATTCGAACCAGCAACTGTGTGATTACAAGACTGATGACCTCACCACTAGGCCATCCAGACTTTTGAATAGAATGGGGCATTGCAAACCATACTAGAATTAAAGCAAGTAGCTGTTTGGATCATGATAATTCACGGAATAATGAAGACCATCATGTGGACTAATCAGTCACAGGTCAATATTGCCAGTCTATAATCATGTGCCATAGATTTGTTTTCCATTTTTATCATACGCGTTTGTATATTGCTTTAAATAAACAGTTTCGAGTAAAACAGTATTTGTTTTGTCTCTAAGTCCAGACTATCCAGTCATGGCAGATTGAGGTCAACTTCTACTTCTTTTTTATTCTTTTTTATTCTTTTAACCGTATATGACTTCTTAGAAAGAGTGCATACATGCCATATCTCCCGGCGGGAGATTAAATCTCCCGGGATTTCGACTTGTCTCCCGGTCTCCCGCCGGGAGGTGAAAATCTCCCGGTCTGACTTAAATCAAACTGGTTTCCCTTTGAACTCAGTATAATCCATTTATTACCGACCTATGATACAGCATTAGGAAGATTACGTAAGAACATGTGTTAGTATCAATCCTGACCAGTGTGCTGTACACAGCCACAAGCAATGTGTGATCGTCCTTATCCAATCAAATTGCATAATTCAGACAGGTAGCAGATTGGACACTCTATCAGTTGAAACAATTATCGTCGGGTAATTAGCAGCTATCAAGGCAATACTAAAGCTAGAATGAGTAAGGTTAGGATGGTACACTGTAATAAAGACGTAAATCTTATCATGGATAAAAAAAGGTCCCGGAGAATAGCTAATCCTTACTTACCGGAAGCATAGGAGCCTGGTGACTTATTATTATTATTTTAAATGTTATTTATTTATAATTAAATTGCTTTTCTGCATATTTTCACTCACAAAAACATAAAAAGCAAAAGTAAAGTAAAAATATTCGATATTAAAATTCATCATTTTACATCCGTTTCTCGGTATTCTATAAAGCCTCTATAGAATACCGAGAAACGGATGTAAAATGATAATTTTAATATCGAAAATTTTTACTTTAATTTTGCTTTTTATGTTTTTGTGGGTTAAAATATGTAGAAAAACAATTAAATAAATAAAAAAATAAAAATAAAATAATAATAATAAGTCACCAAGCTCCTATGACCGGAAGTGTAAACAATAAATGATAATTAAATCAACTGTTTACCAATCATTTAAATCTTAACAAAACTCATCATATTGACACATCATAGAAAGTACACCTCAGCTAGCGATAAATTGCAAATGAATTGCAATTTTCACACCGAAAATGATTTGATAAACAAGGGATATCGTCTGCTGAGTAATTTACTATAATGAGATGTCATGATCGGAAGAGTTGGGTAACCACTTCATACCACCATACCGTACACGATAAATATTTTAAGCTAAATAATATTTTAGCTAAAAGCAATTTAATTAAGAAAAAAAGAATACACAGACGGAAGGTGAAAGTATTATTAAAAATGATCTAACTGTTTATCTTTATTCATCCCCATTAATTAAAACCTTATGATCAGAAATCATTCAATAAATCAAAGATACTGTACATATCAATTTAAATGTGTTTGCATGTAAATGGCATGTTCTCCAATTTGTTACAAGTTAGTGTTGCATTTAATGTAAAACAGTGCTTGTGGAAAGTTAAGTTTCTATTTGAATTAGATTTATTAATAAATTTTGTATTTTTTTTTTACATATAAATTTCATATGGTATTTTCATTAAATGCAATAAACAGTATATAATATAAACTGTTAATGAATTTAATGAAGGGGTAATCAAATGTGTATTTTTTTAAATTTTTTTATTAAGAACGTCTCTTCGATATATGTCGTAAAATCTCCCTGGCTGGACCCCAAATCTCCCTGTGAAAATTTCAGAATCTCCCTGGGAGACATACTGAAAATATGGCATGTATGAGAGTGTGAAACTGAGAGAGAAAGATCGAGAGAGAGAAAGATCCAAGCCATCTGCACAGAAAAAGAATGTGCCAAGTCAGTTGTAGAAACCCCACTACCTGTATATGCAGTGTACACATGATTGACAGGTAAGTATAAAGGTCTGCACATCAGTGTGGAATTTAGTGACAAAACCTCCACAGAGCCTGCACTTTGATAGAGGGGGTCTAAACTACGTAAGCCATTTTAGATAAAAAGTTGGCCCCATTGGTATGTTCAAGATAAAGCTACATTTATTTAATCTACACTTTGGCCAACTTGATGTAAGGCAAAATGAGGGTTGATAAAATCGGCACATGTTCTAATCAAGATAGTTCATTCTGGAATTTGAATTAGGACCAACCGGCCAATGAGGGGAGGAGTGTGTTTTTCCATACCCTTCCTTGTCCTACAGTTATTTTGAATTCCAAGTATACATCTGTACACCCAGCTATACACAATTAGGCATACAATACATGGACAGATTTGGCTATATATCATATATAAAACAATTCAGTTATATTGTTATATATCTGGCAATGTTACTGAACAGCAAACTGAAACCAGACGTGTGTATCAAGATTTGCAGTGATAAGCTTAAGAGACCCACAATGTAGTGTGTGCATATAACAAAATGCACAGCTTGCATATTAATAACTACTTGCCACATCATAATTTTACATAATTGTAGTATACTTAATGTTTCACTAGGTGGATGCATAAAGACTCCAAGCAATGTTAAGGTTATGGTCAGACCACATTAGTTTCTCTCTCTCTCTCTCTCTTTCTCTCTCTCTGTATGTTTGTGTTTGTTTTGACGACCAGGATTTCATGGAAAATATGTTATTACAACGGTCAAAATCAATAATACAAACACAACATAATATTCCAGGTCTTAACCACCAAGTGTTTAGAATTTGACAACTCACTGTGAAATGCAGTGCAGTATATTGCCAAGTGCACTATAGGTAACCAGTCATTGGTGAAGCTAAACGCAAATGCCTAAAATAGCACGCTTTTCATGTCAAGGCCAGTGATTGTTGGTGAGGGGTGTGCAATCTGAGCTGTTTTGAACGAATTAAATTTCACATTGGATGACTATCTGCCATTGTTCTCTTTTACCTGAACCAGGCAACAATCTGTATGTGAAACTGAGCATGACATTAACTCCGTACATAAATAATTCAGAGGTTTCATACATATACAGTTTAGTTGTTTTTTTGTGTTTTTTTCTGATATTAATACGAGCGGCAATGAAGCTTGCAATAGCTAACATATTGATCCCCCGCACGCATACACACACCAACATATTCACAATCAATTGCTGTATCAATGAAATTGGGAGGTTTTGTTAAAATTAGCTGTTCGTACTAGAGTGTCTTAAGTATTATTATATTGTAGTTACATATCGGTTTAATATTTCGTTTTCCTATGGCAAATTCTGATGGTAACATGTTCAAACCTCTCTCTCTCTCTCTCTCTACTGTTCAAGGTTTGGCATGTATAATCTACGGTGTTCAAACCAATAACCTACGATCGAGTCCAGAGTCAAAATTTATAACGTTTTCTCAAAGGCAAATCGCATAACCATTAGCCTATATATGTTTCGTTCAAATAATTTTCTCGGTCGCATAAAGGAAAAGAATAACATGTTTGATTAAAGTACATGCATTGCAAAACGCCCTTTCTCAACAATACAATCACCAAGGCCACAGCCAGTGGTCTGACAAAGAAATCCAATGAGCGTATGTGCATGTCTGCACCTTTATATCGATTGGTGCACTATCTTCAATACCATACGTCAACATTATGGTGTACCATTTAGGCCTAACCAAAACTATCTTATATTACAATATGCGACTACACTTCTGGAAGAAAGACAATTTAAATCACTCGTTGATATATTATAACATCCGTATTTTACACATTTATCGAAGGGTTTAATCGTGTATCAAATGTACATTTCTAATAATAAATCGAGCTCATATTTTCTCAGTTCCGCTGCTTGACCAATATAATCTAGGATCTATGTCGTTTTATTTTTTTTAAGAGGGAAACACGTTCAGATCTCTCTCAACTGTTCAATATTTGGCAGGGCTGAACCAGTGGGCTACAAATGCAATCCTGGCCCCTCTCGGTGTCAAACCCTGATCCAGAATCAATGCACGTACATAACTTAGTGGCGTCAACAGCACGTGTCCAGCCGGGTCTCAATTAAGTATCAACACTGAACAACAATGATCCATGATCAATATATAACATTCTGTTTTCATGTCAAAACACCAAGTGTATATGCTCTTGAAATTGACATATATAGAGCAAGCCCCTTGCTTATCAAACCCCTGAACCCATGTTGTAAATATATAAAAACGAGAGACTTCTGAAATTTAGTGCACTAAAAAAGGAACATGTACTGAATTATAACACGTCAAAAAATAACGCTTTACCTTCAATTATACCTGATGAAAAATTAAGACATGCATTTATATTTTAAAAATTAATTAAGAAATGCAATTACAAGTTCTGAACATTAGGATATCGTTACATATGAAACTCATACTGCAGTTTATCCCCGAGGACGCTGCATCAGCGAGCTGCACGCCATGATATACAGTTGACTCGTATTTTTTTTTATCTCAGGATATGAGTAATAAATTATAGGAGTTATTCAGATGACTGTTGGCATCCGGCTTCCGGATAAATACATTCCATGGTTATTACTGTGTTATGTGTAAGATTGCTTTACACGACTAGATTTCATCATACTTCAAATTTGTCCATAGATACAGGGTCTATTTCTTGAAAGTGTGTATATCTTGAACATAATGCACATGGCTATGTATCAGCAGTGATATCTGTAACATGTATACAGTATGATCAAGATAAACGGGGTTCTTGGAAGTATCGCATTTCCGTCAATGTTAAATCAAGCTTGATATCCTGTTTCATAATTGCTTTCATCTTTCGCATGCTAGTGTTATAAACCAGTATTCGGATAATATAACTGGGTGGATCATGCCACATGTCCACGGTGATATCGCAGTGAGGCTGCTAGCACTAAAAAAATCGGAAGCAAACAAACAAATAATTTATTGTCTAACAGAATCGTTTAGACCCTACGACCGAATCCAAAATCGAATCAGTGTAAACTGCACTGGACCGAAGCGACCCTTTATTTCCAGACAGCCGCTCTGAAATGCGCGCGGGAAACACCCTAATGCACTATCATGGGGAACATACTCAATAGACCCTTCTTAATATTATCTCATGCATATTCAGTAAGGTAACCAGAACGAGGTTTAGATGGGTCAGTCCAGACTCAGTTGTAAACAAACTCAGCAGCTTACACTGATAGAGACGTCAGTGGTGTACATATTTACACAGGTTTAAGCTTTGTTGAGGCCTAGAAAATTATTAGATAACTTACATTTTCATCATAGAAGTAGTCCTTGAACAAAAAATCCAAGTTTTACAGTGAAGACTATCTGCATTAAGACAGTTTCCGTTAATCCACATCACAGAATACCTAATAAGCCCAGCCATATATATTTCAAACACACAACCTGCTGACCAGATGTATTTATACGTGGTTAAACTAATTCTCAACACCTACAATAAAGCCATTAAGCTTACATTCCATTGTAGATAAGATAACCTTTTAGACAATAACATATAAATTACCAGCTTCTTTTGGGCACCTAGCTAACAGTATCCCAAATGTCTGTTTTCAGTTCATGATAATACTGATGTATGCAGCAAATGCCACAAATCTCAAAGAAAGAATAAAATTTCACATAGTTAAATGTTTAAGCAATTTTAATCATGAATGGAATTAAAGCACACATTTCTTTGTAATATAGTATTTAATTTAAAGATTATGACATACATTTTCCTCATTTTCTCGAGACTAGAATAGAAAAATAACAATAAATTATGGGTGAAATAAACTTTTATAAGATATATTTTCAGTGGATAGCATACATATTTAGTTCAGTTGTATGAAAGTTTTTTTTCTCTTCAGGCAGCTTGAAGTTTTTAGTAATCTGTATAAATGTAAAATAAATGCATTATTTCATTTCATATAATACTAGTTGCAAAATGTGACTGTCAAATTAGGCAAATGTGTATGTTGCAAGCATATTACGGGCTTACTCTAACAGATTGTTGGGTTAAAAATAATAGGTCCAGAGAATATTAACACATCTTTACACTAGACATTGCATATTTAAGAGGCAAGGAACCTCAGGACATTGAAGTGTGTGGTTATTCGAGCCGTAACCCAGCCATAGAATCCAGATCCATTCATTCCAGGTTATATACTAGTAACCTGTTCAGTGAGAGACCAGATCCAGTATAAAATATATTCACAAATGGTACTACCGTACTAACTAGCTCCCACCAAGACTGGACCAGCTTTAAATGACTCCATTTTAAATTTCCAAAAAACGTTGCATTAAAAATAGTATTTTAAGCAGAAGGAGTGTGTTTTCCTGGCCTGCCTATAAGAAATTACAGTTCAACCTGTATTAGCAACCACCTGTACTAAGCGGTCAATTTAAATGTATTACCAAACTGTAGCATTTTATCTTATATTTGTACTTAATTTAAAGGTCACCTCTGTTAAGTGGCGACTTTCTCTTATACCCTTGACTGACTATTTAAGACATGTTTGACTGTACCTGATTCACAAATATAAGTCGGTTAATTTCGGACTCAGTCAGATAATATTATCTTAATATATCTGAGATAAAGAAATTTGAAGAAATAATAATGAAACAACAACAAAAAAAACAACTGGTCAGCTCCGGCACAAAGTCAGCAAGCACAGACATACAGCATCTAACATGGGTAAGATAGCTAAATGCGGAAAAGATTGTGATTATCTCTACCTGCAACTAAAGAATTAAAGACATGAAAAAAATGATGCCAAATAACGGGGATTAGTTTTTGAATGCAACGCTTATGCTTCTTTAGAAGGAAATTCTTGGCATATGTATCCTTGTGGAATTGTTGGCAGTTCTGGTGTCCCGACATTGCATAAAACCATAACCATAAGGTATATATCACCCATCAAGAAATCAGCCATTTGGACTTCTTGAATTCTCAAGGGTCATGGAACTATCTTTGAAGATTTCAAGATAAAGAAACACTAAATTCTACTGCATCAAGTCTTAACGCTGTTGCTGTTATTCTCATTAGAAACGCTTTCTTTCAATAGAGTTTTTGTAATTTTATAAAATGCAAGTTGTACATAGCTTTCCATATATTGTTTATTTGATTATAATTCTGGTCTTTTTTCAGTGTGTGAACCGGAGAATTTTGTAATACATCTGACATACACTCATTATAAAATGATTAACGTTTATATGTAACTTCAAGCATGTGATATAATGCCTAATGATTGTTTCAGTGTACATACACTTTTGTTATTTAAATATAAAATTAAGAACCTAAGACCAGGGGAGATGGTTGCTGTGTTTTTATTTCTGTACAATCAACCAATACCCTTGTTATTAAACATAGTGATTTAAACTCAGTTTACAGCGTCTCTGGATAGCCAGATAGGAATGTGATTAGAGGTTAATTATCTGCATCATATTTTCTATTAGAATTACAAACTGGAACACTGCAATGATAATGAGAAAATTTATTTCAACAGATTACTTGTGGGTGTGCTTCCACCAGTGGTCGCCATAACTATACAAGTGATATATTATCAGCTGTTCTGGTGTGTATACCTGACCCATCTAAACCTCGTTCTGAGAAAAGAATCCCTGGTATGCATAAATATTGAGAAGGGCCTCAACACAACTTGTAAACACGATCATCTGTTGCAAAAGTATGCCTAGCCACTATGCTGAGGAAACGTCTATCGTCTGGGCCCAGATTCAGTGAGTAAATGGCCGAGGCTACAAGCATCAGTGGCTAGTCTACAAGCTACTGTCAGGTGGGGATATTTGAGGCCAAAATCAATAACGATGTATATGATATGTCTCACTTGTTACCATGACAGCTGGCTGCTTCATTAGCTCATGAATTGATGCTATAAATGACTAAATGTCAATGTAATTACACACACACACACACACACACATATATATATATATAGAGAGAGAGAGAGGCGAGTAAGCCCTCTTTTAAGAAGCTTAATAATAATGGGAAGTAATTACTAATCACTCACTTAATGATGGGGAGTAAACTGCTAAGTTTGTGTTTCATCATCAGATTCTTACTACCGGTACAACACAAATGTGCATTTCCTTAAGAAAGGCATACACTTTCACGTTTGTAGAAAGGATTTCCGCACGGGATCACAATTATGAACTTGCTAAATAGAAGTATGTAGTTATTAAGCGGCCCTATGAATGAATCACCAAACTCAACATTGAAACGAAATGGATTCATTTTATGGCGTTGCCCTGTGCAAGTACGCATATGCCAAGGATGCATGCATTTAATGTCCCATTAACCTTCTACCATCCATTCGCACCATTTTACATAATGGTTATGTACGTCGAGGCAGGGCTTATGGTAGACCCTCCTCAACCAAAAAGTACTGATCGAGGTGTAGTAAACAGTAAGATCAACCCGATTCGCAGGCTGATTAGGCTTTATACATCATTTCTCTGATAACTCGGACGTACACGACATGTATACGGAAATTGCATACAGCACGCGTTCATCAAGTATCAACACTCATCTATCAAAAGACATGCACTTTTACGATGTCGTAAATAATATAAAAAAAACAACCATCAGTGTCTTAAAAGTGACAATATGTTTGCACATAGATTGGTGCCATATATATCATGTCCCTAGCTTATCTAACCCCTAACCCATGTTGTAAACAAATGAGGGATTGTTTTGAAGCGCTTAATCTTAGCCATGGAAACTATTTCGTTGGGAGAGAGGAAGAGCGAATATCAAAAATGCATTAATTTGGTGAACACTCTGTGAACAGTTATTATGTCTGGTTATTAAGATGTGTCTTATTTCAAATTTAATATCTGCTGTTTAATACTGACATTTATATCAAGACTTAATGAGGTCTCTCCTTACCTTATTGGGGTTATCAAAGAAATGGTAAAGCGACTTACTCACAGATTTATCAAATGTATACATGTGTTATGCTTGTCGGTATTAATCAAGTTGGCTAAATCCTATCAACGTGTTAAATGGCTTATGTATATTTCATTAGATAAGGGTGACAAACATATCGAGTTTGGATGAATTATGAATAGCTATCATGATCTGATCAAAAACCTATGGCCCACGTATTTATCATAAATTTAATTTCTCAAGGGCATTTAAGTAAGTTTTAAGACCCCCACCTCCTCTGAGTCTTTAAAATTCAGTACGTGTCAATAACCATTCAACACATGTCGTACTGACCCAAACAGTCAACATTGTCAAGGAGTTGGTATAAACAATGCGCAGTAAATATATACAAGATTACATATCGCTGCATTTACGGACAAAGCACCGCAGAAATATGCACATTGTATTACCAAAGTCTATTTATATCTGCTGTGTAATCGATATTAAATCATGTGCAAATCTATTGATCAGTGTAACCATGACAGAGAAAAACAATGATGTAATGTTTTGGACACTGATTGAACAAAATATATTTATTTGGATAACATGCATTCAGTTGTATACGCCTATACATGCATTTCTGAATGGTTTGTGACTAACAGAGGGCGCGAAAGAATTAACATGATTAAGAACAGACTTTATCACCCCTTCTCGACATGCCCTCGACAATACTACAATTTGCACTTTCCGTCTTATCACCATGGATGATTCATAACCTTTATGTCCAAATCGGACGGATCGATGTGACCATAATTGTGGTAGAATCATACAATTTTATTGCCTTATCATGTAAAATTGAATATATAGGCCCTATCCTGCCACAGATATGCTACATAATAATTGATGATCTAGTACTATTAAATTCATTTGACTGCTGTTCAAACAGGTCTAGATATGTCAAGGTGTCCTTCCTGATCCCAGTTACCATGCAACTAGGAAGAGAAAATAACGCTAATATACATGTAGAAAGATTTAAGTGGGCTTTATCAAAATAAATGAGCGGGAAACCCCCTAGGTGTGTGTGTGTGTGTGAGTGTTCAGCACTTCCTGGTCGATATCACCATGACAAGCCTTGGATATTTAGTGGAATGGTACCTTTAGCTGCACATGCGCAACAAATTCCGGCGCAGCACTCAGTGCCGGTCATGCAAGAGGTTCAAGTTTACAAGTAGATCTCTTGACATACAACTTCCCTAGTTAAGTATTAAGTTTCCG
>CM037788.1:54001946-54051946 GCA_021229015.1 Solen grandis
ATTGATTATCTTCTTCAAGAAGACAATTTTGTTCTTCCGGTTAAATACTGACGGGTTATTAAAGGCCGGTTCCCACAGGGATCCATATTGGCCCCTATGCTTTTTCTAGTATTTAAAACGACATTGTAGAGGGTTTTTTGACCCAAATGTTAACCCTTTTTGCCGAGACAATTTAAATATAATTTCTGTTTTCCTCAAGTGCTGCCATGACACTCAAACGAATCAACAAAAATTTGAATTTGGCCAAAAAAAATGGCTTGTACCTAAATCCTGCCAAATCTGATAAAGATAATAAAACGCAAAAGGCAAAAACCCCATACAAACTCACAATGTGCAACCAAAAAATTTTCCTGATGTCTCAGAGCAAAAACCCCTTTGGTTTTTTTTTACAAAGCTGTTCCTGGCATTCCCACATTACACAAAAACACTAAAAAGCTTGGAAACTGAAAATTCTACGAAAAACTTAAGTTTTTTTTAAATCGCGGGGCTTTAAAATCACCTATTTTTCCTTCATAAGGTTTCCTTTTAAATTGGGCATAATTATGGGCAATTGTACACAAAATGGGTAACAAATTGAAAGTAAAACAAAAAACAAGAAATTTTCAGGGCCACTAAATTTGTCACTTTAAATAACCCTTTTAAAGGGAATTGGCTGGGAACACTCTCAAAAAGAAAAAACCCGCTAATAAGACTTTAAAATAAAAAATGGTCAACCGCCTGTTATCTGTTCTTTAATACCATGAATGTTGAAGCTCCTCGCTATCGTTTAGAAACGCTAAAAAACCTATATTCCCCAAAAGAAACTAAAATTTTTAAACTTTTTTCTTCCAAGGGCGACCCGTGAAGGGAATGACATCTCTCTTTATTCGCAACTCCCCTCTTTAAATATCTTAAATCACATTAATACACCTTTCAGAGTGCCCTCATACTACTAAACCGGTACTAGACTCTCCAAAACAATTCCGACCCGCCAGAGTATGCCATTGAAACACCATCTTTTCAAAAGGGGTATCGTGTCAATCCTTTTGTAGCTGTGGCTACTCGAAAAAAATAATCACTATTTTTGAAATGTTACTATATCCACTTCGAAAATAATGTTTTGACACTACAGATCTTACATAATTTGATAAACACTTTATGGTGACCCTCTTTTGCCTCACCAAAAAAACAAATTTCAAGTGAATTTCATTCAAAATACAAAAATTTTTTTGGGGGGCATTTAAATTTGGTAATTTTTTAATCTCTTTCCCTTTTTTTTAATTTCTCCCTTTTTTTTTTATTCTAAATTTTCCAAAAATTTTTTAATTTCCCCCAAAAAACCCATTTTTCTCCCCAAAAACCCCTTATTTTAATATTTACCCAAATTTTTCCCCTTAAAAACCAATAACTCCTCCGGTAATAAAAATTTTTTTGGAGGAAAAAATTTTTGCTTTCGTTTCCCCATCCCCCTTTTAATTTTTTTTAATATTTTGGATTTTGAGGGGGTAAAAATTTTAAAATCATTCTAACCCCGCCATTAAATTTTAAAACCTTTTCGGTAAACCCGGGGGTTTTTCCCCCAAAGCGGGAATTTTTTTTATAAAAATTTCTTTTAATTTTTTTTTTGTTTTTTTAATTACTTTTTAAATTTTCAAAAAACCCTTTTTTTTTGCCCGTTTTTATTTACTTAAAAAACAAACGAGGGCCCCCCTTTTTTTTCCTAACATTCAAACAAAAACAGTTTTAAAAATTTTTTTAAACAAACCCAAAGTTTTACTTTTAAGGAATCTTATTAAACAGGGGCAAAAGGGAGCAGGGTTGGCCCTTTTTCGTATAGTTCCAAAAAATTTTTTTTTTTTTCATTTTGGGGGAAGTTTTTGTTTTTTTTTTTTTTTTTTTTTTTGACCATATGTTCTAAAAAAAGGTGCAAAATTTAAAACACAATTATTGAATTAAAAAACCTTTTGAAATTGTTTTGAAAAAAAATTGGGTTTTCAGTGGAAAAAATCTTTAAAAATTTGTTTTTTTTTTAAAAAGGGAATAATTTATTTTAAATTTAACTAAATTTATTCAAATTTTTGGGGGTTTCCGTAGTTAAAAATTTTAAAAAAAAAACCTTTTTTGGAGTGTGTTATAGAAAAACACTTTCTTTTTTTGAGGCCCAAATTTTAAGGTTAAGCGAAACTATGTTTGGGTCAAATAAAAATTAACTTTTTTTTCCTTTTTTTAAAATTTCGGGGGAAAAAAAAAAATTTTTTCCCAAAATTTTTTTTTTTTTTTTTTTTTTGCTTTTGAAAAAAGAATTAGGAAAAAAGGTAAAATTTTGGGTTAAAATTTTTTGAAAAAAAGGTTTTTTGTGGGGAAAAAATTTTTTTTTTTTTTTTTTAATTTAGGGAAAAATAGTTTTTTTTTTTTTAAAAAAAAAAAATTAAGGGTTTTTTTGTTGTATAAATTTAAAATTAAAAGTTTTTGAAATAATTGAGAAATTTTGGGTTTTGGGAGGTGGGGTTTGGGGTTTTGGGGGGGGGAAAAAAAGAAAAAAAAAGTAAATGGGGGGGAAATAAAATAATTTAAGGGGGGGTTTTTTTAAAAAAAATTGGGGGGGGGGGGAAAGGGGTAAAAATTTTAAAATTTTAAAAAATTTGGGGGGGGTAAAAAGTAATTTGGGGAATAAAAAAAAAAAATTTTTTTTTTAAGGGGGATTATATAAAAAAAATTTTTTAAAATTAAAAAAAAAAATTTGTAAAAAATATTTTAAAAATTTATTTATTTTTAAAAGGGGGGGGTTGTAAATTATGTATAAAAATTTTGAAGAATTTTTTTGAAAAAAGGGAATTTTTAAAAAAAAAGGGTTAAAAAATTGTTATTTTAGAGGGGAAAAAGGGGTTTTTAAAAAAAAAAGATTTTTAAATGAAATTTTTTAAAAAATTTTTATGAATTTAAAATTTTTTGGGGGGATTATTTTTGAAAAGTTTTTCCCCCCCCAAAAACCCAAACCCGGCAGGGGATTATTTTAAATTTAAAAAACGGAACCCACAATTTCAAAAACCCCCTCAAAAAAGTTTATATTTCTTTAAAAAAAAATGGGAAAACTTTATATTAAACCCAATATTTTTTTTAAAAAAAGTACAAATACTTTTTAAAAAAAACCCCCGGTTTTTTCTTAAAAGGCCCCCCCCCCCCCCAAAACCCCCATCCAATTTTTTCCTTTTTTAAAAAATTTACCCGTTTTTTTTTTTTTTGAAAATTTGTTTTAAAGGGGAAAAGAAAACCCCCCAAATCAATTTTACTTCTAAAAAAAAATTTTTTTTAAAATTCTTGTAAAAACTAAAAATTGACCGGGGATTAAATTAAATTACTTTTTTAAAAACCCTAAATTTAGCCATTTGGGAAAAAGATAAAAAAATACCCATTTAAATTTTAAAAAGGGTAACTTTTTTTAAAAAAAAATTTTTTTTTAAAAAAATTTTTGGGGGTTTGGGGGGAAAAAAAAAAAGGGAAAATTTTTGTTTTGGGGCCCTAAGAAAGAAAAATACAAAATATTTCAGGAAAAAATTGAAACCCCCCACCAAACCCCCTTAATTTTCAATGGGGAAAAATTTTTAGAAAATTTTTTTGAAAAAAGAGGGGGGTTTTCTAAAGAAATTTTTTTCGTTACCGTATAAAAAGGGGTTTATTTTGAAGGGGTTTTTTTTAGAAAATACCGGGTCGATTTTGGGGCCCTCCTTTTTAGGGCTTTTTATTTGGTGGGGGGGGGGGGGGGGGGGGGGGGGGGGGGGGGGGGGGGGGGGGGGGGGGGGGGGGGGGGGGGGGGGGGGGGGGGGGGGGGGGGGGGGGGGGGGGGGGGGGGGGGGGGGGGGGGGGGGGGGGGGGGGGGGGTCATAATATTGTGACTGGGTGTCATAGTACTATGATCGGGGATCTTTTTTTCTGAAGAATATTAACTGGGGGTCATAATTCTATGGGGGTCACTTTACTTCGTTACACCGGTCATTAATTATTGTTATTTCCCAAACCATTTTGAATTGTACGCTCTCGCGTACTCGCGTTATGCTGTCCCCCGCTAGTGCGGACATAAATTAGTGTTATAAACCCTTTTACATTATGATAATAAGTGAATTTTTAGACGGCAGCTTGTCGTCTTAAGTAGCTAGACACGCTTTCCAGACATCGCTGACCTTGCTAATTTGCATATTTTCCATGAAAGTTTAACTGTACCTCTCCGCGCTTAGTGCGGATCCACGCAATGCGATTCTGCACTTACGAATACGAATGGAATATGTTACGCAGACCTTTTATTCATATTCGTAACCGCTATTCATGTGCTGTTGTTTGTAAACGTGTTATTTTGCTCTGTAAACATCCATTTTAAGCGTGAACAAAATATCCGTGACTCTTATAATCAGAACAGCAACCCGTTTACATAGTTGAATCTCTACTCCTGTAAAAAAAAAAAAAAAAAAAAAAGAGGGCCAAGATGGCCCTTGGTCGCTCACCTGAGAAAGATGATTGCTTAAGAAATAAAGATGCTTGAGTGTAAAAGTGAAATCTGGCTTTTTTTATGGTGAAATGGGCATAACTCCTAAATTTACAAGTCAATATCAGTTATAATTGAACCCGACTGTGAGATTATGGGCATAAACATTGTCTTAAAGTTTAAAAATGATTGTTAAAAAAATGAAGTTGGTAGAGAATAAACAAAGAGAAATCTTGCATTTTTTGTATTAAAAGGGCATAACTCCTGACCTAAATGACCCATCTCAGCCACAATTAACTCAATCGAGACATTATGGTCATTAACATTGTCATAAAGTTTGAAGATGATTGCTCAAAAGATGAAGATGCTAGAGCGTAAACAAAGTGATTTCTGGCATTTTTTGAATATTAAAAGGAGCATAACTTCTGAACTAATTGACGGATCTCAGCATTAATTGAACTCAATCGAGACCTTATGGTCATAAACATTGTAATAAAGTTTGAAGATGATTGCTCAAAAGATGAAGATGCTAGAGTGTAAACAACGTGTAATCTGGCATTTTTTGAATATTAAAAGGGGCATAACTTCTGACCTAATTGACTGATCTCAGCCATAATCAAACTCAATCGAGACATTATGGTCATAGGCATTACCATAAAGTTTGAAGATGATTGCTCAAAAGATGAAGATGCTAGAGTGTAAACAATGTGAAATATGGCATTTTTTGAATATTAAAAGGGGCATAACTCCTGACCTAATTGATGAATCTCAGTCATAATCGAACTCAATCGAGACATTATAGTCATAAGCATTGCCATAAAGTTTGAAGAGGATTGCTCATGAAATGAAGATGCTAGAGTGTAAACAACTTGAAATATGGCATTTTTTTTTAATATTAAAAGGGGCATAACTCCTGACCTAATGGTACGATATCAGCCATAATCGAACTTGGTCGTGATTTTATGGTTATAAACATTGATTTAAAGTTTGAAGATAATTGCTCATGAAATGAAGATGCTAGAGTGTAAACAACTTGAAATATGGCATTTTTTGAATATTAAAAGGGGCATAACTCCTGACCTAATGGTACGATATCAGCCATAATCGAACTTGGCCGTGATTTTATGGTTATAAACATTGATTTAAAGTTTGAAGATAATTGCTCATGAAATGAAGGTGCTAGAGTGCAAACAATGTGAAATCTGGCTTTTTTTAATTTTAAAAGGGGCATAACTCCTGACCTAATGTTCCGATTTCAGCCATAATCGAACTTGGCCGAGATTTTATGGTCATAAACATTGTTTTAAAGTTTGAAGATAATTGCTCATAAAATGAAGATGCTAGAGTGCAAACGAACAAATTGTGGACGAAGGACGACGGACGGACGGACGGACGGACATTCATCGATCCTAAAAGCTCATCCTGAGCACACGTGCTCAGGTGAGCTAAAAAGTAGGCTTCGAATGCCTGTAATTACCCTAAATGTAGTTCACGTGTAATTTTGCATGAAAGCGAGTTAGGTTTTTCCCAGAGCATTTCTTAACTTTGAAATAGAAACAAACATTCAAGCATCTAAAACATCAAGTACCTTGTCAAGTTCTACACTTAAGTAACAGTAGATAGTGTATACAAATCGGGTCCTAGGGAATAATCTACTTCTGAAGTTCATACAGTTCATGACCCTAATTCCGGATTGTTTTGTAACAAACAGAGTGCGTATTCGATTGTCTTACTACCGACTATAGTTGCAGGAGAGTGTGTGGAATTTTTGTGTCATGTGGCTTTTGCCTCTATTATATCAATAAAGAATCACAGCTTTTTTCCTGTTAATCCGGCTGCCGTCTCTCAGCGCATTGAGCGCTTTGATTGCCTATCTATGGATATGTATGATTACTTTGAAAAACTCAATTTTCCTCCCCATGTACCCTTACCCTTCAGAATGCATCTCCATTATGTTAGAAACATTTTTTCCGGGGGAGCATACCCCCGGACCCCCTAGTACTGTCATCACAATCAGATTGTGTGCCCCCCCCCCCCCCCCCCCCCCCCCCCCCCCCCCCCCCCCAGTTGAAAAATTCTGGATCCGGCCGTTGAGATGGTTCCAGTGTATCACAGTGTCCATAAAAATTTTTTTTTATATATTGTTTAGAGTTTGTTGATGGTATATCCAGACGCTTGACTGTTTGCAAAGGCGTTTTCTATATATTTGATGATTCGTAGCCATTTTTAATTGTTCTTTTAGGTCTGGTGAATTTCACAAAATCTGATGTTGGCAGTGCTGGAACTAACCCCTCAGCCACCTTGTACATTAATATTAATCTGAGGCTTAGGCGTCTGTCTTGTAATGTTTCTAATTCAAGTTCTTGTTTTATTTTTGATATTGTCCCTGGTGTTCTGCTTGTATAATGTATTTTTTATGAAATTTACTGCCCTGTTTTGAATTCTTTCTAGTTTGTCTATATTGTCTTTCTGGTAGGAGTTCCAAATGGTAGCCCCATATTCCATTATTGCTCTTACTAGTGTAATGTAGGCTTTTTCTACAGGTCTCTGGTACATTTCTGAGATTTCTTCTTAAAATGCCTAACGTTGAATTTGCTTTCTTGCATATCTTGTTGATATATATGATTCCATTTCAAGTCATTTGAGATATGTAAATAATATAGGGATTTTTCTGTACTTATGTGATTATTAAGTTGATATAATCTATTTGATTTTTTTGTTGATTGAAATGATATAATATTTTTCTCATTTAATTTCATGTCCCAGTTTGTTGCCCACGTTTCTAGCTACTTAGATCCTGTTGTAATTGGAGGTGATCCTTTCACATTTTCCATTCGCCGCAGTTTAGACTTGACTAGAAAGACTCTTCTATAAATGAGGTAAATAACTCAACTTCCTGTTTTGGCGGTACGTTTGAAAACAATTATGAAAAATAAGATTCCATGCCTAATCTAGATCTTTAAACCACCACGGACTTGATTTGATGTGTATTCTTGTAAGAACATAACACGGCTTATGAAACTATTCCGTAAATTTAGTCGTTCAATGTATCTGGTCTGTTAAATTTCCATCTTCTGACATCAACTTTTGTTTTTTGGCTTTGACATTTTTTTTCAGTTTCGAACAAATATATTGCTTTCATGGATTGTAAAAGTAAGAAATGACATGGTGATAATGGTGAAACTATGAATAAAATCTTTTTGTTAACATGAATAAAACACTGAATTTGTGTTATTAAAATAAATTCTCGGAATTCATGTTTGGACTTGCAAAAGTTGAAAAACGATGCTGTCCATAATTTTTTGTCTGTGAAAGTAAATTTTTTTAATCAAAATGATAGAACTTAATTTTGTGTAAGTAAATGACAAAATCTCCTGAATGCAATCCCACCAATGAAATTTGGCAGGCAAAACCTGCCGCATGACTTTTTTTTGGTCAGACACAATCACCAGGATGCTTAAAGAAATATACCACTACATAAGTACAACATCTAAGGACAATATGTACTAAAGCTTGGTATCACCAGCAAAGAAGTATCACATTGTATCGCGATATTGTGGGCCCAATACGATACAGTATCACAATATTTGCTAATATATAAATAATGTAGTCCACATTTGTGTACCCGTAATTTGTGATATCGTTCTACTTTCGATTTGGCGATATCCCCCCTACGGGTACACAGTCGGAACGACATTTTATGTGCGGAAAAGTTTCCTTCTTTCTCTAACCAAAGCCTAATTTTAAAATTAGGCATTGAAATTTCTGTATAAAAAGTGAATGACAACTCAATATACCTATATTGCCTTGATCCTTGAACAATAATGTATCCATTCCAACTGGGTTTTAATCCTCATATTGAATAAAAATGCTTTTATAACACATTTTATTGCAACATGTGCAGTTGACTGACTTGACCTACTGATCTCATATTCAAATGAGCTACGACGGTGAAGAGGTAAAATATCTCTCTTCAGATAAGACCTCATTGCTATAGGGGCACACAAAAACGGAAGAAGTGCGTTTGACTTATAAATGCTTTTAATAACGGGTCACACATGTTCCTGTGTATTTTACATTGCACATGTAACGTGACTGTTAATAAATAATTGATAAATATATATGCTACAACATTTTGTGTGTGTGGGGGGGGGGGGGGTCGTAATTGCTAGGCATAAAAAATGTATAGGTGGGACGGACCCTCTATCCAGCAGTGTAGGTTTTAAAGGAAGATGGTATTTTCGGGCTTTTTACAGAGTTTACTTTTAGAAAGGGTAGGAGAGAGAGAGAGAGAGTTCTTTGTTCTACTAGGGAGACAAAATATGTACAAAAATGAAAGCAAATAAAAAGCCATTTTAAAACGAGTCGTAAAAAGGTGTAAAAAAAGATGTTGTTATTTGTATCATTCTATAAATCAAATAATGAAAAATATGCATACCTTTATTTAATCGATCCTTTTTACTTCATCCGCTGACTGGCAAGAACAAATGAATGAGAGAGAGAGAGAAGTGGGGGTGACAGAGAGAGCTAGAGAGGGGGGGGGGGGGGCAAGATATAAAGAGAAGGAGGGAGAGAGCAGGGTTTTCCCTGACGCACAAATCATGCGTCTCAGACGCATTATCTGAACGTTGGACCCCCAAAATAAAATATTGTGCGTCTGCCTGGACGCAATCTCAATTCAGCGTTTGTCCATTTTTTCTTTATAAGATATGGATATTTTAAATTGAAAAAAAAAAAAGAAAAAAAAAAAAACATGAAAAAAACAACGTCAGGAGATTTTCAGAGCAGCGAGGTAAACAGACTGTAAGAGGGATAACTACAAGGGGAATTCCCCGGTAGACTGGTACTGAGTTATGATGCTGTAAAAAAATTACAGACTGTGTCTCAAATATTAACATCCAAACGCACTGCTAAAAATCGATAATTAGTCACAGTTGCAGTCGTCGCTTAGGTAAACAACCATGGCTCAAAGCAAACTGACGAACTTCTTTATGTCGTCTGCGAAAACTGTCGACGAAAACAAAACTGATTCTGATGGCGCTGAGTCTAGTCCTAAAAGTAAACGTATTAAATATTCAAAATCATTTCAATCTGCTTGGCTAAAGCAGTTTTCTTGGTTAGAATTTACTGATGACCAAATGCACTGCAACCCGTGTATCAAAACAGGCAAAGACAATCCATTCGTAAAGGGATGCGTTAAATTTTTGCAAATCAACGCTTGAGAGGCATGAAAAGTCAAAAGGTCATGTTGAAGCTCTTAAACAAGTTTCACTTCAATCTCATTTTCAGCGTAGTGTACAGAACATCAAGTCTGCCGCTAAAGCCGAAACCAATACACAAAATCTAGAAGACAGGAAAGAAATAAAAGTTCATGCATACTTTGGCCTTTTTTTAATCTTATTATCCATAGCAGCATAATAATTATAACAGTACCCAGGTCTTAACTTCATGCACAATTCTCAACACTGCCCCCTTTAAAGCTAATAGTTAAACTTAATACATGAAGCTCAGTCAGGCAACACTTGTATACACATACTATAGTTAGTACCTTTCACTATTCTACATCAATATTATTTTGGACCCCCAAAATTTGATTTGGACCCCCTAAAAAGAAATCAGGGGGTCCAAGAGACCCCCATTTACAACTTGGAAGGGAAAACCCTGGAGAGAGAGAGATAAGAAACTATAATATTTATTTCATTTATTTTTATATTGAAAAATATGATTTTTTATGAAAAAAAGAAAGAATAGATCTATATTACTTGATAGGTGAATGTAAAAAAAGTGGTTATCTTACAAAAAGATTAATTAAAAAAACTTGAATGTCAAGTTTATTATTATAAAGTATTAATCTGGAGGAAAACCTTCGAAATGGCTCAAATTTTTAAATTCGATAGCTGGTACACTTTCTCCAGCGCTGGTGACACACAGGTAATCTTCTATACCTACACTGTTTGAAGTGCACATGCGTAAGCGGTTAACAGCAAGCAGGAGCCGTGGCTTAATCGGTTTTTGTTTACTGATTTGAAAGGTTAGATTTCTTTTAAGAATACGTGATTATTGAATGTTTTTTGGATACTAAACATTTGTAAGCTTCAAATAAGTCTGTCTGCGACACGATGATATGCATATCAGGTGTAATTGACGAAAAATATATCAAATCGCCGATTCTGATTTCCACTCAGTTTTAGGTGGTTACGACATGAGACGCAGAGGCGTGACACCCAATACAAAAAATAGCATGTCGCGCTGAGCGGCTCATTGATGGGACTATCTTGTTTCTTATTATGTCTCCCCCCATATTTATATGGGGGAGACATTGTTTTTGTTGGAGTTGTCTGTCAGTCAGTCACACACATTTTCTGGACTTTTTTTCTAAATGCTTGCAGATATTGACATAATATTTGGTATGTGAGTTACATATCAGGTTCGAATTTCATTACGGTCCACTGATTTTTGACAAAATTACAGGACTTAAAAAATTTCTTTAATATAGCAGTTTTCCAGACTTTTTTTCTAAATGCTTGCCGATATTGATCTTATATTTGAATAGGTCAAAAGCTAGGTCACTTGGTCAAATCTTAGAAAACCTTGTGAACACAAAAATTATTGAGGCCATATTTTTGGTGCAACTCTCAGAGCTTGGTCAGAATGTTTATCTTCATGAAATCTTGGATGAGTTCGAAATTGGGTCACATTGACATTGGGGAAAAAGTAGGTCACCAGGACAAATCTTACTAAAACATTGTGACCTTTTTAGCATAACCTTCTTGTAACTTGGTCAGAATGTTTTTTTTTTTAAACCTTGGATGACTTCAAAACTGGGTCACATGGAGTTAATGGGCAAATCTTAGAAAAACTTTTAAAACACTGTAGAGACAACATTTTTGGCCAATCTTCATGTATTTTGGTCAGAATGTTTGTTTTCATGAAATCTTGGATGAGTTCAAAACTGGGTCATGTGGGCTCAAAAGGTAGGTCACCAGGTCAAATCTTATAAAGAGCTTATGAACACTGTAGATGTCACATCTTTTACTCAATCTTCATGGAATTTGGTCATTATGTTTGTCTGCTTGAAATCTTGGATGAGATTAAAACTGAGTCACATGGGGTCAAACCTAGGTCAAGTCATAGAAAAAAACTTAATCTTACTCAGGTTAGCAACACAGGACCGTCTTGGCCCTCTTATATTACTTCTACAACTGGTACCCATAAAAGGACCTATTCACAATTTAGAAGGGACCCAAATTGATTCAAAATTGTAATTTTGACAGAGGCATTGTTCAAAACCTTCCTACTTTGCTGAATTAATGTCAAACATGTTTCTCTTCCACAATATCTCAGTTTCTTGGAAATACAAACCATTCTTTACCATTTTGCAGAAAATTTGAAATGTATTCTGTCATAGCTCACATTTTCTCTTCACAAAATCAGCAGAAATGCCTCTATTTCTTATCTACAATTTTGAGAAAAACAATGCTAATTTTTCTTAAACAAAGGGGTAAAAGACCCATTCACAATTCAACGAAAAAATCTCTGTGTAAAGAATAAATTTCAAATTAAATTTTAAATGAATTTGACCAAATAACAAATACATAATTTAATCTACAATGACTTAAAATTTATTAATGTCTACCAAAGAATATATCGTGAGATCAAAGGTAAGCGGTCACGATACTGTATACGATAATGCGGACCACTACATAAGCATAAACAGTGTTAAAATATGAGTTTTATTATAAACAATAAAAGTTTTATATAATTAACCAGCATAACCATTTAAATGCTTGATAAGACTTCATCATAAGTTTGACACAAAAAGAGATAATAGCTTCAAACTTATGATTATGTGATCAATAAAATCATAATATTGAAACACACAAGTTCAAAAGATACCAGTTTACTTAAAATAATGTAGTTATTAATTATAAGCATAAAAACATCTTTATTAATGTAATACATGCATGTGTCATTGTCCTATTTATGGTTATATTATTGGCTCATAAAGTGGCTCATGAAAAGAAAAGATGGCTCATATTTATCAAATTTAGCTCATTCATTGGCCTGGACAAAAAATTAGCAAGGGGAAGTCCAGCAGGTAAAACATCTGTCAGATAATAATCACATAAACACTAGGTTACGGTCAAAATCAGACAAAAATAAAACACTTTCCCTACTTACCAACACTCTTCTAAAATTCATGGTCGGTAAGAGCAATAAACATGTTTTTAATTTAGGCCTTAGAGTTGTGATCAGTTGTGTTTCACAGGAGTTCCCTGACCTGTATCCAGGATTTCAGTTTGTCAGTATTTTGTTTTCTTCCAGGTCGTTTAGTGTCTACAGATAATATGTTCAAGAGTTTTGCATATGACTCATGTTAGAGAGACAGGTCTGTAGTTTTCTGGCAGGTGTTTGTTGCCTTTTTTAAAGATTCCTGAGATGTTTGTGTCTCTCCAATCTTTATATAGCTACCCTGAGTCTGTTGGCACTGTAAGATTATTTTCCAGATTGGAGCTGGTTCTTTTGAGCATTCTTTGCAGTATTCTGTTAGGAATGCTTTCTGGGCCAGAAGCCTTTGATGGATTTATTTTTGAAAGTAGTTTATCAAGTCTTTCTGTTCAATCTTTATTGGTTTGATGTTCTTCTTGTTTTTTCATTGTTTTTAGTAATTCCAAGGGTTATGTGTCACTATTTTTTGCAGGGCTCTGGTTGACTCAAGCTCCCAGTTTTTAATGCATTAAAATTAGTAAATACCCATAATTGACGCAGAGAAAAACTGCTTTGAAGATCATTATTTCCTGCAGAAATTTTCAGCCATGCATCAATCAAAATGATCAGTCTACCCGTCTTTGTTGTAAGAAACAGCGTTTGCACCAATAAGCATGTGGCCATAGTGTAGATTGGCTGTGTAAACACAGGATGGCTTTTATACCCAATATATATGTCATTATAACCATAGCTTATGCATCTTATTTTTTTAAATCAAATCCAAGTTATCAAATAGATGCAAAGAAATAAGAATAATGAAAATAGATACTTTATACAGTAAATAAAAAAACTCTACAAGTTATCAATATTTCTTTCCAACAACAAAACAAGCAAGCATCTTGATATTTCATGCAATACTTAACATCAGTGATATATTATGGTAAAAACAAATATAAACAAATTTTAAAACAGAATGTGAAGAAAAAGTTATAAAAATACTGTTCTTTAAATCAAGACATATACAGAATATGTTGTTTAAAATACTATTATTTGCAGTTTGATGCATGATGCAGAAAATTGACCCTCAGAAATCTTGATTTGACCCTTGAATTTTGGTTCAAAGGTTAATGACCCTTGAAGTTCAGAGTCTACCAAACACCCTGTATTTGGCATTATAACTATGATGCTTATAATCAACAAAGATGAATGGTTTAAATCCCATCTGTTTGCAACTACATGTAATTAAGGTAGTTCATACATATCAGGCATGATTTGCTTTTTAGCACATCTGTTTCGAAGGAAAAGTCTATTATGATCGCTGGGTTGTCAGTGTCGTGCAAAAACTTAAATGTAGAACAGACAAGGGTTGGTGGAGCTCTTGTTGGAACACAGTAACCGAAGGAAATATTATAACTTAAGTGTGTAGTTCATGGAACGATTATTTTATAGTGACAAAAAAATCAAATGAGTTGCTGCATCCACTTGGCAGTGCTCCTTGCTTTTTTGCAATTAAATCCTGCAGTGTTACTGTAAGTAAACGGACAACGTGGTCTATACCCAAGCTTCAAATAGTGATCACACTTGTCATATGATGTTCTGCCCTACAGGCTACTCTCACATTACTTAAGTTTGGTTACTGTTGTTGATAATATTTTTACACATGGAATAATGATTCATCATAATAAGACCAGTCAGCAGACAAGTGCAGATAACTCTGTCAAGAATATAGTACTTTTTCTGTGTTCAAGCGGTATTAGACGGAATTAATCACTTTCATTGATAGTTCTTATTTCGGTTTCTGGCTGAGGCTTAAATTTGATACTCCAATTTTTCAACTCATTATAAAAAAATGCAACAGTCATGTCAACCTTATCCATATTTATACAATTATATACTGTTTCATATCCAGTTAGACCCAGTCCGGGCATATAGGGATGGCTGGTGAGGTTGACCTAGCAACCAGGCTCCATAGCTGGGCTGGGGAGGAGATGCACTTCTATCCTCCCAGTGGACACAAGGCACCCTCTGTTGATGATTTCCGGGCGTAAGTTTCATTTATATATACGTACCATGAATGTTTCCTTATGTTCTCAAACACCTAGAGACAAAGTTACCTTACGTAAATCATCATTTTCCACTAATTCCAGTTACCCATTTGTGTATTAATCTTCTCTTTCTCTGTAGCCTCTTAACCCTTTACCTCATGAATATTCATACATATATTTATGATTTGATGAATAGCAATTTGCCCTGAAGAGCTGAATTGTTTTATGAGCAAACAGAGGAGACCCTGATCTGGGTCTGTGCTCTTTACCAGTGCATCAAAATGAATCTGTATAGGGTAAGGGGTTAAGTAGTGATTGATTTTATTTAAAAAATAACATTGATTTTGGAGAAAAAAAAATTGCATAACAGATTTGTAGAAAATAATTTGACATGTTTTAAAGTGTACAACGGTAAAACTGGTTTAAAATGAATTGTATTTGTTTAAGAAATAGTTGACTAGACTACTTTATGGACTGGAACTAGCAAGTGAACTGCTTGTATTTTCTGTTGTAGTTTGTGCCGTGGCCCAATGCAGCAGTCTGGAAGTGGGTCCTTTCTCATGTTCATTCAGCAGAGTAAGTGATATTGAATATAAAATAAGCAGGTTTGAAAAGTCAGAGTAGGTTATCACATAATTTTAATTTCCTGGACCTTTTTATTCCTTTCATTCCTGAATAGGTATACAGGTCATGTCAACATATTTACAATTGAATGATGTAAGACTTGTTTGCATCCAGGAACTTTCAAGAGGGATTATAGTAGTAAGAACTTGTTTCCCATTCAACATGAATATAGTTGATAAGAAAATAAAAGTTGAGAAAGCTGTTCTGTTTATTGACTATATAATTGTAATGTATTTGTATTGTATTTCAGAACAGTTAGAACTGTGAAAGGGAACCTGTCACTGTATCTTTCATGCAAAGCCATAGCACATTGAATTATCATTTTGAATACTTTTTGTCTTTTCACAAAAAAGGGAATTTTATTCATTTCAAAGTTTCCTCAAGCATTTGTTATATTTAATGTCTTAAGTTTTTATACCCCCGAAACGAAGTTTGGGGGGGTATATAGGAGTCACCCGGTGGTCAGTCGGTCGGTCCAGCGGTCCGTTGCATTTTCCTTGTCCAGAGCATAACTTGAAAACAACAAGTTGGAATTCAATACAACTTCATGCAATGATCAGGCACATGGAGAGGAAGTGCAGTGCACAAGAACCATAACTCTATCTAGAGTAATTACAGAGTTATTGCCCTTTGTATTTTTTCCTTGTCCGGAGTATAAGTTGTAAAGTACTGATAGGATTTCAAAACAATTTCATACAATGGTCAAGCACAATGAGAGGAAGTGCAGTGCACTAGAACCATAACTCTATCTACAGGAATAACAGAGTTATTGCCCTTTGTTACTTTTCCTTGTCCAGTGTATTACTTGTAAACTACTGGTTGGATTTCAAAACAATTTCATACAATGGTCAACCACAATATGAGGAAGTGCAGTGCACAAGAACCATAACTCTATCTATAGGAATTACAGAGTTATTGCCCTTAGTTACTTTTCCTTGTCCAGAGTATAACTTGTAAACTACTGGTTGGATTTCAAAACAATTTCATACAATGGTCAACCACAATATGAGGAAGTGCAGTGCACAAGAACCTAACTCTATCTAAGAATTACAGAGTTATTTCCCTTTGTTACTTTTCCTTGTCCAAGATAACTTGAAAATGGTTGGAATTCAAAACAATTTCATACAGTTGTCAACCACAATAAGAGGAAGTGCAGTGCACAAGAACCATAACTCTATCTATTGTAATTACAGAGTTATTGCCCTTTGTTACTTTCCCTTGTCCGGAGCTTAACTTTAAGACTACTGGTTGGAATTCAAAACAATTTCATACAATGTCTGTAGTATGTATAGAGTTATTGCCCTTGCACTTACATACAATAGTCAAGCGCAATAAGAGGAAGTGAAGTAATCCTAATAACTTCATTTCTAAAGCAGTATTGCGGGGGTATTAATCACATTTAGTGATAGTTCTAGTTATCACATAGATACATTGTAATTACACCTTCTTTTTAGAAATCAAAATAAATTTTACATTCAATACTTACCTGTATAATGCTTTATTTAGGCAATATTGCCAAACTCCTATATCTCCATGCTAAAATCCTTAACAAGATACAGTAAAAGCCAAACCAGCAGTCAACCATATAAGGTGAAAGCTGGAAGCAAGGGAGAGAACTACAAGCAAGAGAAGGCTGAGCTCTTGGAGGGGCGTGGTAATCTGTCAAGGGAGATAACCTCCTGTCTGCGAGATATCGGTCATTTGCAGACTGACCTGGACAGGATAACAGCTGAAATAGAACAGACAGGTAATGTGGTCAGTGCTTGGTTTAGAATGTTCACATGGCCTGTAAAACAGTCAGTATATCCTGGACAGTGTTATGTCAGACTGGTCCTTCAAGCTTTTAAGCTACCTACCAGAATACTAGAACAGAATGATTAAATCCATTTTCTCATTTAGCCAGATGATTTGTTTTTGCAGTATTTTTGTGTTTGTGCTATTAAAAGTTACTGAACATAATAAAATCTGATCATTACAATATATGCAGGCTGATCTGATTGTATAATGCTATACATGTATATGTAATAAAACAATCCTTGTTTAATGCTATACAAAAAATCCTTGTTTAATGCTATACATGTATATGTAATAAATATCATCCTTGTATAATGCTATACATGTATATGTAATAAATATCATCCTTGTTTAATGCTATACATGTATATGTAATAAATACCATCCTTGTTTTTAAATTGTCATTTGTGATAAGCTTGAGTGATCAGTCTGGTTCCTTTGTGTATTTTTGTGTTTCTTGAAATGCTTGTGCCAAACTCACAGAGTGAAGAGTGTATACAAACTGACTTTATCTGGTGTTAATCCCTTTATCTCAAATATATATTCATCTGCAAATTGATGACTTGATGATATTTATTTACTGAACTTATCATGGTTTATAAAACAATTATATTTACAGAGCATGAGTTTGAGAGACAGATAGATGCTGTAAGGAATGTACGGAGGAAGGGGGCGCTGCTGCAGGCATTCTCCACCAAGTGTACGGAGACATCAGCTCTGTACAGGGAGTACACTACCACCATCAACAGCCATGTGGATGGGGTCAAGAACACGGCACAGTAAGTACTGGTAACAGTGCTACAGTCTACGATTTATGTAGCATCCCCAGCTGATAAGCACAGCCAGTTAAGAATTTTTTAAAACTAGTATACCTAGTGTACAAAAAGTATGTTTTCAGAGGGAAAGAAATAATAAAATAGAATGAAACTTAAATATCGTAAATGTATATAAAATTATCTTTCCAATGATATATGTGTTTTTGTTGTAATGTTTGTATTTTTGTTGATTCTATGAGCTTAGTTTGCTATCTTTTGTAACTATTTGTTACAATGTGGAACTTATTTGTTACAACTTGTGAATGTACCACTGATTGGCTGGATATACATAAGGTAATATAGAATAATAATGAAATAAATGTTAAAGAACATTGTGTAGTAAAGTTGAAATATTAACATTTTTAATTTTATTATTTAATACTATAATTTTACAGTATTGTTGTATTTAAAAGAAAATTGATTCAACATACACTTTAGACTTACTTTTGGTATAAATCTTCATCTTTATGAAGTTATCATTTTGTCTTAACACCAAATTGACAATGCATGGTAAACGTCAGAGAAAAGCATCATTATATAGTGTGAAGCTTCCAAATACCAAAGTTGATTAGGCAGTTACTGGGAAAAAGAATCCTACATGTAACACAATTAAGAAGAGTATTCTTTGACACTCATGATAAATTTACTGCACAAAAGTGTCAGAGATGTCTGAAAATTTCGTTAGGATAATATGTTATTCTTATCCTTTCCTATCAAGAATCTAAGATAGTGATTACAACAAAATTGATCAATTTTCCAAACACCATCCATGGTATATTCTGTGTTTCAGAGTCGACAGCAAAAACTTTTCCCAGCTTTTCCAAGCTTCATTATTATTTTAGCAGTTCATTTCTCCCAGCAAGTTCTTGTAATATCATAGTTTTACTGTATGTATTCATATGAACATCTGCCTGAATACTGTGTGTGTACAGGAAGGGGCTGGAGAAGGAGGAGTACTACAGCAGGGAGATGGACCAACAGACAGACAAACAATCTCCCACCCTGGAGACTGCCTCTGTTGTAAGTTGTGATCTCATGAATACAGGTGATACTACATGTACATGTATATGATCTCAGTGTAAGATACTGTTATACTGTAAAATCATTAATTTTTGTTGACATTAAATTTTGTGCAATCAATTTGTTTGGTACATATATTCATGTTCTAGAAATTGTGACGTCTGTTAAATAAACAGTTCTCGTTAGAGTTAATATTCATGGATATAGCTGTCCACGAAATCAACGAAAATTAGTCCCCCAGGAATATTAATGATTCTACAGTATTTCATGAGGGGTCTTAGAGGAAGAAAAAATATACAAATGATATCACACATGAAATTTTATTTGTCTGTGATTACAATTTTTTTTTTTATCTAACAAAATATTTACTCAGTAATTCCTCATTTTCTTCCTTTGGTCAGTCATATATGACTGGCAAAATGAACAGGTTGTATGAGTGTCTGTCTCACTCAATATTTGGGTAGTTCCATGACTTGATTTAATTACCTTGTTGTGGTATAATGGCCAAGCTATAGCAGTAAGGCAGGTTCTGGATTAGTAAATATTAAACCCAACAAACAAGAAAATTTACTCTCATATTTGACATTTGCATCACATGTATTTTAATTGTATCACAGGAATCCTTATTAACAATGGGTGCTAGGTCTGAAGTAAAATCACTGAGCCAGTCACTTCACAGTGCATTTAAACCTTAACCCTTTCCCTCATATAGGCTCATTCTGACGCACTCAATACTCAGGTACCACATAAAGCCTGATCTGCAGAAAACCACAGTTAAACCTTACCAAATTTAATTATAAATTCCTTATTTCCAGACCACTGAGGAGCAGCGAAGAGCATAAAACCTGATCAGCCTGCGAGTTACTCGCAGGCTGATCTGGTTTTATGTTGTTCGCATAGGTTTTTTCATGGTTTCCTCTATGAGGGAAAGGGTTAAACAACAAGTATTTGTCCTATCAAAATACATGTGGGATGTAATTTTGTGACATTGCTCTTACAGAAACATGTGAGGGAATGTTGTGAGTCCATCGGCAGTTTTCTACAGGAGACACTGAAAGGATCGTTTGGTGGAGACAGAGCAGAGTTGTAAGTGTCTGTATGTTTTTTTGTGTGTCAGAAGGTTATGTTGTGTGTGTGGTTCCATATCACCAAAACATTTCAATTTGAGATATTTCTCAACTAAAAGAATTCAAATTTTGAATCACTATAAATTTAAAACTATGTAGAAGTTTTAGACTATTTTCTTTAAGAGTATGATCTAGATATTTAAAGGTTTGAGTTGAAGAAAATTTTAGTTAGAGATCTTGTGAAATACAGGTTAGGAATCGAACCTGAGATTCATTGGTTAGACATTGGGTATGTTACTACTGCTAGGTTGGGGTCATGTTGATATCATGAATATAGACATTACAGCACATGTCTCTTGATCTGATAGTTGTTAGTTCAAAATCTGCTGGGGTAAGATTCTTCCATGATTTCCCTATACATGAAACACCATCCCAGAGTCTTTAGGGGATTAGTATACTTCTGAATCACCATAAAAGAAATAATAAGAAACAAACTTGCAGCATTATCTGACCAGCCAGACTAAATGTGCTTGTGCGTGCAGATTTGAACAGTAACATGAGATTGTGTGTTATGTGTCCAGTGGTCGGAGGAAGGAGCCCCTGTGGAGACAGGTGGAGGAGGTGACTGACCAGTTCTCCTCGGACCAGATTCTGTCTGCCCTGCTGACCAACACACGTTACACAACCTCTCACCTCAAGTCCCTCACTGACCAGGTGGACATCCGCAAAGATGCACAGAATCTCAGGTATGTCACAAACTGGACACATATTTTCATAACATGATAGACAATGGAAATTGCAGATTTTTAGTCCCCTACCGGTGTTCACACCGGAGGGGACTATAGGTTTGCCCTCCGTCTGTCCGTCCGTCTGTCCGCTCAAATCTGGATCCCGCGATAACTTAATAACTAAGCAAGCTAACTTGATGAAACTTGGTATATGACTAGATGGCAATGTGTAGATTATGCACGTCATTTTATTTTTGTTCTTCGACTAAAATTGTGGTTGCTATGGTAACGGAAATAGTGAAAATATGGCAAAAATGGGATCCCGCGATAACTAAGCAAGCTAACTTGATGAAACTTGGTATATGACTAGATGGCAATGTGTAGATTATGCACATCATTTTATTTTTGTTCTTCGACTAAAATTGTGGTTGCTATGGTAACGGAAATAGTGAAAATATGGCAAAAAATGGGATCCCGCGATAACTAAGCAAGCAAACTTAATAAAACTTGGTATATGACTAGATGGCAATGTGTAGATTATGCACGTCATTTTATTTTTGTTCTTCGACTAAAATTGTGGTTGCTATGGTAACGGAAATAGTGAAAATATGGCAAAAATGGGATCCCGCGATAACTAAGCAAGCTAACTTGATGAAACTTGGTATATGACTAGATGGCAATGTGTAGATTATGCACGTCATTTTATTTTTGTTCTTCGACTAAAATTGTGGTTGCTATGGTAACGGAAATAGTGAAAATATGGCAAAAATGGGATCCCGCGATAACTAAGCAAGCTAACTTGATGAAACTTGCTATATGACTAGATGGCAATGTGTAGATTATGCACGTCATTTTATTTTTGTTCTTCAACTAAAATTGTGGTTGCTATGGTAACGGAAATAGTGAAAATATGGCAAAAAATGGGATCCCGGATAACTAAGCAAGCAACTTGATGAAACTTGTATATGACTAATGCAATGTGTAGATTATGCACGTCATTTTATTTTTGTTCTTCACTAAAATTGTGGTTGCTATGGTAACGGAAATAGTGAAAATATGGCAAAAAATGGGATTGATTACCATATTGAGTCAAGGTGGAGGCGGTAGGGGACTTTATGTGTTGCATACAACACCAGTTACTTGTTCCATCTAAACTGGGTAACAACTTTATTTCTCATCTCAAAATTAGGAAAGGTAGTAAAGAATGTGACTAACTCTTAGGCTGATCAGATTTTAAATCATGTCCTGGTTGCTGTCTAAGTTATGTTATCTGCAATGATGAGACGTGTTATGTGAAGTAGAACACATGAAGGGGGGGGATAAACCATCTATGTGCATGACTTGCAGTCTGTATCAATGTCAACATTGATACTGTACAAAGAGATTTGGAGAGGATGGTGAGACAATGGTTGCATATGATATGTTTGTCTTTATTGTAGCCAAGGCTGCAATGGGTTTATTTGAAAATTGAAGTTTAATTAACTTAGTCTCAGGGTTAGGCATAATTCAAGTTATTTCAGTATTACATGTAAAGAAAGTCAGTATGTTCATACAAAATATATACTGTAAGCCCTTTTTCCTCAACATGGAATTGATATTGACTTGTTTGCTGTACTTCTGAGTTGTCTGTTCCAACATTTTCTCCAATTTTTGGCACAGGGGATTGTTACCCTTTGAGTAAAAAAATCCTTCTCCTTTATAAGCTTGACATTTTGAAGAATATGAGAGCTATTGCCTATGTGTCAGTGTTGCAGTTTGGTTAAAGTTTTGCATGCAAGTTACTAGCCAGCTTATATCTGAGTAACTAGGCATGGTTTGATTGATTTTAGACTTCTTAGGCATGTTCAGGGGTATCAGACTATCAAGGTAGATAATTTTTACTAGGAGTATGTCAAGGTTATGCATTGAAATAATATTTCTTTCATATACCAACAAGCTCTTTGAATAATTGAGATACTGTCCTACAGACAGTTCCTGTTTTATCTTTCTTATTACTCTTGTATAAAAAATGGAAAATTTAAGTTTTGTAAAATCTATACTTAGGAATAAAATATATTTGGATGAGTATAGTTAGTTCAGCTCTGATCAGCAATGTTTATACTGTACTGTAATGATGATGCGTGTTGCAGGTTCCGTTACGAGCCTGGGGGAGAGGTAACAGACCTAGCCCGACCCCCATCCCTGCTGCGCAGTGTCAACCAACTTCTCCAGGTGAAACTTTCTCCTATAATTAGCACAACACTCTGCCTTATTTTCCGTATTAGGATAGGTCTTGTTAACCTTGTGTTTCAATAATGTGATTGGTGCAGTTTCATGTAGTCTTCATTGACCTATAAAATACATTGGATTGGATGTTTAATCAAGGAAAAAAATAACTTCTTATTCTCTCCTGGATTACACTTAAAATAATAGTATCAAACCTTTCTATTGTCTAGAGAGATTATACAGTGAAAAAAAAATGTCTTCAAGTCCTGATTATAATTACTTTTAGAGAAGGAGTGAGAAGTATTCCCCCCCCCCCCCCACACACACACATTTTGATTATTATTGAATATTATTCTGTTTATTGTGCTTACAAACATCAAAGAATCAACATCTTTTCAGAGATATCAACAATAAAATAAATAATCAATAAATCTACTTTTACCCTTTCCCTCATAGAAGACACCATGAAAAGACCTATGTGAACAGCATAAAACCAGATCAGCCTGCGAGTAACTCACAGGCTGATCAGGTTTTATGCTGTTCGCTTCTCCTCAGTGGTCTGGAAATGAGGATTTTGTAATTATATTTGGTAAGGTTTACCTTTGGTTTTCTGCACATCAGGCTGTATGTGGTACCTACTGAGTGCGTCAAAATGAGTCTATATGAGGGAAAGGGTTAAGAGCATTATGAAATGGTACTAACAGCTGTTTTAATATTTTATGCATCTTGTATATCATGACTGATAGGAACGAGCCAGTGAACACCTACAGAGGTTTATAGCAGTCCAGAAGTATCAAAACACAGCGCGGACCCTTGAGCAGTCTGTTGCCACGGTAACTAGCCAGGTGGAGAGACGGCTACAGAAACTGTTTGCTGATAAACCTGCAGACTTAAAACTGGCTAGGTGGGTTACTGTTAATATTATGTACATGTCATGTTATTCTCAAATTGAACATGATATTCTTCACCAACAAGTCATCATTATTCTTTACATACAATACCTTCATTCTGACAGGTTCTTAATGGGATGGACTCTTACAACTTGATGAAAATATTGATAACATTACGCAGTGTTTTCTGTCTCAATTAGTCTCTAAATCATTAAAAGATCATTAAACTTTCGCCTTCAACACATTGAAAAACAGCACACCCAGATCAGTGTCTCCTCTGTTTGTTCATATAATATTGTAGCTCAGATTCTACAAGGCAATGAAAAATCCATTGTTTCATATACCATTTAAGGTTCAGTAAATTAAAATTGTTACGATGATGATGGATGTTCATTAGGGAAATGGTTAAATTTAGGGATTGATAGTCACTCTGGTATCTTTCCACATTTGTGTTTGTTGAGACAGGTCTATGGTTGAGACTGAACAAGAACTGGAAGAGTTACGGGCCCTGCTGCACTGTGTGATGGGGGAGGCGGACATGTTACGGGAGGTGGTGGGCCGCAGCTACACGGAGAGACAGGAGCTCTTCACTAAGTACCACCGTATACAGGAGTTCCAGCATATCACGGTAATACACACTGCCATAACACACTTGGACATTGTCTGGTCTGATAGACTGTTGTAGATTGTTGGAATGTCTGTCAGATATTGATTAGGATCCAGTTTTAAGATGATTAAGTAAAAAATTCAGGAAGTGCCAACTTAGCAACAGTGGATTTAAACAATTCATTGAAACTTATAATCCATTCTTATTAATTTAATATCAGCGGAGCCATAAAAAAGTCTGATAACTGAAAAGTAAGAATATATTTGTATTGAAAAATCTGAAAATAGGGGGAAAAAAATGTTTATTTTCACACTGTGAAAACCTGGTGTTACATGCAGGACCAGAAGCAGTCAGTGATACAGGTGCTGGTGAAACAGAACATAAACTCTCAGTCACGGCTTGATGCACAGATACAGGAGGTGAGTTGTCTCCCTTTGTAATCATTAATATCTTATTTCTCTGCAACTTATTTATGTCATGAAGTTATGTCTATCATGATGGCTGAACAGTTAAAATGTCTTCCCCAGGAAAGGGGATGCTGGCTTCGATATGCGAGAGGCATTAAAATAGCTCTAATTTAGTTCCATCATCTGGAGCTTAGTGACAAAATGTAATGGTATGATTTTAGCATAAACTAGGCCAGCCTTTAGTTAGTTTCATACTGTTTGCCGGTCCTGTCTTCGGCATATCAAAATTGTAAATTTGCATATTTGTAAAGAGAAGGGTAATTCAGGAGTACTGTATGACTGTATGAGTACTGTACTGTGGTGATCTTCCCTACCTGCAGATCCAGCAGTACGTGGAGCGGTCTGTCAGGAATCACCAGCAGCAGGTTGCCGCGGTAACTAAGTCATTACAAGGGAGTGTCATTACTGAAGTGAAACTGTTTGCTAACCTGAATCTGCCCTACCTCATGTTCTCCACCATCGACAAGTAAGTTGTCCTTGTTTTTCTACACTCAAGTGTGCCATCACAAGTGTTTCTGTGGGCTCTCTTACTCCTACATATATTGTCCAGCTAGCCAACTGATTATAACCCTATGAATGAAGTCTCAAGAAAATGAGAAATAGATTTTTTTATATGAAGTTCAATTGCTTTCATATTACATGTGTGAATGTTTCATTATAAGCATATTAAGAGCAATAAAGGGTATTAAAAAAAAGACACCAAACTTCAAGATTTCAAAGTTTTTTGTCTGATATTTTTCAACCTAATTATAAATTTATTACTTGTTTTGTTCATATAAGCATTTTGAGGGGCATCCATGGCCGAGAGGGTAAAGTTGCCAACTTTAACACTCACTCAGCTCCTCACCACATGGGTTCAAATCCCAGCAGGGTCATTTGGATTGTCATGTGAGGAAGCCTTCCAGCTGGTTTGTGGTAGGTCAGTGGTTCTTCCCGGATGTCTCCTTGCATTTGGGGTCGTCCTCCACCTGTAATTAACTGGATGTAGCTATATGACTGAAATACTGTTGCAGTGACAGTAATCTTAATAAACCAATCAATCAATCATAAACATGTTGACTGTCAGATACGACTATATTTCCCCCTAGTGCCCTGAAGACTGCAGTACTGGACCTGTCCATCAACCAGCAGACAGCGGCCAATCTGCGACGAGACCTTGTCACTATCCTCACCTGTCTACACTTTCCCAGCTTCCAGGTATCCTACTAAATCTCTCTGGATTAATCTTAATGTAGTATATTTGTTACAATTACAATAGTATATTAGTGATTAAAGATACAACTACAATATTAATTTGTAAAATGCTATTGTTAAAATCTCAAATTTGAGTATTGAGTAGATAAAGATATTTTATATGATGGCTTCATTATTTTTCAAAACTATCAGTTGAAGGGAGGAAAGGTAATGTTCTGTTCTAGAACTTCACTTTTGTTTCCATGGTGACAGGCTCCTGAAATGGTGTTGCGGAGGTGTGCGAAACTGCAGGGGGAGGTGGAAGAGGCAAGACACAAGCTGGAGACAGAGAGATGGGCAGACTCCTGGAGAAAACATCAGGACGGAGAGCGGGATGTCACCGCTGTGGTAGCTGGTAACCTATTTTTATGTTTCTCTTTGTCATTTATAGCAACTGTGTTTATGTGAGTTATAACATTCTGCAACTGACTCTTTCCAAACACTATCACAACCTTATGTACTAGTCTTCACAACCAGTCATAGTGGCCCAGGAATCAGTCTGTGTATTGTACTTATTTACTTTTGTAGTGATTTAAAAATATGTTCATTTCATAAAAATGTCTGAATAGTCCCAGGACAGCTCATGGAAGGATTGTTCACATTTATTTAACCCTGAATCTTCATTTATTATAGGATGTCATGATTATTCCAGGGACCACACTTGTGTTATACATTATTCCTTGTGTCCACAGAGCTGTGTGAGAGGATGAAGGTGGAAGACGAGCGACAGATGAAGAGGAACATGCCCGTCTTACAACAACGACTGACCAATCTAGCTGCTGCCCTCACTGCCTGTAACCGTACTAGGGATGCTGCCAGAGCCTGGTCAGTTGTTGGTCTTGCTATAACTTATGTAGAAAACCTTATATAATAAACTGTAGGGTTTTCACTTTCAGACATGATCAACAGCTGTTGTTGCAGACACTTTTTGTCCAGTAAGAGTCATAGGATGATATTAAAAGATTTATTACTAAGATTCCAAGAGCATTTCAAACAAAGTTGACACCTTGTACTGGTCTGAATTGCTCTAGTGCTTACAATACTTATTATTATTTTAAATTGAAATGGTTTTTAGAATAAAATTTTCATGTTTTGATATATTTTGAATGTAATGTGACACAAGTGATACAAATTGCTTTCATGCAAAAACCAGTCACTATGGCAACATCAGGTAACATTGAGCGGGACAAATTTTGAAAATCTTCACATGTTTATGTATCTTAAAAGATCACATATAGACATACTCCCAACATCAAAAACTTCCCAAAATACATGAACCACTTTCAAAATCTTTTCTCAATAATGTCATGGGCTGAAATCTGATGTCATTTCCATTAACATCGGAAGTAGAGAACATTCGTTTTGCGAAAAACATAAATATGGTACTAAAGTAGCGCTATCCCATAAACTTTTCTGTATTAATGTTGCCAACCACCCAAGATCTGGGGGTCCGTGTATGACATCAAGAATAGTAGACACAGTTAAGGAGTTGTCTGGGAAACAATCCATAAAAATTCCACAGGAGCATTGCAGGTCATACTTTTACAAGTGGTTCCATTGATGGGAGATGTGTGTATCATGCAAAGGAAAATATTTCTAAAAGACATCATTTAGATGTGTCAGATAGATTTGCAGATGCTATATTCCTTTCATAAGTTGCCTTGCATTACCCGACATTGCCATAGTGACTTTTGTATTTGCATCAGTGCAATTTTTGCATTTAGATTAAGTTAAAAATATATTAAAGTATCACTTTTCGAAACTTCATTCTAATAACTATATCAATTAAAAAGTTACGGAACTTATCAGGATTCTTTTCGAACATGCTTCAAATAACCCTGATGTATCTGTAAAAATACCTCTTCTTTTTCTCTCATCATTATTATATTCCTTCAGGCTGCTTCACATAGTAAAATGGGGACTATTCTGTCTGGTTCAAGCGATTATTAATCAGAAAGTTATCAGTTACACCCTATCCGATTGAACCAATAATCGATTGTGACAAATATCAGTCGATTTCTATCAGTAATGATAGGTATGTTTTCTATGAAATACCTGCCTTATAAGGATGCTTTCATTACATTTTGTTATACTGAAAAACCTCCATATTGGAGTAGACACCAGTTGTTGAAATGCCTCCTGCAAAGAGTAATAACTCTGTTACATGTATTCCAGGTGGGAACAGCCAGGTCAGCACTGTGTCCCCTGGGTGACAGAGGACGGCCACACCCTGCAGTATTACCTGGACAGATGGACTGCACTGGCAACTGGGCTGCGACAGCTTCTGGTCAAGTAGTGATATCACACAGGCCTGTGGTGTATGGTGACTGGTACAGGCTTGGACATAAACTCTGGGTGTACAAACTCAAGTCTTAGAATACACTAGTCTCCTGTTGTAGACAATAACTGAAGGAAAATCAGTGTTGATAAGAAATAGAGAATACTTGGGCTTCAAATGTTAAATGTAGAGATCCACCTGTATGTGGACAGACTTGAAGATATAAATGCAATGTGCTGAGTGTTCGCTAACATTTACAATAAAGGACAAAAATACATTTAGTGAATTAGGTCAGTAGAGATTATTAGCATGCAGTGGCCAGTTTGGTGCTTATATTAGATATTGTAATTATCAGGTTATGAATATTAAAATCAATGAACTTTTACCAATACTGCTGCCATGTGATGTGAATTGAAAACAAATTTGGAAAGCTCATGAAATACAGATAATACAGATACAGCTTTATAGATTCTGTCAAGAGTATCACATGAATCTTTTTGTGCCAGTATGAAAAAAAATATGCTGTGCATTTGTATAAAGATTAAAATGAAATAATATGACATGGCTTCCCAGTGTTGCTTAGAAGAGGTTTTCAAAACAATTAATTGTTTGTGTGAGAGAGAGACAAAGAGAGAGTACTGTTTGGAAGCTGCCTGTCTTTTGTTAATGATTTTATTCAATGTTAATTTTATGTTCATTATTTGTATAAATTCAAAATAAAACATCTAAATTTTCTTGTATAATTTTCTTTCCTTTTTCATTATCAAAATTATGAATACAAATACATGTGCAATGTATAGTAAAAGTATTGAGGCACTTTCTGTATCAATATTTACATAGATTCCTCCTAATGATCATTTATCAAGCTTCATTAGAGGAAGTGTTCAGATACAATGGATCTTTCCAGTGTATACAGATCAGGAAATGTATTCCAATAGACTTTAGGCTATCCAATAGCTACACTGGATAATACTGGTGTTTAAGAAATGGTTGACCTGTTTTACACAAAAGTAAACAATCATTTTTTTGCTTGTGATACTGTTTTTGAACATAGCCTTGAAATGGAAAGGGGCTTGAATTTTCACAATTTTAAACTGGAAAGGTGCATTTGGTATCTTGACACAATTAAACCAAGAGATACAACTCTTGTATCAAACTCAAAAACAAGGATCAACTCAATTAAACCAAAATTAAAATTAAGCCAAGAGATACAACTGCTGTATCTAACACAATTTAGCTGTATCAGTAATTGCAAACCTCTCATTTCACTCCTTGATGATAAATCCTGCACACTTAAAGAGTATGGGTTATCAAGGGCTGACCTGGACACTATTGTAAGTAGAAAAAGGAGATGAAATTGTTTCACTATCAGCCTTCGGTATATCAACTTCTTACAGTAAATACATCATAAAACAACTATAACAGGAAACTGTCACTCACGCATACAGCTCATTTCCTGTGTTAAGAGGCTTTGAGGATGATGCTGCAGGCATCTGACTCATTTGTTGTTTGTATTTAATTGGGTCAAACCATCCAGTACTGACAAATCAAATCCTGATTTGTAATGGGATGGGATTGTTTTCAAGAGGGATCCTATGTCATGATGACATCAAGTGAAATAATTTGTATTGATGAAGTGGGGGAGTGGGGTACAATAAACTAGGGCCGTCATTGATTCTCATTAATGCCTTTCAACGATCCACATTTAAAGGGAATATGTATGGTTTAAGTGAATGAAAATATTTTAATGATAGCTTTTGTACTTTCATAGGGACCAGAACATGGTCTAGTTACTCAATAATGAGTGATATTTTCCACAGTGATAAAGACCTGGATGGCCCCTATTGTGTAAGCTCAGTTGTGTCCAGTCACGAAACGGAGAAAATTTATTGTATCTTGTTTTCAATGTTTTCTTTCCCAAACATAGAGATACATATTCGATCAACAAAATAAATATATTATAAACACCTTTTCTAAGTTGCATCATAAAAAGTGGTTGTTGAAATGTTAAAAAAAGAATTAAAGAATGTCAAGAGTTTCAAATTTCACTTTAAACCCTTTCCCTCATAAAGACTCATTTTGACGCACTCAATAGGTACCGCATAAAGCCTGATCTGCAGAAAACCACAGTTAAACCTTACCAAATTTAATTACAAAATCCTCATTTCCAGACCATTGAGGAGCAGCGAACAGCATAAAATCTGGTTTTATGTTGTTCGCATAGGTCTTTTCATGGTTTCCTCTATGAGGGAAAGGGTTAAAACTCTGTCTCGTGCTGTAAAAAAACTGCAGTTGGGTAGATGGTGGCCTAGGTTGAATTCGGTGGCCAAAAACCATTTTTAGGCCACTGCTTTGAAACGGGTGGGATAAAGATTTGTTGTTGTTCATCACAGTTGTTCATCATAGTTTAGTGTCATGTGTATCTTCAAAACTATGAACCAGTAGTAAATCTTAAACGAATGCACCCGCATGGGATGTTGTGTATTTTTTTTTTAATTCATTAAGTCATTAACAGATTTATGGCACAGTAAATATTGCACAGAATGGGGGCATCCTGTGCCAGATGGACACATTGTAGTTATTTTTATACGCCGCCGGAGGCGGTCGTATATTGGCGTCATCTTCTCCGTCTGTCCGTACGTCCGTCCGTTCGTACGTCCGTACGTCCATACGTCCATATCTTGTGAACGCAACTCCTCCTACGTTTCTGAATGAATCTTTTCAAAACTTGGTCAATGTCATTACTATGGGTAGATTGCATGAAGTGGGATTTTCCGGTTCATTGATTTTTACAAGATTTGTGTCCCTTTGAAACTTAGTCTCTGTATAATACTTGTGAACGCAACTCCTCCTACTTTCTGAATGAATCTTTTCAAAACTTGGTCATGTCATTACTATAATGGGTAGATGTGCATGAAGTGGCGATTTTCCGGTTCATTGATTTTTACATGATTTGTGTCCCTTTGAAACTTAGTCTCTGTAGCTGAATGATTTTGCAGCCTTGTGAACGCAACTCCTCCTACATTTCTGAATGAATCTTTTTATAACTTGGTCAATGTCATTACTATAATGGGTAGATGTGCATGAAGTGGCGATTTTTGGTTCATTGATTTTTACAAGATTTGTGTACCTTGAAACTTAGTCTCTGTAGCTGATTGATATTGCAGCCTTGTGAACGCAACTCCTCCTACATTTCTGAATGAATCTTTTCAAAACTTGGTCAATATCATTACTATAATGGGTAGATGTGCATGAAGTGGTGATTTTCCGGTACATTCATTTTTGCAAGATTTGTGTCCCCTGAAACTTAGTCTTTTTAGCTGATTGATATTTCAGCTTTGGGAATGCAATTTCTTGTATGTTTCTGACCTAATCTTTTCAAAACTTGGGCAATGTCATTACTATACTGGGTAGATATGCACAAAGCAGGGGCTTTGATGTTCATCAATATTTGCAATAGTTATGCCTTTCTAAACATGGTCTCTTTAAAACACAACTCAAGTTTCTAAACAGGTAAAAGTGCATAAGGCAAGGATTTTCTGGTACAGTGATTTTTGCAAGAGTTATGGGGAGAAAGAAAAAAGGATTCAAATTGATACTGCTATTTGACCTACTGTCATATTGGAAGCATTTTTAGGGTTCTATCTCTGTTCAGCTAAATTAATTGGTCTTACAGACTTCATTATGAGGTTATGCTTACAGAAATGTTAAAAGCAGTAATTAAAAGACCCCTCTTGGTCTTTATATTTTGTGGCGGCATATATTGTGGCATCACTGGCACTCTTGTTGATTTAAGACATGGCTCAAGATATCTTGAATACAAAAGCTTTTTTTGAGAAAAGATCTCTTCTGGACCCATTTTGCTGTCAATATTATTTTATCTTCATTTACAGAGCTTTTCTACGTATAAGATGTATAAAAAACACATTTTAAATGCACTGCAAAGAGGACGCACTGCCAGTAGAACAATTTATTTCCAAGAAAAATATATAGTAGTATATTTATGTATACAATTAAAAGTGCTTACAAAAATTTCAAAAAAATTAAACAAATATACAGTAGAATAGTATATTGTTTTAAGAAATATATACCTTTTTAAATAAAATTCAACAATATTACCCGAAGATATGCTTAACAAAGAACAGTACATACAATCAACTGCTTGACATTCCAGCTGACAAATGACCTATACCACTAATATAAGTACTGTAAGTTCCTTATTTAAAACAATTGCAATGGCCCTACATCTAAATATTGATATCATTAATAAAAAGAGAAGATTCCAAGAATCAAGGTCACAATTATGTCACTAAAACTTGAAACAATTTTCATTGTGTATCACAGAAGTTTACCCAAACAGACTTCTGTTTTTGAAATACTAAGTACAGTCTTGAATTTCTAGAGGTATTCACATACATGCGAGAGTGAGGTAATTTTTCATTAGTCCAATGAAGTCTCAATCAATATCCTGCACCATGCAAACTGCTGTATAAAACTGGATCAAGTATACTAGTCAAAGTTTTATTTATATTTATGTTGATTATGAAACAAATTTTTACGACAAACTAATCCCTCATGATGGTATCTGGATTGGACCAGTACTTTGCACCTGGGAAGATCATAAATACATCCTTGCTCCCAGCTGGGCTCAAACTGACAACCTCAGGATTAACAGTCATGTATATCACCACTGGACCATGGTGCCCTTTCAGACTACAAATTGTCATAGTGTGATCTCATGTGAGTTTTCAGGCTACACCTCTGTGTAAAAGCCCTGTTACATATGTGACAAGAGAATGGCTTCTCCCCAGTGTGCTGCCTCATGTGGACTGTTCTATTGTACTCCTGGCTGAATGACTTGTTACACACTGAACACTGGTATGGTCTCTCCGCTGTGTGAGTCAGCAGGTGGCGCTTGTAAATGTGTCGCAGAGAGAAGCTCCTGTCACATGTTTCACATTTATATGGTTTGTCACCCGTGTGGATCCGTCGATGGGATATCAGTGAACTCTTATAGGAAAAACTCATTGCACAAAATTCACACACAAAAGGTTTTATGCCCGAGTGAGTGTGTGCATGTTCAAGCAAAGCTGCTTTCCTTGAAAATGTTTTGTCACACTGTGTGCATTTAAACTGATTCTCTTCATGTGTTGAGCGATGACCCTTGATTGAATATCTACAGTGGGTCTGGAATCCACAAACTTCGCATGTATACCTTTTCTCCTTACTGTGACTGGCCATATGTTTACTGAGTAAAGATTTGAAGAAGAAATGCTTATCACAAATGTCACATTTATACTGCGTGCCAGAACGGTGGGTTACAAGATGTCTTTTCAGAGTGCAAGACTGACCATAGGACTTATCGCACACTGTGCATTTAAACTTTTTCCCTTCATGAACGTTTCCATGATATGCTAAGCCTTGCTTAGTGGCAAAGTTTTTATCACATTTATTGCACTGAAAAGGCTTGACATCAGCATGTGTCAGCTTATGAGATTTCAATGAACTCTGATTGGTGAAATTTTTTTGGCAGATATCACATGAAAAAGTTGTCTCTAAATGTTGTTTCATATGCTGTCGAAGAAGTTTGTTTGAAGAAAATACACTCCGACACATGTCACAGGACAGTAGCTTGTGCTGCTGTTTTAAATGAATGTTATATGAGGGTTTGTGCACAAACTTTTTCTCACAAATATCACATGACAGTAAAGTTTTTCCTGAGTGTTTAGCTCTGTGTAACCTCAGATCATTCCGGTTATTAAATGTTTTTGAACACTCTGAGCAACTAAATATCTTCCCATTTTCTGATGTACTCCCTCGCTCCCTTCATTATATGTTTGCCTCAGTGTACTATTACTTTGAATGGTATCAGAATATCTATCACCAGTTACCAACCCAGGTGTTGTATCGGTTCCTTCTGTATCAAACTCAAAATCATCTGCATGAAAATTACTTGATTCACCTTTGTCATTTATAGGATATTTAGGACTTGAGCTCTCCAATTTATTTTCTCGTGTTTTTTTTAAACGGGTTTGGTGTGGTTCATCTTTTGTTTTGAGGCTCAAAGATCCTGGAAAATGATTTTCTTTAGAACAGTTTTCTGCAGCTGCCAAGGAAAATGATGCATTTTCACATTGGGTGTTTTGACAACTTAAAGTTATCACTGAGAGATTTACTAACATTGCCTGATATAGTTAATGTTTCATCCTCTCTCTGTGTCCCTGTATCAGCTGTCTGTGTGGAAACACAAGCCGTATCATACCTTGGAAATGCTGTCCGGGTGACATCATCATAGCGGTAAGATCCGCGGGACAGGTGGGTCTGTAGATGACTGTGTAGCTGACAGATGAAGGTGAACACCTGACTACACCCGCCACACCGGTAGGGCTGGGTCCTGAAGTCTGTCTCACAGTTACACTTCATAGTATACTCCTGCCAAGTTCTTGCATCACATTTAACACGTCTATGCAGGTGTGACTGACTGGGTCTGAAATGTATGTATAAACATGAACACACACAAAAGGTTGCAGTGGTCCAGTGGTTACATACCAGACATGTTTCATACAAATTTTCTGAAGCAAAAGTGAAGGGTTTTTCTAGGCCTTAAACTCAAAATTAAGGACTTTCATAAACTCCAACTTATGTTTTAAATCTTTGGGCATGAAAGGGATGAACCTCAATTTTTTAACAACTTGATAAACACTTCTTTATGATCAATATTGTAATTTCAAATTCAAGGGTTTTTCAAGACCTGTGCAAACCATGTGATATAAAGGTTGTGGGTTCAAACCCCTCATGGCCTTACCAGCTTCAAAGTATTTGCCCAACTTAGGAACCAACAGACTAGTGTAAGGTACAAAGGGTGTTCATTGGTTCACGGAAAAGTGCTCACATTTCTTTATTACACAAATATAATATCTGAAAATTCTGACCAGTAAAATTCAATACAATAACAGTTAATTCACAAAATTTCACATGAATCGCTTGTGTACACACCTTACAGCTGTAACAATAGTAATGTCGTTAAATGGATCCTAGCCCAACACAAAACAATGTCAAAGTCAACATTCATACACATTCATATAACGAATGAAGAACACCGCTTAGTCCTATTCAAATTACAAAAACAGGACCATGCATGTCACACATATATATAGCTGGTCATGTGATGTTGAAGATAGTCCCATTGCTACAGTCCATTCTGTACATAATTTCTTGGATGGCAATGTGCTGACCTCTGCCAAGCAACTTTTAAATGGCGGCTGCGTGCGACAACGATATCACTTGACAGCCGCTGTGCTTGTAAACAACAATATTTTCCCTGTCTTACTCAATCCGCTTGTACTATTTTATCACTGTTTTCTTGCAGCTTGTACTATTTTATCACTGTTTTCTTGTAGCTTGTACTATTTTATCACTGTTTTCTTGCAGCTTGTACAATTTTATCACTGTTTTCTCGCAGCGGTTTCACTTTAGGCATTAGTACAATTTAATAGTTTAGTCATTTTATTTCTGTTTGTGCTCAACACTCATTTTTGCATCAGTCAGCAGATAATGCACCGTTTGTTTATATTTCTGACATCAGAAATCAAAATTACACCATGAACGACAATAAATATTTGCACATTACGTATATGTTGTTTGAAAGGCATACGGTAAAAAATGTACATTTGAGATACCATAATTTGAGACCGTTTTCATCAAAACGACCAAATTTTGGGGCGGGGAAACGACGACGACGTTACTACAGAAACCATATTTTATTCCATGCGATGGGTACAGAACTTATGTTTGCATATAAAATTGACAATATATCAATTTACATCATAGTGCAGTTTCATATATCTGCCGTCTTAAATAAAGAAATGAGAACACATTTCCACGAACTTTTTGAACACCCCTCGTACCCTCGTATAAGAACTTGTTTACCAATCAACTTACACTAAATAAGTTCAAACTATAAAACTAAAAATACACGGATTTTCGTCAAAACATGTATGTAACAGTAATCTGTCAGTTGTGACAGTCAGGCAAGTTCACAGAGATAACCCAACGGGTGTAAAATATCATATAACAAACATTGAAACAATCTAGCATAATTATTATATGTATTATACAACTTTATAAAAAGTCATTTATCTTGTAAATGCTTGCTAAATAGTTTGTGCATTACCGATGGTTGCCACACGAATGGCACGTAAACAAATGTCGTGAATTGTAACAAGGGAAGTAACTTTACACGACTTGTTAAACTATATAAGTGTAAGGACTTGCCTAGTTAATGACATGCGCGGATCCAAAGGGAGCGAGAAGAGGGTGCGTTGAAGAAAAACCGATGGACCCTCCCTGGAAAGAAAAAGATGAAATTATGGAAGAGATACACGGACATCACATTACTCATGTATATCCCTGTCGCCCCTGACCCCGCTTCCAAACGATCGCGGGGCCTCAGTGGCCGAGAGGGTAAAGTCGCTGGCTTTAACACTCACTCAGCCCTCGAATCCCGACAGGGTTATTCGGATTTTCATGTGAGGAAGCCTTCCAGCTGGCTTGCGGTAAGTCGGTGGTTCAACCCGAATGTCTCCGTGCATTCGGGGTCTTCCTCCACCTGTAATTAGCTGGACGTCGCTATATGACTGGAATACTGTCGAAACGACGGTAAACTCAAATAGTCTCAAGTCCAAAAGATCGATTAGATAAATGACTGGTTGAGTAGCATGCCTTTAATCGCAAGACGCTTCAAAGGATATAGACACATTTCGGCGACCAAATGAAAGTGGGACATCCTTTTCATTAATTTCTTTCGTTCAATGTGACCTTCGACGAAAAAAAAATGATAAAAAAGTTGAATGCCGAGGATAAGTTTTAAATCAAGTTATAACGTTATTTATGTTATGTACGTCGATTGCCTGAGAAACAAGTTCTTACAAATAATACTATAATACTATTCTCTCTTGACGGTTCCTGTGTTGGCATAATTATGTGCTTTGTCCCCCCCGACTGATACAGATATCTGTATCTGGTGTTGTACGTATTGGGGCAAGTGCTGGCATCTGCACTTCGAAATTGGGGGGGGGGGGATTTATTTAAAGCCTTCTTCTGTCTCTATATGTACCGCTCGATTATCTGGTTCCATTTCACTATCGTGTCCACGAAGAATAAATAAAGTCTAAATTGTGGAATACTTGTCACGTTGAGTTTGACACTTTAAACGAGATATTGTTGTTAATGGCTACACTTTTATCAATTATGTTTCACACATGATGGTCAGCAAAACGAAAACATTTTAAATGGATCCACTGCCGCCCCCTGCTATTCGAGCGTCACTAACAGATTGTAATTTAGGCGCTCTTGGAAATATAGTGTCGAGATGCAGGCAAGAGAGCATTCTCGTCATGCATCCCTGATCATTTTCCCAGCAGTTATTCATACCTTGCCTCTGTAGTTTATCCATTTCATTTTCAGGTATATGGAGATCCCAGATGTTTAGCCATATTCTAATTTAGATACTGCGATGCATGCTGTTTTTCTACAATATTGTGTGGAATATTTCATCATAGGAAGCCAATGTTGAGCTTTTACATGTGTTGTTTAAATGGTTCAACCAAGTAATATCCTTTTGTGATCTGGATACCTAGATAGGGGATAGAGTCATTGTGTTTCGATATATCTAGTTCATACAATGTACTAAGGATATAGCATTTCTTTGCATAGAACACAACCCTTGCTTCCGCCAATTTTTCAAGTTCAGGAAGGTCTTGTTGAATTTTGTTTCCGTATGAGCCTGTAAAGCAGGCAGTCAGCCGCAAATAACCTTACTTGAGATTTGACGCAATTTGACAGGTCTTTAATATGGCTTTAAAAAAAATCAGGGGGCCCAACATTTTTTCCTGCGGTACTCCTGATCTGATTGTAGGACGCTCCTAGAATCTTCACCATCTTCCATTTCATTCACGAATCTGTCTTTTTAAAAATGCAGACAACCAAATACGCAGATTTCCCACTGTTTAAGGAATATCAAAATATACCGCCTAAGTCCACCAGCTAGCTCATCAGTACATCCTCTGAAAATAATATTTGGTATACATTATTTTATCCGTTCCAATTGCTTTGGTTGTTTTGACTTTTTTTTTCCATCCAACTCTTGTGTCACGATCATTTCTGGATACAGTGTAATTTTCTGGAAAAAATTTGCTTGACGTAATGGATTTTGTATCGAGTTGCTTTTCAGGTTGGATACCTCGAAGCCACGATTCAGGTAAAAAAGGGCCCAGATCAAGTTACTTACCAGTATCGTCGTGGTGAAGTGGGGGAACATCCTCTACTGAAAAGATGACAAACAAACGTTAATAATAAAGACATATAATGCCGAGTCTTTTATGGGGCAATGAATTAACACACACACACAGAGCACGAAAGGGGACTAAACGCTTCAAACATAAGGGCACCATAATTATTGTACATGCTCGATTCTGCAGCCTTCCCAAGGCATACAAGTCTGGTGTTTCGCTGATCATACTTTCAAAGTTGGGCCTTTATTTGCGGTCGAGAAATATGTTATCGATTTTGTTTTTGTTTTATACGAGATATAAGGTGATAGCCTAAAATAATAAAAAATCTAATAATTACATATGCTTAGTTCAACCCCATCTTTATATCCTTTTCTTGCTTTACGTGTACATAATCTATTGACCACAGTACGTAAGCCCTTATTGCTCTTATATATTAAGTCCGACTTTATACACTGTACATCAGATGATGCAATTTTCCGCTATGACGATATTTTTCGACATGTGGGGTCGAATGGAAAAAACACTACTATATTCTAATTACGTTTTGTTTGTTATAATCATGTTTCATGTATCTCTTTTTATGGTTTAAAACCACGACACGACTTGTCACCAAAACCTATACTCTTCAAGACAGTCACATTTTGTTGATTGTATACTGACAGTCATGCAATTTGTATTTCATTGTCTTTTTGTTGTTTTGTTGTTGTTTTACAATAATATCAACGTTTATGAGTTCAAACAAAGGTCAAAAGTACAGCTCTTCCCTGAGTCCTAAAAAGTAGGATACCCTTTTAAAACGATAAAGGATGCTGTCCGGATGCGATTGTAGGTTTGGTTGCTTTAACGAGCACTTAACTTATTGACAATTGTTAATAGCGCAACTTATTGGTTTATAATAACGGAAATATCATCTTCGTGTCCACGGTCTGGACAATGACCATATATGAGTTGTGGCAGCTCTATCGTCAGCATGAGTTGTAGCCCCACCCAGCCACTTCATAACAGTACACTGTATTTCATCTCAATAATAAAACAATCAACGTGTATAACCAATTCAGGTTTGACTTATCACTTTTGACAACACGTGCTGCTGTTATACACATACATTTATATTTTGTTTTGGGTGAATTATTAAACGGAAAGAGGTAATGTTATTTTTCTTTATGTACTTACTGATGAATGAATGAATGAAACATGCGTATAAATAATCCTGTTATTCCTTTTTATATACAGTAAAACCTGACTTAAACGGTCAGTGAGGGGAACCAGAAAGTGATCGCTTAATAACGATGGCCGCTCAATGAAGGTTAAACATATAACAAGATTCAATAGTTTAATGGTAATATTTGACCAAATGCTGATTAACCGCTAAACACAGGTGTCCGCTAATACAGGTTCGTTCAATTGTAGTATTTTTTCAAATCATTTACCACTCTTAAAATTTGCATCATACAAAAAATGTAATTAAAATCAGTAAATAAAACATGATTTAAAACTATAGTAAAAGATACGAGTATATCCATGTCATGGATTATTTTTATTATAATTATAATTATTATTTTTTTACATCATCATGATTTTATTAAACAAATATGATTAATTATGACATTTACTTCCGGTTAACTGGTTTCTCATCTCGTTGACGAGTCTTGACGACCGGTTAACAAAGTTGACAATACAAACCAGTTTATAAAAGTGATGCAAATAAAATAGTTTAGTGCAAATACCTATAATAACCTAACAATGTTTGATAGGTCTTTGTTTATTGAAGGAACAGATTGTATTTTTCTTTTGAGATGAAATAAGAACATATTTAGAAAGGAACAATGCAATGCCTGGTCATATAAAATTACAGACAGCACAGTGTGACATTAAAGCAAATACCTCGTAGTCATATTCAGTAATGAATACTCCCTTTTAAGTCATACTAATTAATCGATGTTTGTTTTCATTTTGATTCAAACCACTACAGCGTAAATCATTTCCAAATATCACGGTAATACCAATACAATATATGTATAGATTATTTCACTCCGAAATGAGACGTAAACCTGCGTAAATCAACGAGCACTCCCCGAACACGTCTACATGCTGGTGTAAAATTACACATATTGTTCAGTGGGAAATAAACATACACATGTGAGTTTTCCCCAATCGTAGATTGGTCAGTTTAAAGCCGTGAATTATACCGGATATTGCCGATCTCCTGGTGAAGTGGTCTATACCTATATTGAATTTGAAAGAAAACAGAAGGTCGACACGCATATGGGTATCACTTCAAAGTCATTCAAAGCAGTTAATGCGATGTAAATTCAAAGTTTTCCTCTGATTTGCCATTATGAAGAAACAATGGGAGTTTCTATGAGTATTGGTCTAAGGCTGAACTTATGTCCTTATTAAGGTAAATATAGATTGTATATTGAACAGGCGCGAATCCCAAAAATAATACTTCGCGCTAAGCAATACATGATACATTCTTAAATAAGGTAAGGATGTATTTTTTATCATTTCTGCTTTACGATATCTTCAAGCACATGCCTTATTTGACATACATTATTATCATTTAATGAAAATCGTCCCCGGTGGCCGAGTGATTAGAGCGTCCGCCTCGGTGCGGGAGGTCGTGGGTTCGATCCCCGGCCGTGACATACCAAAGTCGTAAAAAATGGTACTGTTATAGCTCCCTTGCTTGGCACTCAGCATATAAGGGTAGTTGCAGGGCTGGTTGGCCCAATGTCAGGATAATGTGACTGGGTGTGGTATCATGCAACATGTCTACGGCGTGATACTGCAGTGTGGCAGTACTATATCTGTCTCAAGTAGACATCGTCTCCACATGACTGAAATACTGTCGGTGGGACGTTAAACCCAACAAACAAACAAACAATCATTTAATGAAAATCATTTCGGGTTACTCTTTCCAGGGGCCATGCTACTGCAGCTGTTCGCGACGCTGGGGCTGTTACTAGGTGTTGCAAGTTACGAGGTGCCCTATACTGAGTGTGTCTACAACACATACAAGGCTATCTGCATGGGCGATGGTTACCATCTGGACATGGAAAACAAAGGTCTGACAGCATTTCCCGATCTGTTGTATGGTGAGACGTGCCTCAAGATCAGCAAAAACTATATCCAAGCATTTCCCAAGAACTTAGATGACTACAATTTTCTCAGAACTCTTGATGTGTCTATAAACGAGGTATTAATTTTACCAGATGACCTTGATCGTCTGAAGGACCTTGAGATACTTGACCTTTCTCGAAACAGACTGCCAACATTATCACTAACCACGCGGTTCCCGAGTTCGCTACGCGGCTTGTTGTTGGCCGGCAACTACATGAAGACAATCCCAGTCGGGTTCAAAGTACCCAGTCTGTACGTCCTTGACCTTTCCCAGAATATGTTTACGGAGATACCAGATTCGTTCTGCGTATCCAATGAGTTGATCAGAGTGGATTTTACGAACAACACACTGAGTTCAGGCCTGGCCGGGAATATGGACAGCGTCCTACGGTGCAGGAATGCCCATACCATTCCGTTCTGTCTCTTTACAGACTACGAGGTCATGACATGCAACTGCCCGACCATGAGACCTTTGATGACAGGGGAACAGCCTGTGTGCTTAGGGAATAAGAATGACTTCCATTTCATGGTATGTGATGAGAAAAGCGATGAAGCATGGAAGAGCAGGAAGCTCTATAATATTAGTAAGGAAAATGTCAGAACCAGTTGTGGTTTGGGAGCCTTTCACGGTGGTAGCACTGCTCCAGCGGCGTCCGGAACCGTGTCATTCATATTAATAGCAATAAACATCGTACTTTTCTCTACATAAAGAATATATATATATATATAAAGGACCTTGATTTCTTCTTTTTTCAGTAAAACGAATGTTAGACCTGTATGAGGGGAACGAATTTGCTTGCAATATTTGCCGTTTATTTAATCTAACAAAGTGTGCGAGCTTGTCATTGTGTATATATATATATATATTACTTGCATTAAAAGTGTAGATATGTGTGTTGGAGGGAGTCTTGGCGTCATACACCTAGGATTTACAGGTGGAGGAAGGACCCGAGTTGACAGAAGCACCTGGGTGGTACCGCCGACTCATCACAAACTAGTTGAAAAGCTTCCTCACATAAGAAATCCGAGTGAGTCTGACGGTACTCGAACCCTCAACATTCCTTTTTCTGGTTTCCTTTATTATCAAATTCCCACCATTAGTCTTAAAGCAGGTTGTTCACAGATGGTCATTGACTGAGAATTTGATTTTTAGACAGGCGGTCTTACGTAGCGGTAAACCAAAGGCTTGTGTTGCTAATTTGCATAATTACCATAGCCGATTTCACCGCACTGTATCACTCCGCGCTCAGTAGCGCATCAATTCAGTGCGATAATGTATATCAGGTTTACTAATACTGCCGTACGGTCATGACACCCTTAGTTGTCCAATTTATGAATAGAAAGACACTCTGGATCACTATGAAACAAATAAAGCGCCCATGGCACGGTGAGACTGCCGGCGGGGTTATTATGAAACAAATAGCGAGTTCATTGCAGCTGAATTATTACTGGTAATTAGTGTAAATAATTAGTGTAGCAGGAAAACATGTGGAGTTTTTGATGCCATGTGACCTTTGGCTCTATCGTGTTCAACCCTGCTTAAACGCTGGAATTAGAAATACATGTATAACTATTTCATCTTGTAAATCATGCTGACAGTTTCTCAGCGCCCTTGTTTTGTTTTTTTTTGTGTTGTTTTTTTTTTTATTAACTTTATTAACCGATAATCTGTGAACGAGTTGCTTAAAATTTAACATTGCAGATACTTATACGTGTAAATATATGTAAATAAATCATATATGAGTTTGAGCTTGTGTTGATCATATATACAAAATAAAGTTGCGAGAAAATGAAAAGAAACAAGAAATATAAACGGATAGATGTTATTTTACATTCATATGTTATTCACTTGGCAGTTACGACTGAAATCATACTTTACGAGGTTTTGGTGCAGTGAATTAATTAATAAGCACTACATCAGGGATACAGGAAGAGGTCCTTAAAAGACTTTAGCCCACAAACATTCTATTTACTTAAGATACCCAAATATTCTTCTGTAACTCTAACAAAATTATTTTTAAAAAAAATCCGCCAGACTTCGGAAATATATATTCGGGCGAAACACGTCTGAAGTATGGAAAGCGTGTGCGCACGAGAAAATTAGAGGAATCCGAAAACCTAGAGTGATAGCTTATTAATGATTTTTTTTTAATTATTTGGATTTGGCCAATTAACAATTAAACGTGTTAACATTGTAGATACTTATACGTGTAAATATATGTAAATAAATCATATATGAGTTTGAGCTTGTGTTGATCATATATACAAAATAAAGTTGCGAGAAAATGAAAAGAAACAAGAAATATAAACGGATAGATGTTATTTTACATTCATATGTTATTCACTTGGCAGTTACGATTGAAATCATACTTTACGAGGTTTTGGTGCAGTGATTTAATTAATAAGCACTACTTCAGGGATACAGGAAGAGGTCCTTAAAAGACTTTAGCCCACAAACATTCTATTTACTTAAGATATCCAAATATTATTTTGTAACTCTAACAAAATTATTTTAAAAAAAAAAATCCGCCAGACTTCGGAAATATATATTCGGGCGAAACACGTCTGAAGTATGGAAAGCGTGTGCGCACGAGAAAATTAGAGGAATCCGAAAACCTAGAGTGATAGCTTATTAATGATTTTTTTAATTATTTGGATTTGGCCAATTAACAATTAAACGTGTAAATTCTCATTTGTTGTAAGGCAGTGGAAGTGAATGTATTGTTTAATAATGTAAAAATAAAACCAAATTATTGAGTTCGTATCATTTTTTACCAATTTGTTGGATCTATACTAATTTCTCAGCATAAGTATAGAAAAATACAAAATTAAACAAGAAGGCCATGATAGCGCTGAAGTTGCTCACCTGAGAAACATTGCTTTGATTGCCTGTACAAGTAACTATATTGCTGCATAGTCATACTGAATACATTATTCATACAGAAATACCGCAGGATCATTTTCATTCCAAAATCAAACTGTACCTTTTGGCCAAATTTGAAAGACGTAGCTTAAAAAAACAAACAAAAAAAAAAAAAAAACTTGGTCATGTTCAAGGTCACCCAAGGTCAAAGTTCAATGCCACACACAAAACTGTACCGTCCAAATTTAAAGGCCAAACTTAAAATTTAAAAAGGTATGTCACTGGATGATGATCAAGATCGTCTAGGTTAGATGTAACTTTTACAAACAAATTGTATTTGTGCTCTTAAATTGCTTCCTATATAAGTCTATGTGAAAAATGAAACATTGGTCGTGGCCATAATATTTGAACAAACTTAATAATGAACCATTAGACAATGCCTCACCTTGTTGTTTAAAAAAAATCTTTTCTTCTTGCATATAAGCCTATATAAAAAGGTGGGGCCAATTAATTTTGACCCCGTGGTCATGCTTGTGGTTACTGACAAGATTAAAAAAAAATCCTATGTAAGTCTAAATAAAACTAAGACCCCCTAGTTAAATAAATCACAGTATTTAATGCGTTTATAATTACTGTAATGAACGTTTTCGTTATGAGACTTATCTTGATTTAATACCATTTCATATTAGACCAACACTAACAAGATTAAATGTTTCAGTCATCCTCGGTACCCAAGCTATTCATATTCTCATATGATATTAGAAAACAAATAGCCTGGATACCGAGGATGTGTTTCAGCACACTCATTAAGAATTCAAAATGAAACATATAGAGGAAATGCGATCTTTTGAAATGAAGGTATTGTTAAAGTCTGAATATTGAAGACTTTAATACGTTAGGAACTTACAACAAATTACTTTTACAATAATGCTAGGATATGTTCAAATTTATGAACGGTATTGTTTAAGTCTGGATATTAACGACGGATTTCATTTTCTATTGATACATACGTAAGAAATTTATAACAGATTACTATTACAATAATGCTAGGATATGTTCAGATTTATAGAGTTATTGTAATGTCAGGATATAAAAATGTATAAACATGTGGCACATGTTATGAGGAATAGTTTTTTGAATGCTAGTTGTGATTTTCACACATACACACACACGCACGTGCGCGCTTTAAATATAAATCCCCCCCCCCCCACACACACACAAAATTACATTCTTGTCGTGTTGTGTCTTTGCTTTACCTTATTTATATAGTTAACGTGGTCGGCGGTTTAACTTTAACCATCTATATGTTTTATACTATTGAGTTTTGAGATGTGGAATGTCAATTTCCTTTTTGCGTGATAATATATTGTCCATGTATTCTTTGCGAAATATTTTAATAACGATGTATGTATGCATGTATGTATGTATGTACGAGTTAAATAAAATATATGATCATATGATCTGTTCTTATGTTTTGAAGTAATTACAATCTCTAAGAAATAATTTGCCTTGAAGAGGGCACCATTTGCTTACTGATATTCGAATCTGCACCATTTGCGTACACTGCAAATATAAGGGATGTAACCACGCAAGAATTATGAAGAATATCCAGTTACCTCCCTCAGGTCAGAGACTAATTAAAAGCACGCAAAACGACATATTTTATATATGATAGTTTGATTGATAGTTATATATATATGATAGTGAGATATTTTGATATTTTTTTTCCAAGAAATTGACAAAGAAACATATGATGTTAATGTTCTTTAGGCCTTGCACTAGCATTTATTACATGTTATTATAATCGAATAATCAGATGGGACAATCAAGGACAGTGTCCCAGTGTACCCCAATCAACTCTACGCGAGTTTCATCTGTCTACGCAACATGAACATGCCAAGATAAAATACTGTTATTAAAGCTGTTATAGAATGAGATTTTTCTAAAGTGTAATCAAATTGTAGCAATTTCTGAATTTCTTTATGTGAAATCTGGGTGTCCAAAAACAAAATATTATTTCATAATTATCCCGCTATTTAAATAAGATAACGAAAGATGCTGGTATAAACAGTCATCTGTGTTATGCTGATGAATATCAAAGAACGACAAGTACTGGAAGTTTTGATGTTTCATTGCTCCCCAATGTCACAGAGAACCCAGCCTGTACTAATAATTTAATTATAAGCATACATATTGGTTGGTCCAAAAACCTCTAAATGGTATTCGGGTAAACGAATAACGGTAAGTTCCTTTGTCTAATTTCGATTAAAAAAAAAAAAACTAACATAAAATCTAAAATATTACATTAAAAATGAAGATTTACTTACAATATATTGATAAATCGGTTTGTTTGAGTTTAACATTCCATTAACTGTGATCCAGTCTTTTGGGGACGATAGTCTACATGGGACAGAAGCTGTCTCATTGCGATTGATCACGCTTTATACAAGTGACTTGATACCATACCCAGGCACGTTACCAGATATTGTGTCATCCAGTCATTAAACTTACCTTATGTGACGAGCGCTAAACACTAGAGGGAAATACCAGTACCAATTCTCACGACTTGGAAAAGTCATGGCCGGAGATCGAACTCACGACCTGGGAAGCCACGGCCGGGGATCGAGCTCACGACTTGGGAAAGTCACGGCCGGGGTCGATCACAACTTGAAAGTCACGGCCGGGATTCGAGCTCACGACTTGTGAAAGCCACGGCCACGGATCGAGCACACGACCTCTCGGTTACAGGACTGAAACTCTTACCATTCGGGACCGGCTATTGTTTAGATACAATACATATACGCACTATACAATCAGAAGAAACATAATATATATAGTATATAATAATAAAATATATGTATCTTTATGATTTGTGTGCCATGACCAACATGTGAGCTTCTGCATTTGAACGCTTAAATAAAACATTTGCGATAGTATCTTAAATAAGTTTTGCTAAACAGAACCTGTTTTTTCAACATTTCAATAAACTTATTTGACTTATATTTGATCTTATTGATGCATAAACAAAAAGAAAAAATATAGCTTATGAAAACCTCATGGGAGGCAACAGGGGAAACTACATTGGTCTGAACGGGCGAAAAAAAATCCTTTCACGTCGGACCGACCATATAAGGAATTGAGCAGAAGTCAGCTCGCAAGCACACGAATACTCCAATATAACTAACTTCAATAGGATAATTTCATGCATTTATTACATCCCAAACTTAATTATTTTCTTTACATATTGACATGACTACACTTTGGCTTAAAAGTTCACTTTATCTGTTGTCTTATGTTTTGGTTCGGTAAGGTGACAGTTCAGTCGAAACAATGATAAGATAATCATCACACACACACACATATATATATATATATGCTTTTATGGGTCATTTCCTAGATAAATGCATTTCATTCCTTATCGCTCTTTTAACATGTATGTTCGTAAATATGTTTTAGTTATTTTGTTGATATGTTCACAAAATATCTTTCCCCGAAATTTAAAGTTAGCATGAACCGACTTATTATCCTAAATACCTAACTGAAATAAAGTACATTCCTTTCATGTTCCTGGCCATTCCTGATGAAAAATTTAGTATTAAAAAAAATGATAGCCCTTGGAAACTAGAAAACACTATTTGTCAGATGGTCTAAGAATTTTTTTTAAGTATATCTAGATAGATTGTTAAATTGCAACACACTTTTTGGAAAGCTAAATTCTAAGATACAACAAGCTTTTTGAAAAGCTACGAATGTTAGTGGTATGAAACCACTAACTATCCTTTACTCTTAGGTATTTTTTGAAACTATCCCTTACTTTGAAGAAGTTAGGCAAAGTACATAGTTAGGCAGCCATGACAAATCTGGGAATCCCCACTTATTTCTCATCGCTAAAGTACTATAATATGATTTCGCTACATTTTTTTTTCATGCTTTAATACATGGTGTATAAAATTTCATTGAAATTACAGACAACCTCTGTTTAAATTTAGTTTGACAATGTTTAAGAAAATAAACTTGATCTAATACGGTAGTTTCAGTAGCACGCGAAGCGTGCGGTACATGAAAACAGAATAAAATACTAATTGTTCAATACATCATTTACTGTAAAATGCATTTTTCAATTCAACACTTCTTGTACACTGAAGCTACATCACATAATTTAAAGATAGATTTTATATTTGCAGAATATCTGACAATCTAATTTTCTTAATGTTGAACTCAGAATAAAAGCAAATTCAAGGTGCAAAAACTTATGAATACTCTTTTTTTCATGGCAGGGAAATGTCATACATTCTTTTATACAGAATATATGTTTTGAGATACAGACATCTATTACATATATAAAGTGATATATTTTATTTATTCAATTTAATTAAGATTTCAAATAGATCTGGTGTATTTTGTTAGCATGAAAGTCATGAATTGCGTAAGTTTGGTTATAAAAAAATGATTTGAGATGTCCCCTTTTGTATTTCCCCACTAATCGTATGCTTGAGTTAGGCAATTCAAACGGTACAAATAACTTCCGGGTATAGATACCACTATTCAGGAGTACTTATATCTTCCGTTTACGGGTATCTGATAGAGTGAAGGTCATCTGATATATTGTTATTGGTGGAACATTTTCAAATAAACACAATAACATACAAGGAAGAGAAAATTAAGTATTTACTTAATACTTTTAAGGACAAATATGTCAGTCCATTTATTTAAACATGTCAGCAAAATAATTTAATAAGTCTTCCTTGTACGCGGCATAATATATATAAAAAATCGAACTTACTGCGCAGTAGAGATTAAGAATGTAAACAGGATATAAAGATATTTCTGTGACAATCAAGACTGATTACGATGAGCTTTTGTTCTTATTAATATATGAAAGACGTACTCTAATTGGGCATCATCACATAAGTTTGGACTAGTACTTTATTTCAGCCCAATACCCCCAAGAAAATTCACCGACCTTTTAAGGTCGGTCCGACGTTAATTGATGTTGTGATTGTTTTGTACAATTCTGGACCAGTAAACAATTTGATCAGTGGCTACAGGTTACTCTCTCTCTCTCTCTCTCTCTCTCTCTCTATATATATATATATATATTCTTGTGATGGCACATGTTGACTGCCTATACCGGACTGATAAGCCCAAACTGAATACCGCTAAACCGTTTCGCCTATGAAAACTGTCGTCTGCTTTACTCAACCATACTGATTTATACATGTATATCTGATTATTCTGTCTCGTACATAGCAACAAAACTTGTACATGTATATTCGTTCAGCTCA
>CM037788.1:54052046-54076376 GCA_021229015.1 Solen grandis
GATGTAACTTACTTATTCTTTGACCAATTTCAAAACTTTAGGTACCAAAATAATCGTCTTAAAATTCTCTACAATTCACATGCTTTATGTACAGGAAAATATTTAGTACTTTTTGAGATACAAGCTCTTAAACCTCCTGAAAAATGAAAAAATCAGCAAAACTATATTCACGAATTTCGTTTTTCCCCCATTACTCCATAAATCTTAGGTCAATCATTAAACTTTAAGCACCAAAATAACGGCCAAACATTGCTCTACAAATATTATTCATCATCATATTTTCAAAAATCAAAGGCTTTCGAGATAAAAACTGTTAAACACACTGAGGGTTACCAAATTTTCGTTTTTCCGCCATTACTCAACTGATTCAACCCCGATCATCAAAAACTAAATATCATCTGAAAGGTCTTTCTAAACACTACAAATTTTACGCATAGTGTCTCGATAGAATATTTACCGTTTTTGAGATATTTAAGGCCGAAGAAAAACCCGATAATTGATATATGACCTTGACCTTTGGGATTTTCCTGAAACGAAAGTAACATGGCTCCATAAAATCTAATACTGCATCTTCAGACAAAATTTCAAGCAAATCATACAAAAAATAAATCCTACAGGGCTTAAAAACCGTTAAGTTTTAATACGAAAGTTTTATTAGCATTATGACGTCATGTGACGTTATATGGCGTCTATCTTTTCAGAATATAAAGAAGACCTAGAGACTAATATTCAGTCCAAATGTCGGCTTTCTAGCTTTTCTGGAAGCGATTTTATACGCATTTGAAATTTGACGTCATTAGTTCGAATCTTGGATTCGCCATTAAACCTTTGCCTTTTCGAATTTGGAAACACGGACACCGAAGGGCACAACTAGAGCCTAACATACACATTCTGTGAAATTTTGATGAAAATCGGTCAAGAAATAATGGCTGTAGACCGCGTACAAACTTTTTCACCTGACGTCGAATCTGACGTTATATGACGTCATATGAATATGAAATTCATTGCATCCGAAAGCTCATGATTTGAGATATATGCCATAAAATTTTCATTGTTCTGAGTCAATGGCAACACAAATATAAGAGGAAGAAATAAAGAATAATAAGAATAATAAAAAAACAATACAAACCCAATATGACTTTCTGCTGAAAGGGCAGAAAGTCCTAATAAGAAAAATAAACATAACAAACCCTATACGTTTTCCGCAAGTTTGCGGAAAGCCGTTATAATAATAAGAATAAACATAACAAACCCTATACGTTTTCCGCAGGTTGCGGAAAGCCGTAATAACGTTTGGTATAGAGAATACAGTAAAACTGTCTGTGTGGTGCTGCTGTTTTGATACAGTAATTACCTATATATAGCCTTATTTTCACCTTCATTACACGTTTGTGGAATTAGCTAAATCGGTAAGAGCGTCGAACAGTACCATTTCCAACCACGAGGTTATGAGTTTTATACCAGCTGGGACCATTTTTTTTAAATTCTTATTGTTATCTTTTTATGGTTTGTTTTAAGTACTAGTTTTACACATAAAAAAAATAAAAACTTAAAAAATCGACATCTTAATGTATAAATAATAAATGGGGAGGTTGATTTTTTTTAAATTTAATTTTTAGTTTAAAAAAATCGACCACACTAGGTTGTTTTTTTTACCCATGCATTCTTCATCTTAGATGTAATGTTTTCGCTGCCAGGTATCAAAATGTAAAATTCAACAAAATGCATAAATATATGGAAAAAGCTACTGAATTGGGAGTCATATTTTTTAAGCATAGTGAGTGAGACTGAAATATTGTCGCAGCGACGGTAAACTAAAAAAATAAATCAATCTTCTTCGAAGAGGGGGCATAACAAACATTTTTTTTCCAAAATGCTTGCTAGATTGAAATATTTGTTTTTGATTTTATTTTTCTATCTGGAGACAGTAATTAAGTCAATTCCATGAGTAGGATTTTTATTCAAGAATGTTAGTTAAAGATGGACTGAAGGTAAGTCAACCTGTTTACTCGTAACTGCAAGTTTACCCCTCTGACAGGGTGATGGATTTGAAAACTATGAAGTCAACCTGTTTACTCGTAACTGCAAGTTTACCCCTCTGACAGGGTGATAGATTTGAAAACTATGAAAATATTGTTCATGAATGTGCACCTAAGGCACACTTATGGGAAAATCTCAATGTTGAAATGTCTAGCATCAATAACTTTTTTGAACCTATGTATTTTTTCACCATGTTTAACAGTATTTAGTGTCAATTCATGTCCAGAGAACTTGGAAATGTTAGTTTCCCCTTTTCGTTTTCCAAATGAGTAACATATTTATATAGCACAGGTCTTTGTCATTGTCCAATATAGCCATTATACCGGTATGTGTAATCCATAATGTTTCTGGGAATAGAACAGCAGCCATGGAGGTTAAACCCCAACCCTGATATACTGGAGAAGTGACAGCTAAAATGCCTGTATATATTGAGCTGTATCATTATTCCCAAATGAGAACACCACCTCTTGAACAAAATATTTTGAATTAGGAATTTTAATACATATGTAAAAGATCTGATCAAGATCTCATTTCTTTTCTCATACATTACAGATGTTCTGATTCTCCAGAGTCTGCACATCAAATGGAAATTCATATTTTCATAAACCATTTGAAATTTAAAAAAATAACATCAATGAAGAAAACAACACATGAATTTCATTTGGTAAAGGGTAATGAGGGGAATTATTACAGACAGTAGTATACTTTATTGTCGTTAACTTTACAGTTTTCTTGTCATATAAAAATAATATAAATTGAAGTAAAATATCATCACATGATCACTGCATTTTGTAATTTTAAAACTATAATGCGTGCATCATAAGGTCATCTAAGGATGGTTCCCTTCCCTGTCAAATGTACAATCATACATCATGAATAACTCATGAAATGTGCAAGGCGAGACTTAATGAAAAGTTCACGAGGAAAGCATGAAATGAAAATGAGACAAATGCATCATATTGCATAATATATATTTGAAATATTCATGTGAAATGCATGAAAATGTGATATGTTCATGAAATAGGAAAACTTCACGCAAACCTGCCACAGAAAATATTTCAAAAATATTTCATGAACTATTTTGTATTTTCTCATTTGCAGTTCTCGTCTTCTTAATGAACATTTCAAGAAAAATATACATGAAGGAACTAACTGCATTTTTCTTGAAAAAAATTAAGAAGAAATAAAAAAAATAACAGTTAAAAATTGAACCTGACCCATATCAAATAACACTCTTTTGCTGCTTTTTTAGGTTTTTTTAATATTAAAACTAAAACTGTATTTTAGTATGCCCCACCCCCCTTCTGAAGAAAAACACTGAGAGTTCATGAGCTATTCAAGAAAGATAAAATTACATTTTTTAAGGTAAGCACTCTTTTAACAGACTTTCAAAAAGGTTATCAGGGTTATCTAAATAAGTGACTTAACTACATTTCGATCATAAGCCATTATACCAAGGGACATGTAGCTTTTCATTTGTACATGTCAAATCAACTGGAATCTAGTCAATGACTGCCAATATATGATTTTCCATTCCGCATTGTATTTTAAGAGTCCTAAGTGTATTTTATTTTTAATACTTGAAGACACATAACTTCTAACTTCTTGTTATTTACTTGACTGTTTTCTATTTTGTCTCTCCACCTTTTTTGTCCTTTTTTAAAGAAATATTCCATATCTGCTTTAACTAAAGCAGCCTTGCTTTCAGGTCATAAGGGTTCATTTCACAACATGCAATATGATTAGTTGGTATTCTTAGTACTTTTCAGTTATTACTCCAGTGAAAATATCCATCTGGAATACCACTGAAACTTTGTCTTGAATTCCACTGGTATTAAATTTCACTGGAATAGTGTTATTCCAGTCAAAAAACAATAACAACAAACAAGAGGGTTATGATGGCCCTGAATCGCTCACCTGATTATAAATAAGCAACATATGTTGGATTTTTCATATTGACCTACTTTTTGACCCAACATGACCCAACTTCGAACTTGTCCAAGATTTTATGGAAATAGTCATTCGGACCAAGTTTCATGAAGGTATGGCCAAAAATATGGCCTCTAGAGTGTCAACAAGGTTTTTCTAAAATTTGACCTCATGACCTACTTTTTAACCTCACATGACTCAAATTCGAACTTATCCAAGATTTTATGGAAACAAACATCCAGACCAAGTTTTATGAAGATTGGGCCAAAAACGTGGCCTCTAGAGCGTTAACAATGTTTTTCTTTAAGATTTGACCTCATGACCTACTTTTGACCCCACATGACCCAATTTCGAACTTAACCAAGATTTTATGGATAAAACATTCTGACCAAGTTTCATTAAGATTGGCCTAAAATTATGGCCTCTAGTGTGTTAACAAGCTAAATTGTTGACGACGCACGTCGCACGACGGACGAAGGGCGATCACAAAAACCCTGAGCACGTTGTGCTCATGTGAGCTAAAAAGTGGAATTCCAGATAGATACCAGTGGAATTCCAAATGAATTCCAGATCAATTCCAGTGGAATTCCCGATCAAAACCAGTAGAATTCCAGATCAATACCAGTGAAATTCCAAAGCAATCTCAAGATTTATTCATTTTAAATATTTAAATAATTGTGATTAAAAGAGAAAACTAACAATACATAACAAATAAACTCTGATAATTATCACAAGATTAAGGGAAATGATATCATGAAGTGCTCTCTATGACATTATAAATGGATGAAAATGGCCAAATTTCAACTTCCCGTTAACAAAATAATACAATAAAATGCAATATTTTTAGCTTACTTACAGTAAATTGGTAGATTAGAATTTTTTTGTATCTACTTAGTATTTGATGCAAATGATGCCATTATACCTATGAAATTAATGAGTTCCAATCTATTTTCAAAGCATACATACCGTGGGTTACGTACCAGAGCATGACAATAACAGAATAACACATCATGAGTCAAAGTGAGGAAACTGTTGTTTTATTTGTTTTCTGATACTAAAATGATAGTTAAAAATAACAAGAATTAAGAACATTCAGTTAACTATAAATTTGATAGTGTTTAAATAATTTAATTTCACCAAAATGTTGTGTACTGTATTTTCAATGTTTTAATTTAGTAAACTTTAGTGACTAGAGATAACATTGATATTGTATTACAAAAATCATCAAAGTTAAGGCAAATCTGATGAATTTCTTACACCACGAGGCCACAAAATGGCTGATGTCATGAAAACAAGGGAAGTCAACACTCTCAGTTCATGTTCATGTTGAATTCTACCTCTGCTGGTCTTTCAAATTCAAATTAAAGTTCCGCTGGAATCTATCTGGCATTCCAGTAACATAGAAATGGAATCTTTTTGGTATTCCACTGGAATTCCAGTGATTTTTTCATTGGGGTAGGAAATGAAAAAAGAAAAAACAATCATGCCATGAGATGGACAAGTGTTTGAATAGGGAACTCATTTTTAAGATGCTGGCAAAGTTGGACAAGTTTTGTTGGATTCACTACACAACCGATTATATTTTAAGTGCTTTATTAATTTCTGTATTTTCATCTAATGTAAGATAACAATTAAATAAGAAATAATTCATTAGTTTATCTGTTTGTGGTTCACTAATGTGCTTTTTTATCATTAAGTTTTCTTATAATGTGCATCATTTTCATGCATGTTATTCTGACATGAACATGATGTTCTTTAACCAATAATAATTGTCAAAATATTCAGTTTGGAAATATTACAATATTCATATCTTAAGAACAAATGAAGATTTTTGAAGAAGTCTCTGTTCTTATTTTTATTCATGATTAATTCAAGAACTGTTCGAAAATTATTTATATATTAATTCTCATAAAAGTTCCTGATTAATTCCATGAATAGTTCATAAATGTTTTATACCTTCATGAAGTGCACATCACATCACCTCACCTCATGGATAAAACTTCATACATTAAGATTATAATCTATCAAGGAAAAATCATGAATAATTCATGATGGTAATGTAAAAATCATGATTTCATGAATTCCATTTGACAAGGGCAGCTGACCTCTGTTGACCTGTATCGGGGACAATTAATGGGGGAACCCATATAAAAGGACCTCAAAAACATTGTGTGCATTTTGCTTTGAATCTTAGTGTGAAGGCACTTTGCTCAAGTAACTGGTACTTTATTACAGATGATGATTTTGTAACTAGATACTATTTATTATTTGGACAATTGTTAAAATATTAATATATTCCGAAATCAGTCATTCTTGTAGAAGTTTAGATGTATGGAATTATGGGTCTCTTTTAAAGTTACTTAATGAACAGTCTTGATATATATTAAATCTCTATCTCTCTCTCTCTCTTATTATGAGTAAATATTCTCGCTCGCATATAAATGAGAAGCTTCTCTATCTCTCCCTCCCTCCCCCAACCCCTTCTCTCTCTTATTATGAGTAGATTCTCTCTCTCTCCCTCTCAATCATATAATGAGTAAGTTAACATATTGTTTGTAAGGAATTGAATGCTTATATGGGAAATAATTAAATTGCAGACATTTAAGAGCGCCAATTAAATTGTGTGGTGAAATAGTTCAGTCTGATTTATAGACTCAGCAAACTACACTTGGACTTCTAATCAATTTACCGTTACTAGGTTGATAAAACCGTTTGAAGAATTGATAAAAAATATTTATGTTAATATATGTTGTTTTTCCAGGGCAATTCCTCTGTAGAGTTATTCAATTGTCTAGAATTCATTGTTTGGCAGTGTTCATTATAGTTTACTTAGTATTATCATATAAAAAACATGATAGGTAACATTTTAATCATGGTCTGTATTGGTATGACAACGGTTGGTTTAAATAACCACAATCTTACCATTGTCAGTCATGATAAGAGATGTCACCAGTAAAGTCATCCATGGTCAGCCTGGATTCATATGGCTGAACATTGATGATTCATAATAGCAGTTTATGGACAGTTCATTTACACCTTTTCTAACCATGGTTTAACTGTGGTAAGTGACCCTTAAGACTGCGGTATGACCATGGGTATTTTCAGTCGTGGCCATCTTTTGCAGGGGCAGTACCATTTTTACAGATTTGGTGTTTTATAACCATGGTGGACTATGGCTATCTCATAGTAAATGCGCTTACCATTCAGCCATATAAGACTTGACTTGACTATTTGAGTTTACCGTCGCTTCGACAGTATTTCAGTCATATAGCGACGTCCAGCTAATTACAGGTGGGGGAAGACCCCGAATGCACAGAGGCATCCGGGTAGAACCACCGACCTACCGCAAGCCAGCTGGAAGTCAGCCATATAAGAAAAACTGGAATTATCTTCTTGTCAGAAAACACAAGACCTTGAACTTAGATGTTTGGTATGTACACAGGAGTCGATCATTTGATTTTACAAAAACTTTTTTAAATTGCTTATTGTCAGATACTAAAAGGCCTTCAGTTTAACACGTAACATGACCTAGTGGACATGTACAAAGTTTGTTCAAATCTTGGCCCTGGCGTAAAAATTGGCAGGTCCCAGAGATCACTTGATTTTACATAGACTTAAATAGGACAAAAAAAACACTAGAAATATCTGTCTTTGTAACACACTTCCTCCCTTGGAAAAATGACTCCTGGCATTATGTATATATAGATCGACAAAAAAAAAAAACTTAACCAACTCACACAAGTTAAAACAACTTCAAGAAATGGTGGTCTAGTTCAAGATCAACTTGGGTTCTGGAACCAAGGTTCAAGAAATGTATGTGTTGTTCAAGAACAGTCAATGATTCTCGAATCCAGGTTCAAGAAATGTATGTCTAGTTCAAGAACTATTATTTAAGTTCTTTGTAAGTTCTTTAATGTTCTAGAACTTATATCAGGGGTCAAAATTGGTCCCACCACAGGAAAAATGATTTTATAGCTATGGCCATCAAAATTTTGAACACAAGTACAGTTTATGTGTAGAATTATGATTATGATGCTGTATTTCTGCATGGATTAGTATTTAGTATTACTATGTTATATTAGAGGCAGTGAAGGCAATATTTCTCAGAAGAGCCAATTCGGGCCATTTTTGCTCTTGTTACTCCCCCCCCCTCTTTGTCTCTCTTTCTTTTTTTGTTTTTTTTGTTTTTTTTGTTTTTTTTTTGGAGTTAAAATTAAACAGGATGTTTATTTTTAAGAGATTCAGAATTTTTTTTTGTGAAAAAATAAGAACATGCATAATAGCCAGATATATATTATTGAATGATATGCTATTTTTACAGATCATACAAGTAGTTGTAAAGTTATTGGTAGAAGTCAATGACATGAAGCTGTTTTGCCATTATTTAGGTTCTCAAAAGATGGTCATGATAAATCCATATACAATGCGTGTGCATTATTGATAATTCAAGGTGTTTCTTATGGTACCAACCATTTCAGAATTGGGCGTTACATTAAGAAGTTATTTCAATTTACATCATTTTACACCTCTGCATTTCTTCCCATACATTTCTGGAAAAGTTTAATGATAACTCGAATTTTTGACATTTGGTATTAACTTTCAGACTGATTAGGTTTTAAACATATTGCATTAGTAAAAAGCAATTTGTGTGTTGAACTGATGGAATATTATGTAAAGAACGGGCGTTTATCATATTCTAATTAATGACAATTAAGATAATAAGAAAGCGGAGGCCTCTTAGGCCAAGTGCTGATACTTGGTGTGTAACATGTCCTAGTGAACCTCTAACAAGATTGTTCAAAAAATGGTCCTTGGTCAAAATTGTTCCAATCCTAGGGGTCACTTGATTTTAAATAGACTTGTATTCGAAAACCCTCAGAAGATCTTCTTCTCAGAAACCACAAAGTCTGGTGAGTTGAGACTTATACGAGTGAACCTCAACCAAGTCTGTTCAATTCATGGTCCTGTTGTCAAAACTGACCCCAAGGGTCACTTGATTTTATATAGACTTTTCAGAGCTATAACCTCCAAAAACTGGATGGCAGGTACATTTGTATTGTGGAATTTAAATAATCTTGCTGTACTTCTGTGTCGATCATGTATTCAATTCGACTCATAATAAAATAATTGGCAATGTTTCTCAAGTGAGCGATTCAGAGCCATCTTGGCCCTCTTTAATTTTGATCTCAGACCTTGCATGAAAATTACCGTTAGCCTGATATCTGTATATCTTATATGGTCCGTAATAGGCCCGTCTCAAAATTTATGCATACCAGGGATTCTTTTCTCAGAACGAGGTTTAAATGGGTCAGGTGTACGCAGCAGTACAGCTGATAACCACTCAGATAGTTATGGTGTCCACATCAACAAGTAAACTTTTGAAATAAATTTCTCATTATCATTGCAGTGTTTCAGTTTATAATTCTAATGGAAGATATATTGCAGATATATCCTATATCTGGCTGTCCAGAGATACTGTAAACTGAGTTTAAATCTATGTTCAAGAACAAGGGTATTCATTGATTATATAGAAATAAAAACACAACAACCATCTTCTCTGGTCTTATGCTCTTAATTTTATATATTTATAACAAAAGTGTATGTACACTAAATCATCATTAGGCAATGCTTCACATGCTTTGAGTTACATATAATATTATAAGTTTAACTTTGTATACTGGATGTATGTCAGATGTATTACAAAATTCTCCAGTTTACACACTGAAAAAAAGACCAGAATTATAGTCAAATAAACAACTTGCATTTTAATAAATTACAAAAACTGCATTGAAGGAAGTGTTTCTAATAAAAATAATTCTTAGCAACAGTGTTAACACTTCATGCAGTAGTATTTAATTTTTCTTTATATTAAAGTGTTCAAAGATAGTACCTTGACACTTGAGAATTCAAGAAGTCCAAATGGCCGATTTCTTGATGGATTGTATTTACCTTATGGTTCTGGAACCAGAACTGCCAATAATTCCACAAGGATACATACGTAAAGAATTTCCTTCTATAGCAGCATAAGCATTACATTCAAAAACTAATCCCCGTTAATTGGCATCATTTGTTACATGTCTTTTATTCTTTAGTTGCAGGTAGAGACAATCATAATCTTTTCCGCATTTTACTATTTTACCCACGTTAGATGCTGTAAGTCTGTGCTTCCTGACTTTGTGCCGGAGCTGACCTGTTGTTTTTTTTATTTCATTTTATTTTTCCAAATTTCTTTATCTCAGGTATATTAAGACTGTTAATATGATCTGTCTGAGTCCGAGATAAACTGACTTATATTTGTGAATCTATACAGTCAGACCTGTCTTAAATGGTCACTCAAGGGAATAAGAGAAAGTGACCACTTAACAGAGGTGACTGCTACATTAAGTACAAATATATGACAAAATGCTTAAATTTTGTAAAACATTGTATTCACTCATATGGGGGCTAATACAGGTTCAACTGTAATTTCTTATAGGCAGGCCAGGAAAACACACACCTTCTGCTTAAAATACTGTTTTTATGCAATCGAGTCATTTAAAGCTGATCCAGACTTGGTGGGAGCTAGCTAGTATTGCCATTTGTGACTATATTTTATGATACTGGATCTGGTCTCTCACTGGCCTGGTTACTAGTTTATAAGTGGAATAATGATCTGGATTCTATGGCTGGGTTACGGTCGAATAACCACAAATTCAAGTCCTGAGGTTCCTTCCTTTAAAATGTAAAGATGTTTACATTTCTAATCCAGCAATCTGCTAGAGTATGCCTGTAATGTGCTTGCAACATACACATTTGCCTAATTTGGCAGTCACATTTTGCATCTAGTATTATATGAAATGACATAATTCATTCATGTATTCAGATTACTTTAAATTTATAAGTTGCCTGAAGAAAAAAAAATCATACAACTTAAATAATTATTTATGCTATCCACTGAAAATATATCTTATAAAAGCTTATTTCACCCATAATTTATTGTTGATATATAATATAGTGAAAATGAATGTTGGTTTTGGGGGTTTCTATTCAAGTCTCGAGAAAAGGAGGTAAACGTATGTCATAATATTTAAATTAAATATTATATTACAAAGAAATGTGTGATTAAATTCCATTCTTGATTAAGATGGCTTAACACATAAGTATGTGAAATTTCATTCTTTCTTTGAGATTTGCGGCATTTGCTGCATACATCAGTATTATCATGAACTAATGGGATACTGTTAGCGTTAGCTTAGTGTCCAAAATTTATATATTTATATATTGTAGGTGTTGAGAATTGGTTTAACCATATGTATACATCTAGTCAGCATGTTATGTATTTGTGAAGTATGCATGGCTGGGCTTATTAGGGATTCTGTGTTTTAAATAGTTGATACACGGAAACTGTCTTAATGTAGATAGTATTCACTGGAAGACTTTATGTTCAAGAAATTCTTCTCTGATGAAAATGTAAGTTATTTAATAATTTTCTAGGCCTCAACAAAGCTTAATCCTGTGTAAATATGTACACCACTGACATCTCTATCAGTGTAAGCTGCTGAGTTTGTTTACAAGTCAGAGTCTAAACTGACCCATCTAAGCCTCGTTCTGGTTACCTTACCTTGAATATGCATGAGATAATATTAAGAAGGGTCTATAATTACGGCTTTCCGCAACCTGCAGAAAACGTATAGGGTTTGTTATGTTTATTCTTATTAGGACTTTCTGCCTAAAGCAGAAAGTCCTATTGGGTTTGTACTGTTTATTAGGACTTTCTGCCTAAAGCAGAAAGTCCTATTGGGTTTGTTATGTTTTTTATTAGGACTTTCTGCCTACAGGCAGAAAGTCATATTGGGTTTGTACTGTTTTTTTATTATTCTTCTGCTTCTTCTTCTTCTTCTTCTTATTCTTTTTTTCTTCCTCTTATATTTGTGTTAATTTCGAGGTGTTGCCATTGACTCAGAACAATGAAAATTTTATGGCATATATTTCAAACCATGAGCTTTCGGATGCAATGAATTGTATATTCATATGACGTCATATAACGTCAGATTTGACGTCAGGTGAAAAAGTTTGTACGCGGTCTACAGCCATTATTTCTGGATCGATTTTCATCAAAATTTCACAGAATGTGTATGTTAGGCTCTAGTTGTGCATCCCGGTGTCCGTTTTTCCAAATTCGAAAAGGCAATTGTTTTATGGCGAATCCAAGATTCGAACTAATGACGTCAAATTTCAAATGCGTATAAAATCGCTTCCAGAAGAGCTAGAAAGCTGATATATGGAGTGAATATTAGTTTCTAGGTCTTCTATACATTCTGAAAAGATGAACGCGATATGACGTCACATGACGTCATAATGCTCTTAAAACTTTCGTATTAAAACTTAACGGTTTTTAAGCCCTGTAGGCTTTATTTTTTGCATGATTTACTTGAAATTTTGTCTGAAGATGCAGTATTAGAATCTATAGAGTCATGTTACTTCCGTTTCCGGAAAATCCCAAAGGTCAAGGTCATATATTAATTATCGGCTTTTTATTCGGCCTTAAATATCTCAAAAACGGTAAATATTCTATCGAGACACTATGCGTATAATTTCTAGTGCTTAGAAAGACCTTTCAGATTATATTTAGTTTTTCATGATCGGGGTTGAATCGGTTGAGTTATGGCGGAAAAAGCAAAATTCGGTAACCCTCAGTGTGTTTAACAGTTTATATCTCGAAATTCTTTGATTTTTGAAAATATGATGATGAATATTATTTGTAGAGCAATGTTTGGCCGTTCTTTTGATGCTTAAAGTTTAATGATTGACCTAAGATTCATGGAGTAATGGGGAAAAAACGAAATTCGTGCATATAGCTTTGGTGATTTTTTCATTTTTCAAGAGGTTTAAGAGCTTGTATCTCAAAAAGTATTAAAAATATTCCTATAGATAAAGCGTGTGAAATGTAGAGAATTTTAAGACGATTATTTTGGTACCTAAAGTTTTGAAATTGATCCAAGTATAAGGAAGTTACATCAAAAATAAGAATTTAAACATGTAGAATTTCAGCGATTTTGTCGTTATGTAAGAGTTTCAAGGCTTATATCTTAAGAATCATTAGAAATAAGTTTTACATTAAGCAAGTGAGATGTAGAGAATTTTAAGACGATTATTTTGGCACCTAGAGTTTTGAAATTGATCAAGAAATAAGGAAGTTACATAAAAAAATACGAATATAAAGCCATTTGTAAGAATTTTCATAAATTATCCTACTTTCGCTTTCACCTTAATTGAAGCATTTTCGGAAAATGTAAGTTTACAGATATGTATTAGTCATATAAATTGAAAAAAACAAACTTTTTACTTATATCATATTGATATTACTAGCTAAACAGGTGTACCGTTCCCGGTGGCCGAGTGTTTAGAGCGTCCGCCTCGAGAGCGGAAGGTCGTGGGTTCGATACCAAAGTCGTAAAAAATGGTCCTGTTATAGCTCCCTTGCTTGACACTTAGCATATAAGGGTAGTTGCAGGACTGGTTGGCCCGGTATCAGGATAATGTGACTGGGTGTGATATCATGCCACATGTCTACGACGTGATACTGCAGTGTGGCAGCACTATAACTGCATTAAGTAGACATCGTCTCCAAATGACTGAAATACTGTCGGTGGGACGTTAAACCGAACAAACAAACAAACAAATTAAACAAGTGTTGACAATGATTTAATGTTTTGTCAAATCATTTTTTTTTAATTGGCGTTTTGACACATGTCATTTAGACCGTTGTTGAAACATTGCAATTTCCCGACTTTATTGTTGCATCTATCGATAAATGTTGTACAAGCTATATTCCAAATTTATGATAAATGATAACCTATGTGAAAATATATGTTATAGTACAATGTAATTTAATTGCCAGCTTGAGATACCATGAGCGTGTATAAGTGTAGACGTTTTAAACAAAATGATCAACACATGTCATCCGTTCAAGACGCTGCAAGCTAATTTGTCTGTAATGCGGCGTTCACACAGTGTCGATTATGGCTCCCGTTTGAGATCAGACAGCGCTACGACACGAAAAGCGAAAAAGTCGGATTACTATCCTCAATGTCCTATCATTGTCTGAACGCAGTCGTATATGTTCGTAACAGAGTCCTACGGATCGGGAATGGTCCGGAGAGGTCGGCCAAGCACTCCTGACAGTTAGGTGCGTCCCGTAACATTCGGGAAACTCAGCCGATTTTGTCTAGTCGGATTACAATCGTGACTATGTCGTGACAAATTCTGCTGTATCGGATCAGAATCGGATTGAGAACGGATAATCGGGACGAATTCTGCTGGAAACGGCTGGATCGGGACGCCTCCTGAACAATATCTGATTGTTGTCGTGATTAAATAAATGTTTTTTACAAATTTTAATAAAAGTTTGAATTTCCAGCCACGAATCACAGGATCTTGATCAGACTTTTGACACATTTTAATCGGGAATGGTCCTATCAAGGACGGCAGTAAAAATCCTGAATGTGTGACCTAGGCCACAGGGACTTGCTCCCATACACACACACCACACACACACACACACACACTGTACATACACTATCAATAAGGGTGGACATCTTTTCAGGGGTCGACTCGCCTTAACTCCGTTTTTTCAAATCATTCAAATAAATCTATGAAGTTAACATACGGAATCACTCAAATATATATTTCTCTATCGAAATATACAAAATTGTCGTGAAAATAATCCTCCTTTGAATGTTTATTTGTTTGAAATATATGCGAATCCGAGAAAAGAACAACAACCTGGACCAGCAGCGCAGTACATTTCGGGATGATTCGGATTTTTACGCTGCGAAATTGGTCAGCGATATTGCGATTATTTTCCCGCAATCTGTCAAACCGTTAAATTTAAATTATTAAAGGGCTGACTATTCGGGCGTTGAAAGAAAAAAAAAACCCAGGCAGTATGGAGAAATCAGCTGTTTCTTGGTAATTTTCTTGTTGTAAAATAAATTATTTAAAGACTTAGATATAAATTCACTTGTCTGTGAGTGTGTGTTTTTAAATTGAAATAAATATCACAGGGATTTGAAGTTCAGTAATTTAAAATCAAATTCTGAAAATAATAGTACTCCATACATACAAAACATATTTTTTCTTATATATACGGAATACTAAATTCTACTGAACTTCAAATCCCTGTTACTTGTTTATTTTTGGAATATGGCTTATTTCAAAAAGTTCATGCATGAGAAGTCCATACGAAAAAAAAAAAAAGTAAAAGGTAGGGAATTTAATATATATTCTTACTAACGGAATTAATCTTTATATTTTTCAATGTTAGCAGAAAGTCCTATCATTCGTATCAACGAATGAAATCTAGTTATTATTATTATTATTATTTGTCCTCCTTTTGAGGTTCAAATTAAAACAGGTTGCCAATAAGCCAGCAGCATGAAATTTTAACAGTGATCAGAGAGACTTTGGCCCTTTTGAATGCACTAATTTTCATCTTCATATGACGTCATGTGACGTCACAGCTAAAAATAGTGAAAAATGGTGTTCGCGCTCTACAGCCGTCATTTATGGTCGGATTTGATTCAAATTTTCACAGATGGTACATCCTGGAACTAAGGTGTGCATATCCTGTCAGCTAACCGAAATTCCGAAAGACCGAAGTTCTGTGGCTGAAATAAGATTCGAACATAGGACCGAAAAGTTCATTTTAGGATTAAAGAGCTTCAGGGTGAGATAGAAAGTTGAAACTTACACAGATTGCAGTTCTGCAGAATTTCTACATATATTTTGAGTCGTGACGTCATATGACGTCAAGTGACTTCATAAGCATACTTCTTAATTTTCATATTAGGGCAATGATTTCGACATGATGCCAGTTGTTTAGAATAATGAAAATTTCAGAGTTATGACAGTAAAGTATGCGCTTTTGAACAAAAGCATCTTCAGCACCCTATGACGTCACATGACGTCAGTGCTAAAAATAGTGAAAAATGGTTTTCGCGCTCTACAGCCGTCATTTATGGTCGGATTTTCTTCAAATTTTCACAGATGGTACATCATGAAACTAAGGTATGCATATCCTGTCAGCTAACCGAAATTCCAAAAGACCGAAGTTCTGTGGCTGAAATAAGATTCGAACATAGGACCGAAAAGTTCATTTTAGGATTAAAGAGCTTCAGGATGAGATAGAAAGTTGAAACTTACACAGTTTGCTGTTCTGCAGAATTTCTTTAAATATTTTGAGTCGTGACGTCATATGACGTCAAGTGACTTCATAAGCATACTTCTTAATTTTCATATTAGGGCAATGATTTCGACATGATGCCAGTTGTTCAGAATAATGAAAATTTCAGAGTTATGACAGTATAGTATTCGCTTTTGAACAAAAGCATCTTCAGCACCCTATGACGTCAGGTGACGTCAGAGCTAAAATTAGTGAAAATGGTTTTCACGCTCTAAAACGACCATTTATGGTCGGATTTTCTTCAAATTTTCACAGATGGTACATCTTGAAACTAAGGTGTACCTATCCTGTCAGCTAACCGAAATTCTGAAAGACCGAAGTTCTGTGGCTTAAATAAGATTCGAACATAGGACCGAAAATTTCATTTTAGGATTAAAGAGCTTCAGGATGAGATAGAAAGTTGAAACTTACACAGTTTGCTGTTCTGCAGAATTTCTTTAAATATTATGAGTCGTGACGTCATTTGACGTCATGGGACGTCATAAGCATACTTATAATAAGGATTTTCTTCAATATTTGAAGATGGTGTATGTCAGAAAAGTAAATAAGTATGATCAGGTTTGACATAGTTAGCAGAAAGCCCTTTCTTTTGTTCAGAACAAAAGGAGTCTAGTTATTATTATTATTATTCTTTTCTTCTTCCTAACTAAACGCTTATTTTAATATGTTGCAATGGACCTAGGACGATGAAATTTTTATGGCTTATTAGTCACGTGAGGAAATTTTGATTTCAATGATTTTCAGCACCCTATGACGTCACATGACGTCACAGCTAAAAATAGTGAAAAATGGTGTTCGCGCTCTACAGCCGTCATTTATGGTCGGATTTTCTTCAAATTTTCACAGATGGTACATCTTGAATCAAAGGTGTGCATATCCTGTCAGCTAACCGAAATTCCGAAAGACCGAAGTTCTGTGGCTGAAATAAGATTCGAACATAGGTCCGAAAATTTCATTTTAGGATTAAAGAGCTTCAGGATGAGATAGAAAGTTGAAACTTACACAGTTTGCAGTTCTGCAGAATTTCTACAAATATTTTCAGTCAGAACGTCATATGACGTCATGTGACGTCATAAGCATACTTCTTAATTTTCATTTTAGGGCAATGATTTTGACATGATGCCAGTTGTTCAGAATAATGAAAATTTCAGAGTTATGAAAGTAAAGTATGCGCTTTTGAACAAAAGCATCTTCAGCACCCTATGACGTCACATGACGTCACAGCTAAAAATAGTGAAAAATGGTGTTCGCGCTCTATAGCCGCCATTTATGGTCGGATTTTCTTCAAATTTTCACAGATGGTACATCTTGAATCAAAGGTGTGCATATCCTGTCAGCTAACCGAAATTCCGAAAGACCGAAGTTCTGTGGCTGAAATAAGATTCGAAAATAGGACCGAAAATTTCATTTTAGGATTAAAGAGCTTCAGGATGAGATAGAAAGATGAAACTTACACAGTTTGCAGTTGTGCAAAATTTCTACAAATTTTTGGAGTCGGAACTTCATATGACGTCATATGACGTCATAAGCATACTTCTTAATTTTCATATTAGGGCAATGATTTCGACATGATGCCAGTTGTTCAGAATAATGAAAATTTCAGAGTTATGATAGTAAAGTATGCGCTTTTGAACAAAAGCATCTTCAGCACCTTTTGACGTCACATGACGTCACAGCTAAAAATAGTGATAAATGGTGTTCGCGCTCTACAGCCGTCATTTATGATCGGATTTTCTTCAAATTTTCACAGATGGTACATCTTGAAACTAAGGTGTGCATATCCTGTCAGCTAACCGAAACTCCGAAAGACCGAAGTTCTGTGGCGGAAATAATATTCGAACAAAGGACCGAAAATTTCATTTTAGGATTAAAGAGCTTCAGGATGAGATAGAAAGTTGGAACTTACACAGTTTGCAGTTCTGCAGAATTTCTACATATATTTTGAGTCCTGACGTCATATGACGTCATGTGACGTCATAGGCATACTTCTTAATTTTCATTTTAGGGCAATGATTTCAACATGATGCCAGTTGTTCAGAATAATGAAAATTTCAGAGTTATGATAGTAAAGTATGCGCTTTTGAACAAAAGCATCTTCAGCACCTTATGACGTCACATGACGTCACAGCTAAAAATAGTGAAAAATGGTGTTCGCGCTCTACAGCCGTCATTTATGATCGGATTTTCTTCAAATTTTCTCAGATGGTACAACTTAAAACTAAGGTGTGCATATCCTGTCAGCTAACCGAAACTCCGAAAGACCGAAGTTCTGTGGCGGAAATAAGATTCGAACAAAGGACCGAAAATTTCATTTTAGGATTAAAGAGCTTCAGGATGAGATAGAAAGTTGGAACTTACACAGTTTGCAGTTCTGCAGAATTTCTACATATATTTTGAGTCCTGACGTCATATGACGTCATGTGACGTCATAAGCATACTTCTTAATTTTTATTTTAGTGCAATGATTTCAACATGATGCCAGTTGTTCAGAATAATGAAAATTTCAGAGTTATTAAAGTAAAGTATGCGCTTTTGAACAAAAGCATCTTCAGCACCCTATGACGTCACATGACGTCACAGCTAAAAATAGTGAAAAATGGTGTTCACGCTCTACATCCGTCATTTATGGTCGGATTTTCTTCAAATTTTCACAGATGGCACATCTTGAAACTAAGGTGTGCATATCCTGTTAACTAACCGAAATTCCGAAAGACCGAAGTTCTGTGGCTGAAATAAGATTCGAACATAGGACCGAAAACTTCATTTTAGGATTAAAGAGCTTCTGGATGAGATACAAAGTTGGAACTTACACAGTTTGCAGTTCTGCAGAATATCTACATATATTTTGAGTCCTGACGTCATATGACGTCATGTGACGTCATAAGCATAATTTTCATTTTAGGGCAATGATTTCGACATGATGCCAGTTGTTCAGAATAATGAAAATTTCAGAGTTATGACAGTAAAGTATGCGATTTTGAACAAAAGCATCTTCTGCACCCTATTACGTCATGTGACGTCACAGCTAAAAATAGTGAAAAATGGTGTTCGCGCTCTACAGCCGCCATTTATGGTCGAATTTTCTTCAAATTTTCACAGATGGTACATCTTGAAACTAAGATGTGCATATACTTTCAACTAACAGAAATTCCGAAAGACCGAACTGCTGTGGCTGAAATAAGATTCGAACATAGGACCGAAAATTTCATTTTAGGATTAAAGAGCTTCAGGATGAGATAGAAAGTTGAAACTTACACAGTTTGCAGTTCTGCAGAATTTCTACAAATACCTTGAGTCTTGACGTCATATGACGTCATTTGACGTCATAAGCATACTTCTTAATTTTCATTTTAGGGCAATGATTTCGACATGATGCCAGTTGTTCAGAATAATGAAAATTTCAGAGTTATGAAAGTAAAGTATACGCTTTTGAAGAAGAGAATTTTCAGTACCCTATGACGTCATGTGTCGTCAGAGCTAAAAATAGTGTTATACTTAGTTCTTATCATTTGCACTTATTTCGGAATATAATGTCAATTGTTCAGCATGAACATGAAATACTACCAGAGGTGAGTCATTACATGAAACTTCTATCTCCTGCTTTTTGCATTAACACAGCTTGCAGAAAGTCCTATCATTCGTTTTCACGAATGACATCTAGTTCTTCTTCTTCTTCTTATTATTCTTTTTTTCTTCCTAACTAAACGCTTATTTTTCTATGTTGCAATACTCCTAGGACGATGAAATTTTTAGGACTTATTAGTCACGTGAGGAAATTTTGAAATCTATGATTTTCATATGCCTATGACGTCATATGACGTCACATTTGAAATATGCTACAAAAGTTTGTACGCGGTCTACAGCCATTGTTTGTGAACCGATTTGCATCAAATTTTTACAGATTGTGTATATTAAGTTCTAGTTGTGCATCCCGGTGTCCGTTTTTCAAAATTCGAAAAGTCCATGGTTCTATAGCGAATCCAATATTCGAACCAAGGTCGTAAATTTTTAAAATGCTTATAAAATCTGTCCTATTTAAGATAGAAAGTTGATATTTAGTCAGTATATAGGTCTCTAGAAGTTTTAAACATTTTGTGAAAATATATGTCATATGACGTCACGTGACGTCATTATATGATAATGTATTTCTAATATTAACAAGAATATTTCTATATGTTGAAATTGTCGAAAGGCAATTAAAATTTAAAGACACATGCTTCCAACGCTGATATTTCGATTTCTATGACTTTCATATGCCTATGACGTCCTATGACGTCACACTTGAAATAAGCTACAAAAGTTTGTACGCAATCTACAGCCATTGTTTGTGAACCGATTTTCATCAAATTTTCACAGATTGTGTATATTAAGTTCTAGTTGTGCATCCCGGTGTCCGTTTTTCAAAATTCGAAAAGTCCAAGGTTCTATAGTGATTCCAAGATTCGAACCAAGGTCGTAAATTTTCAAATTCTTATAAAATCGGTCCTATTTGAGATAAAAAGATGATATTGGGTCAGTATATAGGTCTCTGGGAGTCTTAAACATTTTGTGAAAATAAATGTCATATGACGTCACGTGACGTCATTATATGATAATGAATTTCTAATTCTAACAAGATTATTTCTATATCTTGAAATTTTTTGAAGGGCAATGAAAAATTAATGCCGCATGCTTCAGATGCTGAAATTTCGATTTCAAAGATATTCAGAAGCCTATGACGTCATATGACGACACATTTGAAATGGACTACGAAAGTTTGTACACGGTCCAGAACCATTATTAATGGGCCGATTTTCATCAAATTTTCACAGAATGTGTATATTAAGTTCTAGTTGTGCATCTCGGTGTCCGTTTTTCAAAATTCGAAAAGTCCATGGTTCTATAGCGATTCCAAGATTCGAACCAAGGTCGTAAATTTTTAAATGCTTATAAAATCGGTCCTATTTGAGATAGAAAAGTGATATTTGGTCAGTATATAGGTCTCTAAGGGTCTTAAACATTTTGTGAAAATAAATGTCATATGATGACACGTGACGTCATTATATGATAATGTATTTCTAATATTAACAAGAGTATTTCTATATATTGAAATTGTCGAAGGGCAATGAAAATTTAATGACAAATGATTCAGACGCTGAAATTTCGATTTCAATGATTTTCAGAAGCCTATGACGTCATATGACGTCACATTTGAAATTGACTACGAAAGTTTGTACACGGTCCAGAGCCATTATTAATGGGCCGATTTTCATCAAATTTTCACAGAATGTGTATATTACGTTCTTATTGTGTATACCGGTGTCCGGTTTTTCAAAATTCGAAAAGTCCAAGCATCTATGGTGAATCCAAGATTCGAAACAAGGACGTCAATTTTTAAATGCTTATAAAAACTGTCCTATTTGAGATAGAAAGTTGAAATTTTGTCAGTTAGTAGGTCTCTGGGTGTCTTAACAATTATGTGAAAATAAACGTCATATGACGTCACGTGACGTCATTTTTTTATTATTATTATTCTTTTCTTCTTCCTAACTAAACGCTTATTTTAATATGTTGCTATAGTCCTAGGACGATGAAATTTTTATGGGTTATTAGTCATGTGAGGAAATTTTGATTTCAGTGATTGTCAGCACCCTATGACGTCACATGACGTCACAGCTAAAAATAGTGAAAAATGGTGTTCGCGCTCTACAGCTGTCATTTATGGTCGGATTTTCTTCAAATTTTCACAGATGGTACATCTTGAAACTAAGGTGTGCATTTCCTGTCAGCTAACCGAAATTCGGAAAGGCCGAAGTTCTGTGGCTGAAATAAGATTCGAACATAGGACCGAAAATTTCATTTTAGGATTAAAGAGCTTCAGGATGAGATAGAAAATTGAAACTAACACAGTTTGCAGTTCTGCATAAGTTCTACGGATATTTTGAGTCCTGACGTCAGATGACGTCATGTGACGTCATAAGCATACTTCTTAATTTTCATTTTAGGGCAATGATTTCGACATGATGCCAGTTGTTCAGAATAATGAAAATTTCAGAGTTATTACAGTACACTAAGCGGTTTTGAACAAATTAGCATCTTCAGCACCCTATGACGTCACATGACGTCACAGCTAAAAATAGTGAAAAATGGTATTCGCGCTCTACAGCTGTCATTTTTGGTCGTATTTTCTTCAAACTTTCACAGATGGTATATCTTGAAACTAAGGTGTGCATTTCCTGTCAGCTAACCGAAATTCCGAAAGGCCGAAGTTCTGTGGCTGAAATAAGATTCGAACATAGGACCGAAAATTTCATTTTAGGATTAAAGAGCTTCAGGATGAGATAGAAAGTTGAAACTTACACAGTTTGAAGTTCTGCAGAATTTCTACATATATTTTGAGTCGTGACGTCATATGACGTCATGTGACGTCATAGGCATACTTCTTATTTTTCATTTTAGAGCAATGATTTCGAGATGATGCCAGTTGTTCAGAATAATGAAAATTTCAGAGTCAAGACAGTAAAGTATTCGCTTTTTAACAAAAGCATCTTCAGCACCCTATGACGTCACATGACGTCACAGCTAAAAATAGAGAAAAATGGTTTTCGCGCTCTACTGCCGTCATTTATGGTCGGATTTTATTCAAATTTTCACAGATGGGACATCTTGAAACTAAGGTGTGCATATCCTGTCAGCTAACCGAAATTCCGAAAGGCCGAAGTTGTGTGGCTGAAATAAGATTCGAACATAAGACCGAAAATTTCATTTTAGGATTAAAGAGCTTCAGGATGAGATAGAAAATTGAAACTAACACAGTTTGCAGTTCTGCATAAGTTCTACGGATATTTTGAGTCCTGACGTCAGATGACGTCATGTGACGTCATAAGCATACTTCTTAATTTTCATTTTAGGGCAATGATTTCGACATGATGCCAGTTGTTCAGAATAATGAAAATTTCAGAGTCATGACAGTAAAGTATTCGCTTTTTAACAAAAGCATCTTCAGCACCCTATGACGTCACATGACGTCACAGCTAAAAATAGAGAAAAATGGTTTTCGCGCTCTACAGCCGTCATTTATGGTCGGATTTTATTCAAATTTTCACAGATGGGACATCTTGAAACTAAGGTGTGCATATCCTGTCAGCTAACAGAAATTTCGAAAGACCGAAGTTCTGTGGCTTAAATAAGATTCGAACATAGGACCGAACATTTCATTTTAGGATTAAAGAGATTCAGGATGAGATAGAAAGTTGAAACTTACACAGTTTGCAGTTCTGCAGAATTTCTACATATGTTTTGAGTCTTGACGTCATATGACGTCATGTGATGTCATAAGCATACTTCTTAATTTTCATTTTAAGGCAATGATTTTGACCTGATGCCAGTTGTTCAGAATAATGAAAATTTCAGAGTTACGACAGTAAAGTATGCGCTTTTGAACAAAAGAATTTTCAGCACCCTGTGACGTCATGTGACGTCAAATCTAGAAGAAGTCCATAGGAAAAAAAATAAAAATAAGTAAAGGGTAGAGAATTTAATATATAGTCTTTCTAACGGAATTAATCTTAATATTTTTCAACTTTAGCAGAAAGTCCTATCATTCGTATCAACGAATGAAATCTAGTTATTCTTTTTTTCTTCCAAACTAAGCGCTTATTTTTTTATGTTGCAATAATCCTAAGACGATGAAATTTTTATGGCTTATTAATCACGTGAGGAAATTTTGATTTCTATGATTTTCATATGTCTATGACGTCATATGACGTCACATTTGAAATATGCTACAAAAGTTTATGGCTTATTAATCACGTGAGGAAATTTTGATTTCTATGATTTTCATATGTCTATGACGTCATATGACGTCACATTTGAAATATGCTACAAAAGTTTGTACGCGGTCTACAGCCATTGCTTGTGAACCGATTTTCATCATATTTTCACAAAATTCGAAAAGTCCATGGTTTTATAGCGAATCCAAGATTCGAACCAAGGTCGTAAATTTTTAAATGCTTATAAAATCTGTCCTATTTAAGATACAAAGTTGATATTTAGTCAGTATATAGGTCTCTAGAAGTTTTAAACATTTTGTGAAAATAAATGTCATATGACGTGACGTGACGTCATTATATGATAATGTATTTCTAATATTAACAAGA
>CM037788.1:54085277-54100085 GCA_021229015.1 Solen grandis
GCATTGAGACATGGACAGATGCCTTTTTGATTTTTAGCTCACCTGAGCACTTGTGCTCGGGTGAGCTTTTGTGATCGCCTTTTGTCCGTCGTGCGTCGTGCGTCGTCCGTCGTCAACAATTACTTGTGAACTCTCTAGAGGCCACAGTTTTGGCCCAATCTTCATGAAACTTGGTCAGGATGTTTGTCTACATGATATCTCGGATGAGTTTGAAATTGGGTCATGTGGGGTCAAAAACTAGGTCACAAGGTCAAATTAAGAAAAACCTTGTGAACACTCTACAGGCCATAGTTTTGGCCCAATCTTCATGGAACTTAATCAGGATGTTAGTCTACATGATATCTCGGATGAATTCGAAATTGGGTCATGTGGGGTCTAAGGCCACAGTTTTAGCCCAATCTTCATAAAATTTGGTCAGGATATTTGTCTACATGATATCTCGGATGAGTTCGAAATTGGGTCATGTGGGGTCAAAAACTAGGTCACCAGGTCAAATCTTAGAAAAACCTTGTGAACACTCTACAGGCCATAGTTTTGGCCCAATCTTCATAAAATTTGGTCAGGATGTTTGTCTACATGATATCTCAGATGAGTTTGAAATTGGGTCACATGGGGTCAAAAACTAGGTCACCAGGAAAAATCTTAGAAAAACCTTGTGAACACTCTAGAGGCCACAGTTTTAGCCCAATCTTCATGAAAAATGGTCAGGGTGTTTGTCTACATGATATCTTCAATGAGTTCGAAAATGGGTAATGTGGGGTCAAAAACTAGGTCACCAGGAAAAATCTTAGAAAAACCTTGTGAACACTCTAGAGGCCACAGTTTTAGCCCAATCTTCATGAAAAATGGTCAGGATGTTTGTCTACATGATATCTTGCATGAGTTTGAAATTGGGTCATGTGGGATCAAAAACTAGGTCACCAGGTCAAATCTAAGAAAAACCTTGTGAACTCTCTAGAGGCCACAGTTTTAGCCCAATCTTCAATAGATTTGGTCAGGATGTTTGTCTAATTGATATATTGGATGAGTTTGAAAATGAATCACATGAGGTTAAAAACTAGGTCACCAGGTCAAATCTAAGAAAAACCTTGTGAACACTCTAGAGGCCTACATTTTTGTCCCAGTCTTCATTAAACTTAATATGAATGATGACTGCATGAATTCCCAGTTGAGTGCAAATTCAGGTAGGATCAATATGTAGGTCAAATGTTAGAAAAACACTTTTAGATGCCAGATTTTTTGTCATTATGCCTAACACAGCCATCTTACTCAGGTGAGCGACACAGGGCCATCTTGGCCCTCTTGTTTCTTCAATATTCCTGTCTGTGCACCCTAACCGGGCACAAGAACTGTTGAAATATATGAGTAACATTAGGCTGGCAGCTGGGCGTCATCAGGGGCTGGGGTGGAAGTTATATGACCAGCAGTTCAGGTTACGTATGGCAGTTGATCCCATTGGGTTGTCATTTGCAAAAAATGATTTAGAGCTTTGGCTGTTGTATGTTGGCGCTCTGTCCAGTCCGATAGAAATCAATGCAAATAAAAAATGTTATGATTTCAATTATCGCACTTGCTCTAAGGTGCATTGTATGTACAAGCATAACTGTTTGCTCTGCAATGCTTCTCATCCTTCTAGGTGGTGTTCTGCAGGCCGGGGGTCGGGCCAGCCTCCCAGGGGGTCTGGTTCAGTTCGGGCCTCTGCTACCCAGGGCCAGCGATGGGGCGGGCCCCTCCATGGGGCGGGTTTCAGGCAAAGACACCCGCGTTACTTGGGGCCTAGATTCTGAATTTTGTTCGTTAATATTGACGTTCTGAATCATTACTTGGATAAGTATCCTAATATGGAAGATGCTTCTGTGCTTAAAGATGGTTTTTCAAATGGTTTTTGTTTGGGTTTTGTTGGGAATGAAATGGAAGTTGATGCATGTAATTTAAAGTCTGCGCGGCTCAATCCCGTAATGTTGAAGGAAAAAATTCAGAAGGAACTCGATTTGGGTAGGTTTGAAGGTCCATTTCGTAAAGCCCCATTTAGGAATTTTAGAATTTCACCTGTTGGGTTGGTTTCAAAATCTGATGGTGGTCATAGATTGATCACACACTTGTCACATCCAGAGGGAAATAGTGTAAATGATGGCATCGATGACAATTTGTGTTCAGTTAAATATACATCTTTTGATAATGTGGCAGATATGATGTTTAAGCTTGGTATTGGGTCAGAAATGGCCAAGAGGGACATTAAGTCTGCATTTCGCCTTTTGCCAGTATCCCCTTCCGAATTTCACTTATTAGGGTTAAAAGATGAGGATGGTAATATATATTTTGACAAGTTTTTGCCTATGGGTTGTAAAGTGTCATGTGCTTTGTTTGAAAAATTTGCAACTTTCTTACATTGGATGGTTAATTTTTTATCAGGTTTAGATAGCCTTGATCATTATTTAGATGACTTTATCTTTGGGGGAGCTCAGGGTACAGGCAATTGTCAGACCCTTGTCAACACCTTTGACCAGGTGTGTAATTTGCTGCAGGTTCCGGTAGCCAGTGAGAAGTCTATTGGTCCTTGTACCACTTTGGTATTTCTAGGTCTTGAGTTAGATACAGTCAAAATGGTTGTCAGTATTCCTTTGCATAGATTGGAGGAACTGATGACTGCAGTATCAAATGCATATTCTCGAAAGAAAATCACTTTAAGAGAATTCCAGTCTCTTGTTGGCAAACTGTCTTTTTTCAGTAGAGCTGTACGCTCTGGAAGGGCATTTTTAAGGCGTTTTTATGATGCAATGGTCCCCATTAAGCATTCATTTCACTTGCTTCGTATTACTCACAGTATGAGACAGGATTTAGGTATGTGGTTAATGTTTTTTGAGCATTTCAATGGGGTTGCTCATATTCCACCATGCGTGTGGATAGACAGTGAAGTTTTGCAGCTTTTCACCGATAGTGCAGGTGCAGTGGGGATGGGTTGCGGTTGTTATTTTCGCAACCAGTGGGCTTACTTTCAGTGGCCTGAAGCTTGGTGTGTTGATATAATTTTGAAGGATATTACCTTTTTGGAAATGGTGCCTGTGCTGCTTGCGTTAACTTTGTGGGGAGTCCATTTAAGTCATAATAGGGTTTTATTACATATTGATAACGAAGCATTAGTAGCTGTTATAAATAAGCAAACTACAAAATCAAAGCGTCTTATGCAGTTGGTTAGACATTTTGTATTGCTTGCCATGGAGTTTGAGATTATTTTCAAAGCAAGCCATATTGCTTCTGAGCATAATTCAATTGCTGATTCTATTTCTCGAAAACAGTGGGTCCGTTTCCGGAGAGAGTCTCCTTCAGCCGACATAGAACCTCAGGGAATACCAGAACGATTTCGATCAATCATTTGCATGCTGAATCTGAGCGACTTTTGAATGCTTCTTTGGCTGACAATACTAGGAGTGCCTATGCTAATGGTTTGGATAGCTTTGAGAAATTTCGGTCAGAGTATAATTTTGTAAAGGTCTGGCCTCCCACCATTGGGGATCTTTCACTTTTTATAGCATGGTTGTCATTGCAAGGGCTCACACATAATACAGCCCGACTTTACATAAATGCGATTGGTTTCCGATGCAAGGTTATGGGTGCGACTGACGTTTCTAATAATTATGTTGTTCAAAAATCCTTAGAGGGTACTAAAAGATCAGACAGGAAATGTCCAGTCCGGTTACCTATAACTGCGGATATTCTTCGGTCAGCCACTAATTTTGCCGCAATGGAGTCTGCAAGGAAGCGGCTAAACAGTTATGCAGCAGCTTTGGTTGTTAAAAACAATGGTTTCTACATCAGACATACTGATTTAATGGAAACATCAGACATTTATTACCTAAGTGATGGAGTGCATTTGACATTTTTAGGAAATTGCATTTTCAGAAATCAGTTGTCGTCTGCATTAGAGGCATTCTTTTCAGGTTTTGCTACTTGTTTTAAGTAGTCTGTTTGGGGAGAAATGGTTCCTGTTCCCATCCAGCAATTCGTTACATTTACTTAAGATTTATATTTTGCTGTGCCAAAACGGTTCCCCATCAATTATTTTGGCGTTGGCCCCGCCGCCTTGTCGAAAATTGTCGATTCGATCAGCGTTGGGGCCAGTTGGCCGACAGCAAAATACATGCATAGTTATCAGCAGTTTGAATTTCGTTGTATTATAATCTGATATATTTGAAGCCTTTTGTGGCATATTTCAAGTTGAAGCCCTGTGGGGATTATTTTAAGTAGAAGTTTGTTTTTGAAACCTTTTAGGGCATACTTTAAGTTGAATTTTGTTGATTTGAAGGTGAAGCCCTTTGGGGCAGATTTGAAGTTTTAGCCATGTGGGGTATATTTGAAGTTGAAGCCCTTTGGGGTATATTTGAAGTTATAGCCCTTTGGGGCAGATTTGAAGTTTTCGCCCTTTGGAGTATTGTGGAAGTTATAGCCTGTTGGGGCAGATTTAAAGCTATACATTTATTTGCCTATTTGGGTTGAAAGCCCTTTGGGGCATTTGAAGTTTCGCCTTTGTCCGGTGTCCTGTTAGTCAAGTGGATTAACACGATGGGAATGGGAACCAGGCCCAAACAGTGCCAAAATGGGGTGAAGGGTGGGGGGGGGGGGTTAGGTTGTGAATATGCAATTTGGATTTTGTGTATTTCATTTTATAAATGTGTATTTCAATTTGATAAATGTGTATTTGAATATAAAAATTATGATGTTGTTAATTGCTTGTTGTTTTACTTAGGTCGGTTAATTGTGGGGTGGCAGAGTGCATTTGCAAAGGTCCTTATTTTTGGCTGTTTGTGCTAAGAGCGCCTATTATTGTTATCATTGCCTTACAATTATAATAGAAAAGTGAGCATTCTAATGATTATGATATCATGGACCTTTGCTCGTGTTTGTGCCGCTAAGCAACTGCCTGTCCTCGAATCTCCCAATAATAACGGTCATCTTTAATGGATAACCAGCAGTTATTGGGAGTTCGCATCTGTATTCCGGTCATTATTATATAAAATGTTAAAGGTAGTTATCACGGTCGTGTAAAGTAATGTGCACACCGGTTGTTGTACTTCCTTTCCGTTTTGGCGGGTAATGGAGTAAGCGGTGGGTGAATTGCCTCTAACATTTTTTGTCGTATTTGCAAAACCGCCCTCCCATCCCCTTGCTTCATGGGGTAGTTCAATTTAAAAATCTGTTGAGGTTTTATTATATTTTACATTTATTTAAACATATGTTTACCTGTTGCCATTTGCTAAATTCTGCTTTGCTGTTGTGCTGTGCTTTTGAATTCTTTTTGAGTGCAATCGTGATCGTTTGTGGGGATGTGATAAAGCGTTCTAGTCGGCATGGTTCCCAGAAATGGTATAGTCAAAGTGCCCCTCCACTTGCTAAGGCACCGCATCGACTGAGTGAATTTTGTATTGTGCAAGTGCAAGCAACCTACGGTTTGAATAAACCGAACTTTATATTGCTTAATGTTATGACGGAACATATAGATATGTATATATACCGCACTTAGAACTGTCTTTCTCAGGATCAGCCTAAGTGAAAGGAGTTAGCCTGCCGTCATGGAAAATTGGGGCTGTATCTCTGTTTCCCAGGTCCCAGGATCAGCTTTGGTTTTGAGGAGCGGGACTATCAACACGAAAATTGGGGTTGTATCTCTGTTTCCCAGGATCAGCCTCAGTTTTATAGCCTAGTCTCTAGTAAAGATGGTAGGACTTACAGAAAAATACAGTTATCAGCGTTCCGTCTGCAAAAGACATCAAGGGCGGCCGACAGCAAAGGCCGACAGCAAAATACATGCATAGTTATCAGCAGTTTGAATTTTGTTGTATTATAATCTGATATATTTGAAGCCTTTTGTGGCATATTTCAAGTTGAAGCCCTGTGGGGATTATTTTAAGTAGAAGCCCTTTGGGGCATAATTTGAGTTCAAGCCTTTTGGGGCATATATTGTTTTTGAAACCTTTTAGGGCATACTTTAAGTTGAATTTTGTTGATTTGAAGGTGAAGCCCTTTGGAGCAGATTTGAAGTTTTAGCCATGTGGGGTATATTTGAAGTTGAAGCCCTTTGGGGTATATTTGAAGTTATAGCCCTTTGGGGCAGATTTGAAGTTTTCGCCCTTTGGAGTATTGTGGAAGTTATAGCCTGTTGGGGCAGATTTAAAGCTATACATTTATTTGCCTATTTGGGCTGCTATACAATTATTGAATTTTTGCCTATTTGGGCTTTCACGAATTGCTGTCTAAGGTCGCCCTATACGACAATTTGTCCGGTGTCCTGTAAGTCAAATGGATTAACACGATGGGAATGGGAACCAGGCCCAAACAGTGCCAAAATGGGGTGGGGGGGGGGAGGGTTAGGTTGTGAATATGCAATTTGGATTTTGTGTATTTCATTTTATAAATGTGTATTTCATTTTATAAATGTGTATTTCAGTATAAAAATTATGATGTTGTTAATTGCGTGTTGTTTTACTTAGGTCGGTCAATTGTGGGGTGGCAGAGTGCATTTGCAAAGGTCCTTATTTTTGGCTGTTTGTGCTAAGAGCGCCTATTATTGTGATCATTGCCTTACAATTATAATAGAAAAGTGAGCATTCTAATGATTATGATATCATGGACCTTTGCTCGTGTTTGTGCCGCTAAGCAACTGCCTGTCCTCGAATCTCCCAATAATAAGAAAAAGATCGCATTAACCTGTCCGAGTTAAATTAAAATGATATTTATGTATAAAAGAATTGACGCCACATGATTAAAGACACTTTAAGAAAAACATGAAGAAACTATCTGAAAACCATTTATTGAATGTCGTAATTTGTTAAACTCATTTCTACCATTCATGAAACAAACTACGATCTTCACATAAATAAATATCCTCTTAATTTTATCTTTCTATTTGGTTCATTAATGATATTAAAGAGATTGATGTCATATGTTTTCTCACCATCCATCTTCAGAAGCAAGTTTTCATGTTCCGTTAAGTAGATTCGGTCTCAGACAAACTGTAGTCCAGTTGAAAAAATATTACATTACATAATAATAAATGAATTAGACCGACTCCTGATAGGATGTACGTGTTTTATATTAAACATCATAAACAATTAAGCTGTAGTAAGGTTTAACTATGTACGACTGACCAAATAAAATATTCCTTATACATTCTAAATATTTATCAGACTATACTGCATTTTGTCGGATAGGTTTACTCATCTAGACAACTTCTATGACAACCTGAGTAGGCTGTTGATGATGTCCTATTTAATAACTTGTACACACTTTTAGAAATGAAAGTTAAATGATTAAAGTAATGCGTTCCGTTAAATAAAGTTGGTCTATTTTCAGTGAAAATGCTTGTTATAAAAATGATTAGCCATAGAATAATGTGTTGCAAATTATCTTTAAGCATATAAACTTTGATGCTTCCAAAAAATTTATTAATCCATAATCATATATGTGTATTTGAAAATCAGTGGATAAAGTATTTGGTAACAAGTACAAGTTTAAAGCTGAATAGGGTATTCTACATTAAAACCTTTTCAGCGAGAGGGTGGCTTTCGTTTGTCGTTGTTTATAAAGACAAAGTCATATCAGAAAGCCAAATTCTTTAAGCAGGTCTTTACGATATTATTTCGAGTCACAGCCCTAGTATGTATCAATAGGGCCATTGACTATTACAGAAAGTTGAAGTTTTCAACAGTTTAACATAAGTGAAAATTAGTTTGTTGAAAATGTATTGCAAATAATGTAAAAAAAAATCCAGGGAAACTTTACACATTGCTTTATTGCACTTGAATATAGAATGCATCAGAGTGTAAATTTTGAAAAGGAATCAAAGAAATACTCATGTTATTTACATTTGAAGAGGTCAACTAAAAGTACAATATTCACTACAATAATAGACACAAGTAATGCGTTTAACAATTAGACATACCGTCAATGAGAAAAATATGTTCAGATAAGACGTCACATACGAATGATGCAAGACTCAGTGAAAACGAATTGAACTTACTCGCATTACAGAAGGGTGGTTTGTAGCCTACATCAGCACATCCCGCGGGACACATCCCGTCCACATTGTCACAGGTAACCCCACCGGCACAATTACCACAGCTCAAGGAACAGTTCTGTCCGAATGTATTCACCTTACATGCTGGAATAGTTTGAATGTCTAGGTAAATAGTTATATATATATATGAATGTTTCTTTTCTCCTATCACTTACTGATATGAAGGTTAACATATGTTATAAATATATAGATATATCGTATATCACTTATTTTACTACATCTGCATTGTGAATTTGGTCTAGACAAAATCAGGCAGAGGCTTTTATTTCAAGGTATAATGGTATTTATTCCTCTCCGCCATACAACAGTTTTATTGATTAAAACAATTTAAATATTACGGCTGCATTCGTATTAAGCACCTGAGCACCTGGGAAGAAAAACTATTGCATGTATACTTACGTAGTTTACAGTAGGGCAGTTGCAGACCCGGCTCACACCCCTGGTCACATGCCCCGGTCTCTTTGTCACATGGTCCATATCCGGTACAGTTACCACACTTTGAGCTACAGTCTTGGCCATATGTACCGTTATCACACTCTGTGTAACAATCGAATAAGTAGTTATTCTCAATGTGTAACAATGCTACTCTCAACCTTAAAATTTACAGTGATATTAAATATCTTAGCTATGCCAATTTTGTTGCGAATTTGGCTTGCTGAACTAGTTTATATGGATTGGTTTGAGGCTTGTTTGGATGAAAATATGTAAATAGCAGAAATTTTAATAAAAATATCTAAAATAATACTACATACATTACTTGATCTATAAGTAAGAAAGTAAGCTTATGAAATGTATGTATTGATCGATTCCGCTTTATATAAAGAGAATACTTAACTCCAAAAACATGCTAACACATTAAAAGAGTCATATACGTTGACACTCTCAATGATTCGCTTCTTCTTGAAATTGAAGTTGCAAATGAATCATGTAAAATAAGGCGTTTCAGTTAACGAAACATTGCATAGTCACTAACTGAAGAAAAAAAAAACACCTGTAAATACCCATGATAACATTTTTATTTTATTTTCGTCTGTAAATGTGTTTTTTTTTATTTAAAATATTTCGATATTTAGCAAATATATCAGTTTCAATTCTCGCACACTATATCTGTTTATTCGTTATCGATCTAGCCTAAAATCTACCACGTTACATGAAGATATTTTCAGGGTTTTTTTTTTGTTTTTTTTTTCAAATTTGGTATAAAATATATAGACTATTTCTGGATTAAGGTCGATGAAAAATCACAGAAAACAAAGTGCACAGTTATCTTTGTAACTCAGTGTATATGTAAAATTTTAAATCAACTTATTACCGTGTTTTAATGGTTTCATGTGTACGTTGTACTGTTTATTATAATTTCCTAATGCAGGAGAAGTTACGGCGTGCATGAATAAAAAATGAAAATATTATCTTTATCAATGTATCATTCTAGTGTACATTCTCATTACTAACTATGTTCCCTTCGTCATGAATCAGATATCCTCACATTGGAGATCTGCAATAGCCAACTGCACTAAACATTATGTACAGTAAGCAGTATGGACTTTATTTCTTTAAAAACAAGTAATTCGTGTAATTATTACAAGCGACAACTTAGAATTCAATAGTGTAATACGACTGGTACAGCGAAAGAAAAAAGACTTGCTTGTTTTACAGTAGGGCGGCTTGAAGCCTAAATCAGCACATCCCTCGGGACACGCCCCGGTCACATGGTGACATGTAACCCCATCGGCACACTTGCCGCAGCTCAGGGAACAGTTCTGGCCGTAGGTATCCGCCAGACATGCTGGAAGGATATTAAAGTCTGGATATAATAGGTATTTGATTTATTAGTCTAACTGACGGTTTCACCATCTCTCTGAATGTTTATCATTCCGTATGTTTTTAATTATAACAATCTACCAGCTTCTATCATTGTCTAACGATCCTGTATGTCTATCCATATATCTGCGTATCTTGTATTGTTGACATCATGAAACTGTTATATACTGACTTGTAAATACAAATATAAATTTTGAATATACGCATTCATTTTCCAAATGTTCCTTCTCATTGTTAATTTTCTATGTATACTACGACTTACTGTAAATTACAATACGAGTATTATCAAACAGAGGACATTTGTCTAATCACCGCCGTTATACTTACGTAGTTTACAGGAGGGCATTTGCAGACCCGGTTCACACCCCTGGTCACATGACCCGGTCTCTTTGTCACATGGTCCATACCCGGTACAGTTACCACAAGTCGAGCTACAGTCCTGACCAAATGTACCGTCATCGCATTCTGTGTAATATTTGGATGAATAAAGTAATACCAGTTTGCTAGCTAATCATATTCTACTGAAAGGCTTGTTTCGAGAAATTTTCATACTAAAATGATTCGTTTTGTGGCGACTGGTTCGATCCAAAACAGTGCATAGATAGATGAAGGGATGCCAGAGAATATTTTCTCTAGTTAATTTGCTTTGCAAGAAATGGCTACATCCCCGCAATAATTTATGAAAACATATATTTAAGACAATCTTTCACAAAGCAATATTCATCTAATGATAATTCATATTTAATGAAATGCTATTCGGATATTAATTAGGATTTTCTTCTCATGGAAACACAAGTTTAATCCTCTAATTTTCTCACACGACATGATAGGTGAGGTGTGAAAGTCCCTGAGGTAGCATGTGATTTAAACAGTTGTCATGTGATTTAACACTTCAGTAATATTTACCAAACAATTAGACCAACCTGCACACACATTAGATATATTAGTCAATAATTAACAAGCAATAATCATGATAATTATGTTGATATCAAAATAGCAAAAGATAGGAAATGATGATAATAGTGATCATGACGATCATGATGGTGTTAGAAGGAGGGAAATTTAACTGAATAACCTACTTTCTGCACACAATGGCGGTTTCCAGGACATCAAACATCTGTCCGGACAATGCCCGTCCCCGGCATTACATGGTAGGTTGCCATGGCAATTTCCACATGTGTTGTTACAGTAGGGTCCCCACTGGGTTTCCGTACAATCTATGATTTTGGAAAGTAGTTAAACGTCATTTATTTTTCAAATGAAAGTAATGTTTATATAATAAATCCTTAAATTAACGCGAAATATATATTTTGAGTGACAGACGTTCCCATTTCAGAAAAACGTATATTGTGAATTAATTCTAAAACCTTATACAAAGTTTATATAATATTTCAAAGGAACATGGCTATTCACTTATATATCAATTCGTTATGTGATATATATTTCACTCGCGTAGATTTAGATACTGTAACATTACCCTTTCATGATTTTTCATTAAACGGACTATTGATTCACTGAAATCCTTCGTGTATCCTGTAAATGAACAGTTTTGAATGTTGTTTCAATTTCTCGATTCTTGGTTTACTAAAGGTTAAATATTCGATTAAGTTTATACAGGATTCATACAAATTAGGTTACTAAATGCACAACGTATTGATTGTGATGATCAACCAAATGTCAAACGCACTTCCATACTACCATATTTAATCCACGTTACGAATTGAATATCTATTGTATCATAGATATATCAAACAAATATAGGCTATTTTATACACGAGTGTCCAACGCTTCGATTTAAGTGCAATTATATCGGTAACAGAAGAAATTATGTGATTAATATTTCATCAAAAAAGGCCAAAATTAAAGGAAATACGATACTAATAGTGTTTGTTTTCACTATTATCTTAATAGAAATAGTGTCTGTAGGTCGGCAATTTTTTATGGCTATAATAAACTTATTTTTTCTCCATTTTTCCTTATTTATTTATTAATTCATTTATTTCTTTGGTATAGAGGATTTGTCGAAAAACACCGTTTCGCAACCGAGATATCCCGAAAAGCTAAAGAGCAAGTATTATAACATAGGGTCGGTCGGGTAAGCGGAAACAAATATTAAGATTCTTACGCCTAAATTTGAATAATTACCTAAGGCCAACTGTTCGATGATTTTACATTACAGCACTTTTATATGCAATAAATGATTACCAAAATTACTTTTAAAAATGCGTATCATATTTTCCATGGATTTAAGGAAAACAAGGCTTAGTCAGTATAAAAGGTAATACAGGAGTCCCCTGCACTGACCTTTCAAGCATGCATACGGTTGATACGCGCGACACACCTTTTGCTTATGCCAAACACTTCTGTAAAGTTTCATGAAAATCCAAACATAGATATGTAAGTTATGGATAGGACATAGAAATGAAGCCTATGAATACCAAAGATCAAAGACAATTTCTAACAACTCCTGTGACTTAGACCTTTCAAGCGCGCATATAGTTGTTGCATCAACACATCTTTATGTAATGACAAAAACAGATATGGAAGTTATAGAGCAGACACGAAGATGTTGCCTATAAATATTAAAGAGAATTTCTAACAACTCCGGTGACCTTGACCTTTCAAGCACGCATATGGTTGATACGCGCGACACACCTTTGTATTATGAAACACATTTGCAAAATTTTATGAAAATTCATCCATAGATATGGAAGTTATAGAGCAGACACGAAGATGTAGCCTATGAACATCAAAGACAATTTCTAACAACTCCTGTAACATTGACCTTTCAAATGTGCATGTGATCGCGCGACACATCCTTAGGTGAAAGTTTTATTGAAATCCAACCATAAATGTCCAAATTACGGAGCGGACACGAAAGCGGGACTGATGGACGGACGAACGGAAGCGCGCAACCTATAGAGCGGTTTCACCGGTGGGGACTATTTATAATTAAGTAAACAAAAATACAACCGCACAAATAATTACACGTATACTCAGCCATAAATGAAAGTACACCTCATATATTTCTATCTATATGGTTGGAATAAGCATATATATTCTTATATTTGTTCTATCCCTAGTAAGAGAACATAGCTTTCTGACGTTACGTGAAAAATTGGAGTTCTTGAAAAAAAAAACGAGGAAAAATATGACAATTTCAAAAGTGGCGCTTGCTTCGAAAAGATTCGGTTATACACCATTTACTAACATACCTGCATTTATCACCCGATAGCTAGGTTTAGTTGATTATTATCCTATTTCTTACTTGATTTTATTCAACTTTTATTTATTTCCAGTCAATCGGTGTAGTCAGATACTGCCACCGGATATCGACCTGTGCTGCACAGAAGGCGCACGTGCAAAACCCCTAAATTGGTCTTTAACCGAAGGGCATGTTTAATACAAATTATACATAGACCAACATATACTCCGCTGATTACATGTACATTGTTTATTAGTTATATCTGTGATAAGATTGAAATATTAAAATACATATTAAAAATTGAAAAGTGGGTACTTTCTTTTTTTGGCTAAATATATAAATATAAACACATCTTTTTCATTATTGCCTTCTACACATGAACCTAACTAATTAAAAATTTTCGTCTTCAATGATGAAATTTTGGGACTTAATTAAACACAAACAATGTATGTGACAACAACAGACTCACTATGATCACATCTGTTGTTGGGACCTGTCCAACGTCCTTCGCATCCATACGGACACTCCCCCTTCATCCGGTATGTACCGGTAGTGACGTTACTACAGTGACATACGTCACTACAATCCCATCCACACAGGCCTGGCCAACACTCTGTAAAACAAGTGTGAATACGCGTATTTGTGAACATATTTAGGTATTTATTGATCATTAAAAAATTGTCAGGAAAGTCATCTGTATATAAAATGTATATAGCTGATGGCTTAGATCTGTATTACCCCCCCCCCCCCCTTACTTTTAAGGAAAATCAACTGAATATAGTTGGTGATTTCGGTCTGAATTGCTTCCCTTTATTTTTTTTATAGTTTATGAATTTTAGTATTTTTTCTCAGCAGAAACCTAGTGTATATTTATATAAAATGTGTCAGTTAGTCGATGGCTGAAAATTAATCAAAACTGAATGTCTATATTTTAGCAGGTATAAAAACCCCGGCCTGCATGCGTGTGTTATACACGATCGCCGTTTGTCTCCATATGATCAGGGCATCCAAATTTATTCTACTTTGGTGACGGGCTTCTCTGTGCCTTGTTCACGTAAACCCTTTCTGTGACTGGCTAATACATTGGTAGGAGTGTACCAGAACAGATATTTATTGTATCTCAACGTGTACATAGTACATAGTTGCATCAATAATACAAACATTTAATCTGTCACTGATCGGTCGGTATTCACACACACACACACACACACACACACCATACTACATAGTCTACATCTCATATTTAGACATCATTACTCTCTCTCTCTATCTCTCTCTCTATATCTATCACTCTCTCTCTCTCCCTCATTGGAATTTACACTCAGAAATCTCATAGCATTTTAACAACAAGATCTAAATCTAATTGATTACAAAAATGCATTATTAATAAATGTCAAGGCACAATTTATCATTTTAGTCATGAAAGTTTTGTCGAAGATTGCTTTAATCAAGGTGAACTTATAATGCGAGATTAGTACAGGTCTTACGAAATTCTAAAGCTTCTTGTATATATCTAGACAAATCTATCAAAACTGCTTTATTATCTGAATTTAACATCTCACAAAATTTAATAAAATTTGGTTTTGCGTAGAATCTTTTGTCAATGTATCGCTTTCTAATTTCTTTGTAGGCTGTGCAAACAAAAATGAAATGGTACTCATCTTCGAGATCATTCTTATTACAAAACATACAATGAGTTTAGAATTGTATT
>CM037788.1:54100185-54119131 GCA_021229015.1 Solen grandis
GAACAGGAATAAAATTTGCTCTGGAAAAATCCTGCATTGAGTTCTTTAGGGAGCAAAATTAAAAATATTTTCATTTGTAGTGCTCCGACTGACCCATCAGAATGACCCATACTCAAATATTTTTCTTAGGTCTTTGAGTGTAATTTTTTTAAATCTTTTTGTGTCCATTATGAAGAAAAAAAGCATTTTCGGCTATATCTTTATCATTTGAAATATAAAAAAAAATACCTACCTACCCACCCATGGAATTCAGGGTCAGAGCACTACAAACAAACATTTTTGTTAATGATGGCCTAACCCTTTTACTGATTTATGACTTTACATAAATTTTAAAAACTACCTATATGGAACAATTGTTTTTCTTTGCCATGCAGACTGTGTAGAATATGATCTACAATTTTGTTTGAGCAAACAGGAGACTCTGAGGAACTGTCTGATCTTGGTCTGCTAATAATAACATTGATTTGATGATGGATTGTATATTTACTTACAGGAAGAATTTCCGAAATAAACAACAAAGACTTCGGGAGATAGAAAATCTTATCAGAATAGAGGAGGACAAACTACAGATTCCTCGAGATGTGAGTTTCTTCTATATATTATGCCTATATTTATTTAAAAGATTTCTCATAAATTACTTATTTAGTTTGACTATACAAAGTACATTTGTACCCTGTATTCTTCTCACCCTGGTGCTAGTGTCTGTGTTCAACCTTGGTTAAGGTTTTGAAGAAAACTTGCTTTCATGCCTACTGTGAAATTATTACTTTTTGTTGGACACTATATTTTGTTGATTTCGTGGAGGTTTTTATCCATGAATAGTAATCCCCATGAAAACTTGTTCTTATATAGACCTCAAGTTTTCTAGAATATAGATCTGCAAATTAATGTACCCACAAAATTCCCTTAGGTACATAATCATCAAAGTTTAATGTCAATGAAAGTAAATAATTTTACAGTATATTTTAGTAACCAGCTATGCTTATTGACTAAATACTTCTCTAAGGTAATAAAGGGGCATTAAATTGAAGTAACTGTAATAAAACCATTTAAATAAAATACATCAATTTGCGATTATTTTTCAAAAATCAAATAATTTTAGGGTTACAACGCTAAAAAGGGGTCAGGTTTTGAGGAGAGAAAAAATTTACCTGTTCAAATATATAACAGGCATTCACTGTAAAGATTGGCCCGTTTCTGTGGCAACTGTTTTTTTTATGCCCCTTCATCAATAGATTGGGGGAGCATATTGTTTTTGGTCTGTTTGTCACATAACTTTAACCTTGACCAAAACACAAAAGTCCTTCCACTTAGAGCCTCAAAACATCACATGTGCATGCACTTGATGAGCTCTACCCGCCAGACCCACTTAGAGGTCATGGGGGTCAAAGGTCAAGGTCACTGTGACCCAAAACAGCAAATATTAACATTAGCCACATTATGAACATACTTCCATCCATAACTCCAAACTTCACAGGTGTATGCACCTTGATGAGATCTACTCACCAGGTGACCTTGACTTTCAATTGACCTTGAACCTCAAGGTCTAAGGCGCCCCCCCCCCCCCCCCCCACCATTCATTCGAACTTAGCACTTGTTTTCCCATTCCACTTCATTACAGGTGAGCAAAAGTTATTTTGGCAATCAGTTTTGCGATTGACTTGAAACTTCTTAAAGGTTCATGTACTCAGTGGCATCAGACCATCAAGTTAGATAACCCTTAACTGAATTTTTTTATAAATTATGGCACCTTTTGAACTAAAATATTTTTATTATTAAAGTTTTGCATGCAATTTACTTTGATGTAACCAGTTAAATTGCTTATTGATTTAATGCTAAGATTTAATAGGGGCATTAAATAAGCAAGTTAGATAAATTCTGCATATTAAATTTATACAATACATGAATGAGTCCCAATATGGAAGGTATGATTCTTACTTTAATTTAATTTTTACGTGCTCAAGGTGAGCTTTTGCGATCGTCCTTTGTCTGTCGTCCGTCGTGCGACGTCAACAATTTGGCTTGTTAACACTCTAGAGGCCATATTTTTAGGCCAATCTTCATGAAACCTGGTCAGAATGTTTGTTTCCATAAAGTCTTGAATACGTTTCAAATTGGGTCATGTTGGGTCAAAAAGTAGGTCATGAGGTCAAATCTTATAAAAACCTTGTTAACACTCTAGAGGCCACATTTTTGGCCCAATCTTCATGAAACTTGGTCAGAATGTTTGTTTCCTTAAATTTTGGACAAGTTCCAATTTGGGTCATGTGGGGTCAAAAAGTAGGTCATGAGATCAAATCTTAGAAAAACCTTGTTAATACTCTGGAGGCCACATTTTTGGCCCAAAACTTCATGAAACTTGGTCAGAATGTTTGTTTCCTTAAATTTGGACAAGTTCCAAGTTCCATGTGGGATCAAAAAGTAGGTCATGAGATCAAATCTTAGAAAAACCTTGTTAACACTCTGGAGGCCACATATTTGGCCATATCGTCATGTAACTTGGTCGGAATGTCTATTTCCATAAAATCTTGGACAAGCTTGAAAGTGGGTCATGTGGGGTCAAAAAGTATTTCAATATAAAAAATCCAACATATATTGCTCATTTATAATCAGGTGAGCAATTCAGGGCCATCATGGCCCTTTTGTTCAGACTTAATTTTTGTCTGGAGCATAACTCGAAAAGTATTTGAGGTATCAACTTGATACCTCATAGGTGATAAGATCTCATTGAGGAGGAGTGCAGTGCACAAGAAAGATAACTCTACCTTTCATAATTTTTTAGTTATTGCCCTTTGTTATTTTTCAGGCTTAATTTTTGTCACAGTGACCTTGACATTTTACCTGTAGACCTCAAAATAGAGGAATTAGTAGATCTTCACATGGTTTTCATTTCTATAATCACTTCAAACATCAGTCTTCATTAACAAAAAAGTTCTTTTAAAAATGAAATATTCTACTCTCCAACACATCTTCTAAAGAGCAAGCATTTGGCAGAGGATGACCATGTCAACATGGCTCTTAATACTATTTATTGTATTGTTACCTACCTGCTTCACACACAGCTTTATACAAAAATGCGACATTCAATCACACTGTCTTAGAATAGCTTTTGTTGATTGTGTTATCTGCTGTCTGGAATAAATGTATTAAAACTTTTGTATATCTTCATTATATTGTGGTTCTAATGAGAAGAAGGAAAAAAGGGAATGGTAAATAAATACTCTGTATTCTGTGTTTCTGAATGATAGGATGAAGACAATGAACAAGACGTGGCTTATGGAGGCCCCTCACATGGTAAGAGTTATGGAATTTCATACATCATCAGGGGTTTTCTTAAGTGGACATCCACTTGCCCGTGCCGGGTCAAAATCACTGTGGGCAAGTGATTTTTCAAGGAATATAGCCCGGTGGGCAAGTTTATTACCGGGTATATATATGAAATCTTTCAGGTTTTTTTTATTTTCTTTAGTATATCAGGGGTAAGATGCTTGCAAATTGTGTTTGATACATTATAACTAAAAACCACCTTAATATTGCATATATTTAGTTTTAAACATTAACAAACACCAACTAACTTCAGGATCGGGCAACCTGTTTTCACTGGGGGCTAGTAGATATTCAAAGTAACTTGCCCCCTGGACAAGGGAAAGTCAAATCCTTAAGTAAACCCCTGCATCATTACATAGGTTTTAAAGCTGCTGAGCTCATTCACAGAATGATGATCGGTAGAAATTAAAAGAATAATTTTCTACACTCCCTCAATACTGTTGGTGAAATCTTTGTTTCTTGACATAAAATCTGCAAACTTGTGTTGGTTACAATACATGGGAAAATGCTATTTTCGTAAATGCAATTCGTCAAAATTGATTTAATATAGAACATGGTATCCCAGAAGCAGGTGCTTGTGGTAACATGTGGTATGTTCCACATATAAAATCTAAATATATGATTTACAATTTTATAAAATTAATATAGTTTCAATACCGTCACAGACAGCTTTGCCTGTGATACGGAAACCACCCATTTTTTTACAATCACAGATGGTTGCATAGGGTGACCATACGTCTATAGTTGGGTATTGATAGAAGTAATACACACATATAGTTAAAAATCAAAGTCTCTTTCATTGACCATTTGTGAAAGAGCTGCATTAATTAATCCTTAATACATGTATTTATAATACTGCTGTAGAACAGTGGATATCAACTACTATGTACATCATTTTAATGCAATTTTAAACCATGCACCCAAAATAATTCATTTGTTAATTAACATTATAAAAGCTTTGTAATTGATCTGTATTTTACTTGTGTTATTTTATTTGCATTATTCTGAGTAATCTACAAATTTATATACAATTTTGGAAAATGGGCAATGTATATTTAATCTTTACGGATATAAATATATTTACCATAATGATTATCAATCCTTGAGTAATTTCCTTATTTGTTACATAATTTTTTTTTTTTTTAAATAAAATAGCAATTGTCTAAAATTTTATAACAAACTGGGATGTTTTTAGCTCACCTGAGCACAATGCTCTATATAAATATATTTACCATAATGATTATCAATCCTGAGGGGGGCCGGAAAAAAGACAGGCCAAGATCCAGAATTTTTCCACTGGGGGGGGGGGGGGGGGGGGGCAAAGTCTGAATGGGATGTGAGTGCTAGGGGGGTCCGGAAAAAAGGGTTTTTAGTGTGACGGAGATGCATTCTGAAGGGTATCTGGGGATAAAAGTGAAGGTTTCTTATGTTTGTTTTTTTTTTCTTTGTTTTTTTGAAACTTGAAAACCATGGATCTAATGCCTCGATCCTACTGGAGAAAAATCATCGGCGAGTTGAAATACACAAATTTTCTCCCGATGGCATCAGATGTTTGAGCCAAAAAGACGGAGCAGTCCCATGAGAAGATTCGGGATTGGTCCGTTGAAACATTCACTGATGTTTCGGTTATGGTACAATGGCCTTGTATTATCGGGGATGGCTCCCGATGTTCGGGACATTTCTCCGATGATCGTGGAAGGTGCCCCGGAGCTTCACCGAATTTGAAACATCATCGGGGGAATAGCCCCGTAGATTAGGGGATGTATCATTGTAGCGAACCATCCTAGGTGCCTTGGGGGAAGATTATGGAGATTATGAGAATTTGGTGATGGACAAAATCAAGGGTAGACTTTCGGGGGTTTATGAGGATGCCCCAAGCAATGTTCCATTGCCTTTTTGACTGTCTCAGTCTAAAGTTGACCAAAAAAGCAACACATTTTAGAGTGCGCTTGCCAATTTTTTTGCGAATATTCTGGGATTCTGTCACAAGATCTGGAATGTGTCACAGAAAAGTTGCCGAACCTTCAAGACATCACTGAAGCCAAGGGGGTTTCTTCGGAGGAAAATTTCGCAAAATCTCCGTGAATGCTTCCCAGGAGCTTCCGGGAAGCTATGCGTATGTTTCCCCGGCCTGTTTTCTCCGATAAAACTTCGAGAACATATAGTGAAAAATTTCAATGCAAGCAATGAAGTTCTCCCGAGGCCTCCCGATGACTCCACATAGCTCACGACGCTTTCGAAGCTTCCGCGGGACACAGGGGAACCTGTTCCCGATGCCTCCCGAGGCTCATCAATTCCATCAGGAGTGCATTCCCTAGGCAAAAAAAATGTCAAGTGGGACTGAGCCTTGAGCGATATAATTTTATATTTTACCTTCGCAAAGCCATTGAAGCCTAAGGGTTCCTCGGAGGAAAATATGTTTCGCGGAAGCTCCGTGAATGCTTCCCAGGAGCTTCCGGGAAGCTATGCATATGTTTCCCCAGCCTGTTTTCCTCGATAAAACTTCGAGAACATATAGGGAAAAATTTCAATGCAAGCAGTGTGGTTTTCCCGAGGCCTCCCAATGACTCCACATGGCTCACAACGCTTTTGAAGCTTCCACGGGACACAAGGGAAACTTTTCCCGACGCCTCCCGAGGCTCATCAATTTCCATTGGGAGTACATCGCCTAGGCAAAAAATGTCAAGCGGGACTGAGCCTTGAGCGATATAATCTTATATTTTACCTTCGCAAAGCCATGTTTTTGAATAACTACTGTGCAATAGTATTTGACTACAGTTATATTAAAAAATGACAGTAGTAAGGGGGGGGTGCAGACTGGCATAAAAAAAAATAATAAGTGCTTTTTGGACCCCCTCCCCCTTCCAAAAAAACAACAACAACAAAAATAATCTTAATAAAAACAGTGACTTGTGTACACTGTCAATTAGTGAATGTTTTGAATAGTCATCAGTTTTTAGACTCAACATTGTAAAAGACAGTTTTGTTTAAATCTGAGGGAAAAAATCACTTTAGACATATTTTGTCAAATATGTTGAAGGGAATACCGAGTATAAGCTGTATTAGGTTTGAACTTGGTAATCTTGACTGTCTAATTGTTGATCCGGAAGCAGCCTTCACACACAGACTTCCCAGATAAAAAAAATTAGGTGTACGTTTTAGGGTCGGGCAGTTGCAGGAGGTTTGGGCCCCTTCTGCGTGTCGATTTTTGATACATTTTTTTCTAAATGTTAAATCAGTGACAAAACAAACAATATTCAGTGATAAAAGATGTTAATATTTAATATAAAATCTTTAATATCTGTTTTATTTCGCATATAAATTGTGTTTTCTGTGCATTCGTATTTCGTATTCATCGACTTATCAGCAACATTGCTCAATGACTGATTACCTGATTACCTGGATTTGATTTAAAATAGTGATCATGCATTATCTACATATACATTTTCTCAAAAAATGGATTGTCCCAAAATACGACAGATTGAAAATTTCAAATTCTTTCATTTCATTTTCACATTTTTTTATAAATTTAAAATACACCAGGGTGTCTATATTAAGAGACAATGAATACATATACATGTAGATTATTATATTCGTAAATATTAAAAAGTTAACATGATGATATATCGGCCTGCTGTTTGTATTTATTCCTTTCATGAAAATTTTTTAGAGGAGTTAGATTCATAAAAATAATACTTAAAAAGTTATGTAAAAATAGTAGAGCTGATGACATTTAGAAACATAACCCATTTAATTTGCATGGCTAGCGATAGGTATGCATACACTCTGCAGTTTGCTTCAGCAAAAATAAATACATACAATAAAAATCCTTTTAAATTTTTTTATAGTTGTAACTGATACAAATTTTTGGTAATTGCCTATTTTTCCCAATTGTTAGATCGCTCGGCAGACGACATGTAACTTTCTCTCAATCAGTGAATGTATCCGCAGTACCCTAAACACATGCTTATCACACAGTCATGGACGACTGCCGATTCGGATTACCTACACATTAACAGCAGGGGGCCATAAAACAATAGGAGTCTGGCTGGTCAGGTGGTTATGCGGGTGGTTCAATACGGGGGCCCACGATGGGGATTTCCTCTAGACAGCACTACTATGATGTAATCATGGGATTTTATAGCCTTGAAAAATGTATGACCAGGGCAGCTGGGGGAGCCATGGCCACCTCGCCCCCCCCCCCCCCGCTGAATCCGGGCCTGTAAGATATTAGTGTGGGGATGATTTTTCCAGCATCTGGCATGCATCATGCGGCTAGTGTCATGCTGCATCAACTCTGCATGACCACTCTGGAGGCCACATTTTAGGCCCAATCTTTGCAAAGCTTAGTCAGATTGTTTGTCTGCATAAAAGCTGAAACTGGGTCACATGGTGTTAAGTAGATCACTGAGTCAAATCCTTGAAAAACTTGTGAATAACAAGAGGTCACATTTTTTTGGCCTGATGCCAAAGATGAGGCTGTCAATTAGATTTATAAGGCTGTTGAGACTGGCTGTAATATGTTAAAGTGCACACACAACTTTTGCAACCAGTATTTGTAGTAGGCAGAAGGGCTATATCAGTATGACAAATTTATATTCAGTATTCATTATGAACTGATGACCATAAAACTGATTATTGGAGATTTTCTGGAATTCAACATTGTGCATTGAAATTTAAAACTCATGGACAGTAGATATAAAGTGTGCATTTCTATTTTGTGAACCAACTCTTCTTTCCATAAGTACTATGTTATTGACCAAGAAATAAGAGGGGAAAAAACTGAACATCTGTCTTTCAGATAGATTAATAAAACCTACTGAAGACCAGGTTCCTCTTATGAGCGATTCAGGGCCATCATGGCTCTCTTTTTTCATTGAATTTGTGAACAAATAGTTCATTTTTGTTTCATAGTGGGAATAGGTTATTTTTGGGACACAAATTAAGAGGGGAAAAATTCTCTTTATAATACAAATGATGCCCTTTTATTGGAAATTTCAACTTTAACATTTCAGGTGGTTTGCAAAGTAGAGGTAATCAAAGTAGACCAACCACGTCTGAACCTGATCTTAGGAAATGTGAGTAAAATGTAGATGGATAAATACTGCAAACCTGCAAGCGATTTGTGCATTTTAGTTAAGTGTTTTTCATTTCATATGAATAAGAAAGCTTATGTCGTGACAAAATTGTACCAAGACCATGAAATGTAGATAACAATATTTCAAACCTGTCTAGAATGCTTGAACTTTTATAACTGAAAAAGAAAATGCCAGCCTTGGGTAAATAGTAACATATATGTCTTTTAACATGAATTGATAGGTATACGGTAGGTAGCCCTATCAGATAGCAAGGTTTATTCATTGGCAGTATTCAATATATGTCTTAAATATTTTATAAAAAAAATTCCTTATCCTTATTTTTATCCTAAAGATAATTCCTTAGCCTTAGTTTTTTTCTTAGATTCAATCTTAGTGGAACCTTGCGTAAGAAAATCTTGAAGATAAGAAAAAAAAATTTTTTTTTACACAAGTTTGAAGCAAAATGCATGCAACGCAGAAAGTCTGCATATTTTATCTTTTTTGTGTGGATAAAACATGCATATTTAATAAGCATTCAAGCTAATTTCAACACTTTGAAAATTTCTATCATTTCATATTTATAATGTATGATGCAAGAAAAATGAAATGTTGGAAACAACAAAGAAAAAATGTGTTGTTTATTTCAAATATTTTTACAGTAATTATAGAAATATTCTTGTAGTGTAACCAGATAGTTTGTAGGAACTAACAGATACACACATTTTGGTCTGTCAGTTTTGGCATACATATATATGTACATTTGGGATGCATTGACCTGTTAGTGACTCTATCTTCTGCTCTTTCAAATCACATTGATGGTAAATTACGGCTCTTAACCTAATCGCCAGTAGTTCTCAAAGCCTCTGAAAGTTTTATTTCACCATAAGAAGTACTAAATACTAATGGATTGCAAAAAAAAAAAAAAAAAATGGCAAGTTTACAGGAATAAATCAACAAAATCTTAAATGTTAAGAAAATATTTAAGGGAGCGCATGTGTTTCCTTAAAATTAAGCGCAAATCTGAGGAAAAAAATACAGATCTTAATATTTTTCTTAAAAGTTAAGGAAAATCTTGCAAGTTAAGGAAAATCCTTTTGGAATCTTAGTTTTAAGGGAAATTTTAGCTAAGATTTATCGTAGAGTTAAGATGTATATCGAATACTGCCCTTGAATTAAATTTACAGGCCATACAGAGGACTTTCTACTGTTTACAGAATGAATGAGAAAGATGGCCTTACATTTTCACTAGTAAAATCTGGAAAGGTCTGTTAAGGTATCTGTTGGAAAACAATGTCAGAGTTTAACACTAAGTGGCATTAGACGCGTATTTGAATTCATTATCATTCTTTTTTTATTAAGTATTGGAGTTGGGTATGTCGGTTGGTCTGTCTTTTGGTCCATCCATCTGCAGAAGAGCTTTGTCAGCCTTATTTTTTGGCTACCTTTGGTTAGATTTTGATTAAACTTTACAAGACTGGTAAGTACCAAGCCTTGCACATATTATTAGCATATTATTATTGGCTTAACTTTTAGCTCGTCTGTTTATCGAAGAAAAAATAAAAGCTAAAAGTTGTCATCGTCGTCCGGAATCTTAACGTTGGCCATAACTTCTCTACTATTCAATATACAACTTTAATTTTTAGCTCGACTATTCGAAGAATATGAGAGCTATTGTAGTTGCGTCGGCGTTGGCGTTGCAGCCTTTGGTTAAAGTTTTGCATGCAAGTTACTATCAACCTTATATCTCAATAACCATTTATGGTATTGACTTGAAAGTTTATAAATATATTCAGGGGCATCAGACAACCAAGGTAGATAACTCTTGACTGAATTTAATAAATTATGGCCCCTTTTTAACTGAGAAATTTTGGTTAAGTTTTATGCAATAGAAAATATATTTATCTCAATAACCATTCATGGTATTGACTTGAAAGTTTATGAATATGTTTGGGGGCATCAGACAACCAAGGTAGATAATTCTTGACTGAATTTAATATAAATTATGGCCCCTTTTTAACTTAGAAATTTTGGTTAAATTTAACATCTTAATATGTTTAGGGTTCATACTTTCAGGTAGATAACTCTTGATTGAATTATTAAAATTATGGCCCCTTTTTAACTTAGAAATTTTGGTTAAAGTTTTGCATGCAAGGTACTTTCATGCTTATATCTCAGAGTCCAGGTATGGGATTGATTTGAAACATCTTTAATGTGTTTAGGGGTATCATACTATAAAGGAAGATAACACTTGATGGAATATATTAAAAATTATGGCCCCCTTTTATCTTAGAATTATGGTTAAATTTTTGCATCCAAGCTACTATCCAGCTTATATCTCAGAAATTGACTAGAAAGTTAAGGAGTGTCTTCAGGGGCATCAGAAAACCAAGGCGGATAACTTTCGGACTGAATTTTATGCAAATTATGGCCATTTTCGTGCTTGGATTTTTGGTTAAAGTTTTGCATGCACAGTGTTATTATGCTTATGTCTCAGTAACTAGGCATGGGATTGATTTTAAGCTTCATAAAAATATTAAGGGGTATCAGACTATTAAGGTATATCATTTTTGACTATTATTATGTACAGGGTATGTGAAAGGCAAGAATTGAAATAGATTTCATTTGATTTACCAACAAGCATTTTGAATAGTCGAGCGTGCTGTCCTCTGACAGCTCTTGTTAGTATGCATATTCATCTTGACAAGGCCTATCCAGACATATGCAAATTTTTCACCTATTAACCTTGACCTTTGACCTATTTTTGCTGTAACTTTTGAAAACTTAAAATTGCCTGTCATTTCAGAAACGTTACCAACAGGCACTGATATTTTACATGTGAATTCCTTGCGGCAAGACCTTTCCATCAATGTTACACTTTTGGACTTTTGACTTTGACCTTTAGCTTTGACCTTTATTTGAAATGTTTAACAAAAAAACTTTAACATTGGCCATAACGTCTTTACTATTTGACATACAACTTTTATTTTTGGTATGCATATTCATCTTTGCAAGGACTATTCAGATATACCTCAACATTTCATCTATCGACCTTGATCGTTTACCTATTTTTGCTGTAACTTCAAAAAACTTTAAAATGCCTGTCATTTCAGAACCAATACCAATAGGGCACTGATACATGTATTTCACAAGTGAATTCCTTGTGGCAAGACCTTTCCATCAATGTTACACTTTTGGACTTTCGGCCTTGACCTTTAAACTTTGACCTATTTTTGAAATGTTTAACAAAAAACTTGAATGTTGGCCATAACTTTTTACTATTTGACATACATTTTTGTGTCGCCTGCATAGCATGGCAGACACATAGGGATCACTTTGTCCGTCGTCGTCGTCGGTGTCGTCGGCGTCACACTTTCTTGTCCGGAGCATAACTCGAAAAGTATTTGAGGTATTACCTTGAAACTTAAAACATGGATAGATCACATTGAGGTGGAGTGCAGTGCACAAGAATGATAACTCTGACTTTCGTATTTTCTGAGTTATTACCCTTTGTTGATTCTGAGATTTTATTTTTGTCCGGACCATAACTCGAAAAGTATTTGAGGTATTACTTTGAAACCTACAGGTGGAAAGATCTCATGGATTTTTTTGGAGTTTTTCCTTAAAGTATTTGAAGTGTTGCCTTAAACATTTATAGTAGATAGATCTCATTGGTCTGAGTGCAGTACACAAGAATGATAACTCAATAATGATAATGATGACTACAAACTTGCAACATATATATAATTAACGTCATAAGTGCTTAATGACGTCATAATTTTTCTTACAGTTAATGTTTTGAATCTGGTTTGTGATTTGTATTTTATTCCCCCCCCCCCCCCCCCCCCCCCCCAAAAAAAATATATATATATATGTGTGTGTGTGTGTGTGTGATTTGGTGTTATTTTGTACCTCACAAAATAGATTATGCTTTATCAATAATTTGTCAAAAGATCGATTTTCTAGTCAATTCTTTCATCAAACATGCTTAAATGCAGGCGACACAAGTGTTCCGAGGAACACCCACATCTAGTTTATTTTTGGTATGAATATTCATCTTGACAAGGGTTATTCATATATACCTCAATATTTGATATATCGACCTTGACCTTTGACCTTATTTTGCCATAACTTTGGACAAGTTTTAAAATAGATATTTCTTTGTCATGTTTAATTTTTTTGTTAAGCTTTGTATAATGGTTTGTCATCATATGAACCTGTGCAAGTGTGATTCTGGTCATTATCTCTAGGCAGATGAAAAAGAATTTTTTTTCAAAAAATGTGTTCACATTTTACAGTTTTGTGTTGATTATCAAAAACTCAATGGATTAGCAATTGTGATTTTTTGTTTACATATTTTACATCTTTGTGTTGTATACATTCTATCCCATGCATAGGTCAAGGTAATCTTCAAGGTCAAAGGTCAAATATAAATGAAATGGTACTTCAGTTTTGCATTTAAAGGCTTACAGTTTTAGTTGTGATTTTCAAGGTGAACTTTTTTAAATGTTTAACAAAAATATATAACTTTGGCAAAAACAGATGAGTGTTGGCACCCGCATGCGGTGCTCTTGTTAAATGATTTATGGCCTTTTGTTATATATTTCTTAGTTGGACAAGTTCGACTTTGGGTGATGTGGGATCAAAAAGTAGAAAACAAGCTCAAATCTTAGAAAAACCTTGTTAACACTCTAGAGGCCACATTTTTAGGCTAATTTTCATGAAACTTGGTCAGAATGTTTGTTTAAGTTTGACTTTGGGTCATGTGGGGTCAAAAAGTAGGTCACAAGGTCAAATCTTAGAAAAACCTTGTTAATTCTCGAGAGGCCACATTTTTGGCCCAATCTTCATGAAACTTGGTCAGAATGTTTGTTTCCACAAAATCTTGGACAAGTTTGACTTTGGGTCATGTGGGGTCAAAAAGTAGACAAGGTCAAATCTTAGAAAAACCTTGTTAACACTCTAGAGGCCACATTTTTGGCCCAATCTTTATGAAACTTGGTCAAAATGTTTGTTTCCATAAAATCTTGGACAAGTTCGAATTTGGGTCATGTGGGGTCAAAAAGTAGGTCAGGAGGTCAAATCTTAGAAAAACCTTGTTAACACTCTTGAGGCCACATTTTTGGCCCAATCTTTATGAAACTTGGTCAGAATTTGCGTTTCCATAAAATCTTGGACAAGTTCGAATTTATGTCATGTGGGGTTAAAAAGTAGGTCAATTTGAAAAATCCAACATATGTTGCTCATTTTTAATCAGGTGAGCGATTCAGGGCCATCATGGTCCTCTTGTTATTTTTATCCTTCAACTGTGTCAAGACTGTCCCTGACATAGTCAGAGTATAGGGGTATTCATCATCTACATTGGTAATTCTTGTTTGCAAGTTTTTTAAACCTTTCCCTCATATAGACTCATTTTGACGCACTCAATAGGTATGACATAAAGCCTGATCTGCAGAAAACCACAGTTAAACCTTACCAAATTTAATTATAAAGTCCTCATTTCCAGACCACTGAGGAGCAGCAGAAGCATAAAACCTGATCAGCCTGCAAGTTACTCGCAGGCTGATCTGGTTTTATGTTGTTCGCATAGGTCTTTTCATGGTTTCCTGTATGAGGGAAAGGGTTAATGTTAATGTCTGATCTTTTATCTTTCATTTACCTAGGTCAGCGACTCGTTTACTCACGGACAAATAAAGAGGATGGACAGCCAAAAGCAGCCCAACCTAAAACTCCTCCCTCTTCCCCTGTGGATAATCGACAAGCAGGTGAGTCTGGATTTGGGAGAATTCCTACGACATGCCTGGGTTTGCCTTGTACAACGAGCAGGATATGTCTTGTTTTAAGTGATTAAAGCGAATATTATAATATATGAAGGTATTCAAAAAGTTTTGTTTGTGACACATTTAATTTTAATTTTTGATTAATTTGAATAAGTTTATTCTCTGTGCTAAGAAATGCATATCTGTAATCTCTAAGAAATTGCCATGAAATTTTCATGTACAAATTTATGACTTGATGAATATAAACTAACTGACTTTATGAATATAAACTAACTTTACACAAAATTTTATAGAACTATAAATTGTTTTTGCCATGCAGACTGTGTAGAATCTAGGCTACTATTTTGTATGAGCAAACAGAGAAGACCCTGATCAGAAAACTTCTTTAGCTTAGCTGTCTGATCTGAATCTGCTCTGTTTGCCAGTGCATGAAAATGAGTATATATGAATTAATCTGTTAAAACTGAGTAGCATTATCTAAACATTTATGTATGGAAACCCATTTGTAACAAAATTGTATCCCACTTCATGTCTCAATCCTTTTAGATATACTTAGTCCAATGGTAGCATACACAAGTGCACATCCCAAGGTTGTTGGTTTGAACCCCGTTTGTGATTTTTATGGCCTTCCCTGGCACAAAGTACTGGTTCATCCTAGAAATGGCCGAGAGGGACTAGTATAAGTTGTAAGAACTTGTTTACCAGTTGATGGAAATAATATAAATTTTAACTGAAATATTTTTATTTAAGTTTTGACTGACGCCTTGTTTACTATAAAATTGGGCCCTTTAGTGACAGACATCATTGACTTACTATCTTACAGTAAACTTTGTGAGAAAGATTTATAACCAAGGCCACATTACCAGCCAAGCCTTTGCACATTTTCAGCTCATCCGTTTTTCCAAAAAAATGAGTCAAGATATTGTCATCACTCTGGTATCAGAGTTGTCGTTGTAGGCGTCTTCATCGTGAAAAGCTTTGACCTAAGCCATAACTTGCAGATCACCATTGCAAACTCTTCCATTCATCAGTTGACATCTAACGCACTTGAGGTCACTGTCTCAACTACTGTGATTGAATCTTTTATCCTCATTGTTTGAAGCATTGATGCATATGACTAGTGGCTCAACCAACATTAGTTTAATGTCTGTTTGTCACAGATCAGTGTCACAGAGGCTAAAATGATGTGTATATAATAGTGTATAAAGGGTAATCATATGTACAGCTCAATTTTTTCTTGGTTTAAGCACACCTTGTTTCGACTTTTTACTAATACTGAGTTTATACATTTCAGATATGAAGATATTTGATTTGCAATCAGCAACCCTTAGTAGGCTTGAGAGAGAACTAACAACTCCTTCAGATAAAAAACAAACTTGGCATAAGTGGAAGTATTTGTGTAGAAACTCAGATTCCATTGGAATTTCTAGAGAGCAAGAAAGAGCTATTGGTAAGATTGACTAAATATTTAAAAGTATTTTGCTGTTCAAAATTAGTGCAGAGTTTTTCAGGGTTCATTTTTGCTAAAAACTTTGAGCCCCTGACAAATCCATGGTGTTCAGTAAAACACTGTCAGAGAATATATCAAAAATAGATGTAAAAATTGGTATATTTCATTTTTACTTTCTCCTTGCCATCACAGGTCTTATTTATATCAAGCATGACAACTTTATGTGCAACATGTCTTTCACAATTTAATTTAATAGCCAGAATCAACAGTGTTCCTAGTTTTACATTTACTACTTTCATTTTTAGCACAATGTGCTCAGGTGAGGTTTTGTGACGGGCCTTTGTACATTGTCAGGCATCTGTTGTCAACTTTTGCTTTTAATAGCATCTCTTCCTAAACTGTTGAGCAGATTTTAATGAAAAATGGTACTGTACAAAAATAACTAAAATGGTTTCAGTCAGCTGAACAAGATGGCCACCAGAGCTAAAAACAGAAAAATCTTTTAACAACCTAACTGCTAACTTCTAAACTGATGAGCAGATTTTGATGAAAGAGATTAGGAATGATCATTTGGAGATACTGTTATAAAATAGCTAAAATCATTACAGTCCACTGATGGCCGTCTGAGCTTAAAATAGTAATATCTTTAAATGACATCTTCTCCTTTAATAACTACTAAGTAGACTTTGATGAATCTCACTAGAACATGATCAATCAATATCTAGTCCAGTTGTCCATATCAACACATTTAAATGGGATGATTTGTCTCAGAGTTTTGACCCTTTGCTTCTTAACTACTGTATATGTAATGTGCAATTTTATCCTCACTTAAGCATTTTCTCTGCATTTTCTCTGTAACAAATGAATTTAGGTGAGCAATTTAGGGCTATCATGGCCCACTTGTTTGTCTTTAAAGTGTAGTGTTTGATTATTCTACAAAATACTTCATCAACAGTTGTCTAGAGTTATGTCCCATTTTGCGTAAAACTGTAAGTAAGTGACCTTTTGATACGTCCATCGAATGACAGGACATATTATAGATTCACCTTCTGCAGGTTGGTGGGCGGTGTCCACTCAGGTTGTCAGCTCTCTATCTCTTACAAATGTGAACCAATCTTATCAATCTTGGTCACAATATATTGGGACAATACAGGGCTCTCAATCTCAATTTTTTAGTGCCGATATTGGGCACCATTTCAGTTTTACTCAATAAAGCTTCAAGACAGGAACTATTCTTTACATTTTTATCAATATAATTATCATATGAATTTGCAGCAAAAATTTCCTAAGATTCCCCCTACAGGAGAAAACAACACAAAAATTCCCCCTCCTGAAGGTAGAGGTACTGTTCACTCAAAACAGAGAGAGAGCCCTTCAATATCTTGACCCAGCCAGAATGCCTCAGACTCCCCAGAGTTACAGTCTTGAAGTAATAAATTGCAAAATATATAGTGTCCGCTTCAGTAACACTTATAAACCTAAATCAGTCTTTACCATACTTGATCTCAATGTATGGGCACAATATCTTGACCAACTTCAGTAACCAGTCAGAATGTCGCGGACATCCCAGACTTATGATCCTTGCATTTATGAAAAAATTCAAAATGGTTATTATACACTTTCTGATATTAATAAACATGAACTGATTTTCACCAAACTTTGTCATCATGTGCAATGACCACTCAGAATGTCTCAGACACTGAATTATGGCCCTTGAATTCATGAAAAATGTGAATATTTTAGTGTCCATGCCCTTACTCTGACAAAATGTGTCCCAGTCTTTGCCAATCCTGGTCATACTGTGCTCTGGCACAATATCTTAGTCAAGGTTGATTAACCAAAGTCCCAGACACTTGGGAGTTACAGCCCTTAAATTGATCAAATTGCAGGATGGGTATATTTTTCAACAACCAGCACTCTTGTTTGTTTGTTGATTCATTTATGTTCTATCAGACAACACATTTTTTAGCTCCACATTTTGAAGAAAAAAAAGTGGAGCTATTATCATGACCTTCTTGTCAGCATCAGCGTCGGTTAAAGTTTTTTCAGGTCCATTCTCCATAACCATCAAACATAATCACTTCAAACTTGGTAAACTTGTTCCTTATAAAAAAAAATAAATAAATAAATAAATAAATAAATTTCAGAAGGGCAGGTATTTTGAAAATAATTTTGGCAGAGTTATGACCCTTTTTTTGATGTAGAATTTTTATGGCTGGTTAAGCTTTTTGTTAGGTCTATTTCTAAAAAACTGTCAGTCATATTCCCTTCAAACTTGGATTACATGTTCACTATCAAAATAGGAACCCATTTCAAAAGAGAAGATAACCATAAAAGTCATTTTGGCACAGTTATGGTCCTTTTTCAACTTAGACTTTTCTGTATTGGTATAGACTTTTCCCTAAATCTATCATACATATTCATTTCTTTACTATCTATAAGGGAAACCAATTCAAAAGGGCAAGTAACCCATAAATTCATTTTGGCACAGTTGTACCTAGTGATATTTCATTTGCTACTAGTTGAGTGACAATAATCAATTTACATTAACTTTATTTGTTTCATGACATCGTAAAATTTTATACCATACTATATCATGTGTTGTCTGTCTAGTGCACACTGTACATTGATTTGGAATAAGAAAACCTTAAAATATACTCTTTTAAACAATAAGGTTCAGAACTTAGTATAACCTGTTAACTGCTTCAGCATTATAAAGCTGAAACTGTGTCGAAAACTACTCCATGAATTTATGTAACTGTGTATAATAAATCTCCTTGCTTGAATGTTACTTGGTTCAAGCATTTATTAAATGGAAAGTTATTGATTTAAACCCCATTCGATTGAACCGATAATTGATTGTGACAAATATCAAATGATTTCTATCACTAGTTAAACCCAAATACTGACTTCAAATTTTTGTTAAGGTCAGTTTCTCAAAAACTTGCTTTTTGACTCTTCGATGGGGAACTCATTTCAAAAGGGCAGATAACCCTACAATTTATTTCTGCACATTTATACCCCTTTTTCAACTTAGTATTTTCTGTATTGGTTAAGGTTAATTTTTCAAATATTATCAAACATATTCACTTCAAGATTGGAATACTTGATCACTTTATAAGTTGGAAAGATTTCAAAAGGGCATGTAATTCATTTTTAGCAGTTATGCCCCATTTCAACTTAGATTTTTCTTTACTGTTCATGTTAAAATGAACTATTTTAGATTAATGTTTCCAATTTCTTATCTCAGTAAGAACAAAAGATTGAAACTTCCCACATGTTTTCGGGCTCAATACCTTATGTCATATGATTTT
>CM037788.1:54119231-54138184 GCA_021229015.1 Solen grandis
CCGAAATCATTGCCCGAAAATGAAAATTAAGAAGTATGCTTATGACGTCACTTGACGTCATATGACGTCACGACTCAAAATATATGTAGAAATTCTGCAGAACTGCAATCTGTGTAAGTTTCAACTTTCTATCTCCTCCTGAAGCTCTTTAATCCTAAAATGAAATTTTCGGTCCTATGTTCGAATCTTATTTCAGCCACAGAACTTCGGTATTTCGGAATTTCGGTTAGCTGACAGGATATGCACACCTTAGTTTCAAGATGTACCATCTGTGAAAATTTGAAGAAAATCTGACCATAAATGACGGCTGTAGAGCGCGAACACCATTTTTCACTATTTTTAGCTGTGACGTCACATGACGTCATATGAAGATGAAAATAAGTGCATTCAAAAGGGCCAAAGTCACTCTGATCACTATTAAAATTTCATGCTGCTGGCTTATTGGCAACCTGTTTTAATTTGAACCTTAAAAGGTGAAAAAATAATAATAATAATAATCATAACTAGATGTCATTCGTGAAAACGAATGATAGGACTTTCTGCAAGCTGTGTTAATGCAAAAAGCAGGAGATAGAAGTTTCATGTAATGACTCACCTCTGGTAGTATTTCATGTTCATGCTGAACAATTGACATTATATTCCGAAATCAGTGCAAATGATAAGAACTAAGTATTAGTCTGTGACGTAACATGATGTCATATGAGGTAAGGACATGACTGCAAACTTGATTTCTAGTTTAAAGGTCCTATGTTCGAATCTTATTTCAGCCACAATACTTCGGTTTTTAGGAATTAAGGTTAGCTGACAAAATATTCACACCTTAGTTGCAAAATGTACCATCTGTAAAAATTTGAAGAAAATCTTATCATAAATGACGGCTGTAGAGCGCGAATACCATTTTTCACTATTTTCAGCTCTGAAGTCAGGTGACGTCATAGGGTGCTGAAAATACTGTTGCTCAAAAGCGCATACTTTACTGCAATAACTCTGAAATTTTCATTATTCTGAACAACTGGCATCATGTCGAAATCATGGCCCCAAATTAAAATTAAGTGGTATTCTTATGACGTCCTATGACGTCACGATTCAAAATATTTGTAGAAATGCTGCAGAACTGCAAACTGTGTAGTTTCAACTTTCTATCTCATCCTGAAGTTCTTTAATCCTAAAATGAAATTTTCGGTCCTATGTTCGAGTCTTTTTTTCAGCAACAGAACTTCGGTTTTTTGGAATTTCGGTTAACTGACAGGATATGAACACCTTAGTTTCAAGATGTACAATCTGTAAAAAATTTGAAAAAATCTGACCATAAATGGCGGCTGTAGAGCGTTAAAACCATTTTTCACTATTTTTAGCTCAGACGTCACATGACGTCATAGGGTGCTGAAGATGCTTTTGTTCAAAAGAACATACTTTGTTGTCATAACTCTGAAATTTTCATTATTCTGAATAACTGGCATCATGTCGAAATCATTGCTCTAAAATGAAAATTAAGAAGTATGCTTATGACGTCATATGACGACATTTGACGTCACGACTCTAAATATGTTACGAAATTATGAAGAACTGCAAACTGTGTAAGTTTCAACTTTCTATTTCATCCTGAAGCTCTTTAATCCTAAAATAAAATTTCGGTCCTATGTTCGAATCTTATTTCAGCCACAGAACTTCGGCATTTCGGAATTTCGGTTAGCTGACATGATATGCTCACCTTAGTTTCAAGATGTACAATCTGTGAAAATTTGAAGAAAATCCGACCATAAATGGTGGCTGTAGAGCGTGAACACCATTTTTCATTATTTTTAGCTCTGACGTCACATGACGTCAAAGGGTGCTGAAAATTCTTTTGTTCAAAATCGTATACTTTACTTTCATAACTCTGAAATTTTCATTATTCTGAACAACTGGCATCATGTCGAAATCATTGCCCTAATATGAAAATTAAGAAGTATGCTTATAATGTCATATGACGTCATATGACGTCACGACTCAAAATATATGTAGAAATTCTGTCGCACTACAAACTGTGTAAGTTTCAACTTTCTGTCTCATTCTGAAGCTCTTTAATCCTAAAATGAAATTTTCGGTCCTATGTTCGAATCTTATTTCAGCCACAGAACTTCGGTCTTTCGGAATTTCGGTTAGCTGACAGGATATGCACACCTTAGTTTCAAGATGTACCATCTGTGAAAATTTGAAGAAAATCCGACCATAAATGACGGCTGTAGAGCGCAAACACCATTTTTCACTATTTTTAGCTGTGACGTCATGTGACGTCATAGGGTGCTGAAGATGCTTTTGTTCAAAAGCGCATAGTTCTTTCATAACTCTGAAATTTTCATTATTCTGAACAACTGGATCATGTCGAAATCATTGCCCTAATATGAAAATTAAGAAGTATGCTTATGACGTCACATGACGTCATATGACGTTCCGACTCCAAAATTTTGTAGAAATTTTGCAGAACTGCAAACTGTGTAAGTTTCAACTTTCTATCTCATCCTGAAGCTCTTTAATCCTAAAATGAAATTTTCGGTCCTATGTTCGAATCTTATTTCAGCCACAGAACTTCGGTCTTTCGGAATTTCGGTTAGCTGACAGGATATGCACACCTTTGATTCAAGTTGTACCATCTGTGAAAATTTGAAGAAAATCCGACCATAAATGACGGCTGTAGAGCGCGAACACCATTTTTCACTATTTTTAGCTGTGACGTCATGTGACGTCATAGGGTGCTGAAGATGCTTTTGTTCAAAAGCGCATACGTTACTTTCATAACTCTGAAATTTTCATTATTCTGAACAACTGGCATCATGTCGAAATCATTGCCCTAATATGAAAATTAAGAAGTATGCTTATGACGTCACATGACGTCATATGACGTTCCGACTCCAAAATTTTGTAGAAATTTTGCAGAACTGCAAACTGTGTAAGTTTCAACTTTCTATCTCATCCTGAAGCTCTTTAATCCTAAAATGAAATTTTCGGTCCTATGTTCGAATCTTATTTCAGCCACAGAACTTCGGTCTTTCGGAATTTCGGTTAGCTGACAGGATATGCACACCTTTGATTCAAGTTGTACCATCTGTGAAAATTTGAAGAAAATCCGACCATAAATGACGGCTGTAGAGCGCGAACACCATTTTTCACTATTTTTAGCTGTGACGTCATGTGACGTCATAGGGTGCTGAAAATCATTGAAATCAAAATTTCCTCACGTGACTAATAAGCCATAAAAATTCCATCGTCCTAGGTCCATTGCAACATATTAAAATAAGCGTTTAGTTAGGAAGAAGAAAAGAATAATAATAACTAGATTTCATTCGTTGATACGAATGATAGGACTTTCTGCTAAAATTGAAAGATTAATTCCGTTAGAAAGAATATATATTAAATTCTCTACCCTTTACTCTTTTATTTTTTTTCGTATGGACTTCTTTTAGCTTTGATGTCACATGACGTCATAGGGTGCTGAAAATTCTTTTGTTCAAAAGCGCATACTCTACTGTCGTAACTCTGAAATTTTCATTATTCTGAACAACTGGCATCATGTCAAAATCATTACCCTTAAAATGAAAATTAAGAAGTATGCCTATGACGTCACATGACGTCATATGACGTCACGACTCAAAATATTTGTAGAAATTATGCAGAACTGCAAACTGTGTAAGTATCAACTTTCTATCTTATCCTGAAGCTCTTTCATCCTAAAATGAAATTTTCGGTCCTATGTTCGAATCTTACTTCAGCCACAGAACTTCGGTCTTTCGGAATTTCGGTTGGCTGACAGGATATGCACACCTTAGTTTCAAGATGTACCATCTGTGAAAATTTGAAGAAAATCCGACTGTAAATGACGGCTGTAGAGCGCAAACACCATTTTTCACTATTTTTAGCTGTGACGTCATGTGACGTCATAGGCTGCTGATAATCATTGAAATCAAAATTTCCTCACGTGACTAATAACCCATAAAAATTTCATCGTCCTAGGACTATTGCAACATATTAAAATAAGCGTTTAGTTAGGAAGAAGAAAAGAATAATAATAATAATAAAATGACGTCACGTGACGTCATATGACGTTTATTTTCACATAATTGTTAGACACTTAGAGACCTACCAACTGACAAAATTTCAACTTTCTATCTCAAATAGGACAGTTTTTATAAGCATTTAAAAATTGACGTCCTTGGTTCGAATCTTGGATCCGCCATAGATGCTTGGACTTTTCGAATTTTGAAAAACGGACACCGGTATACACAATAAGAACGTAATATACACATTCTGTGAAAATTTGATAAAAATCGGCCCATTAATAGTGGCTCTGGACCGTGTACAATCTTTCGTAGTCAATTTCAAATGTGACGTCATATGACGTCATAGGCTTCTGAATATCATTGAAATCGAAATTTCAGCGTCTGAACCATGTGTCATTAAATTTTCATTGCCCTTCGACAATTTCAACATATAAAAATACTCTTGTTAATATTAGAAATACATTATCATATAATGACGTCACGTGACGTCATATGACGTTTATATTCACAAAATCTTTAAGACTCCCAGAGACCTATATACTGACCAAATATCACTTTTCTATCTCAAATAGGACCGATTTTATAAGCATTTAAAAATTTACGACCTTGGTTCGAATCTTGAATTCGCTATAGAACCATGGACTTTTCGAATTTTGAAAAACGGACACCAAGATGCACAACTAGAACTTAATATACACATTCTGCGAAAATTAGATGAAAATCAGTTCATAAACAATGGCTGTAGACCGCGTACAAACGATTGTTGCATATTTCAAGTGTGACGTCATATGACGTCATAGGCATATGAAAATCATAGAACTTAAAATTTCAGCATTTGAAGCATATGTCCTTAAATTTTCATTGCCCTTCGACAATTTCAACATATAGAAATACCCTTGTTAATATTAGAAATACATTATCATATAATGACGTCACGTGACGTCATATGACATTTATTTTCACAAAATGTTTAAAACTTCTAGATACCTATATACTGACTAAATATCAACTTTCTATCTTAAATAGGACAGATTTTATAAGCATTTAAAAATTTACGACCTTGGTTCGAATCTTGGATTCGCTATAGAACCATGGACTTTTCGAATTTTGAAAAACGGACACCGGGATGCACAACTAGAGCCTAACATACACATTCTGTGAAATTTTGATGAAAATTGGTCCATAAATAATGGCTGTAGACCGCGAACAAACTTTTTAACCTGACGTCAAATCTGACGTTATGTGACGTCATATGAATATGAAATTCATTGCATTCGAAAGCTCATGGTTTGAAATATATGCCATAAAATTTTCATTGTTCTGGGCCATTGGCAACATACCGAAATTAACACAAATACAAGAGGAAGAAAAAAAGAATAAGAATAAGAATAACTAGATTTCATTCGTTGATACGAATGATAGGACTTTCTGCTAAAATTGAAAAATATTAAGATTAATTCCGCTAGAAAGAATATATATTAAATTCTCTACCTTTTACTTATTTTTTTTTCGTATGGCTTTCTTTTAGCTTTGACGTCACATGACGTCATAGGGTGCTGAAAATTCTTTTGTTCAAAAGCACATACTTTACTGTCTTAACTCTGAAATTTTCATTATTCTGAACAACTGGAATTATGTCAAAATCATTGCCTTAAAATGAAAATTAAGAAGTATGCTTTTGACGTCACATGACATCCTATGACGTCAAGAATCAAAATATATGTAGAAATTCTGCAGAACTGCAAACAGTGTAAGTTTCAACTTTCTATCTCATCCTGAAGCTCTTTAATCCTAAAATGAAATTTTCGGTCCTATGTTCGAATCTTATTTCAGCCACAGAAGTTCGGTCTTTCGTAATTTCGATTAGCTGACAGGATGTGCTCTTCTTAGTTTCAAGATGTACCATCTGTGAAAATTTGAAGAAAATCCGACAATAAATGACGGCTGTAGAGCGCGAACACCATTTCTCACTATTTATAGCTGTGACGTCATGTGACTTCATAGGGTGCTGAAGATGCTTTTGTTCAAAAGCGCATACATTACTATCATAACTCTGAAATATTCATTATTCTGAACAACTGGCATCATGTCGAAATCATTGCCCTAAAATAAAAATTAAGAAGTATGCTTATGACGTCACATGACGTCACATGACGTCACGACTCAAAATATATGTAGAAATTCTGCAGAACTGCAAACTGTGTAAGTTTCAACTTTCTATCTCATCCTGAAGCTCTATAATCCTTAAATGAAATTTTCGGTCCTATGTTCGAATCTTATTTCAGCCACAGAACTTCGGTCTTTCGGAATTTCGGTTAGCTGACAGGATATGCACACCTTAGTTTCAAGATGTACCATCTGTGAAAATTTGAAGACAATCCGACCATAAATGACGGCTGTAGAGCGCGAACACCATTTTTCACTATTTTTAGCTGTGACGTCATGTGACATCATAGGCTGCTAATAATCATTGAAATCAAAATTTCCTAACGTGACTAATAACCCATAAAAATTTCATCGTCCTAGGACTATTGCAACATATTAAAATAAGCGTTTAGTTAGGAAGAAGAAGAAAAGAATAATAATAATAAAAAAATGACGTCACGTGACGTCATATGACGTTTATTTTCACATAATTGTTAGACACCCAGAGACCTACTAACTGACAAAATTTCAACTTTCTATCTCAAATAGGACAGTTTTTATAAGCATTTAAAAATTGACGTACTTGGTTCGAATCTTGGATCCGCCATAGATGCTTGGACTTTTCGAATTTTGAAAAACGGACACCGGTATACACAATAAGAACGTAATATACACATTCTGTGAAAATTTGATAAAAATCGGCCCATTAATAATGGCTCTGGACCGTGTACAAACTTTCGTAGTCAATTTCAAATGTGACGTCATATGACGTCATAGGCTTCTGAAAATCATTGAAATCGAAATTTCAGCGTCTGAATCATTTGTCATTAAATTTTCATTGCCCTTCGACAATTTCAACATATAGAAATACCCTTGTTAATATTAGAAATACATTATCATATAATGACGTCACGTGAAGTCATATGACGTTTATTTTTACAAAATGTTTAAGACTCCCAGAGACCTATATACTGACCAAATATCACTTTTCTATCTCAAATAGGACCGATTTTATGAGCATTTAAAAATTTACGACCTTGGTTCGAATCTTGGATTCGCTATAGAACCATGGACTTTTCGAATTTTGAAAAACGGACACCGAGATGCACAACTAGAACTTAATATACACATTCTGTGAAAATTTGATGAAAATCGGTTCATAAACAATGGCTGCAGACCGCGTACAAACTTTTGTTGCATATTTCAAGTGTGACGTCATATGACGTCATAGGCATATGAAAATCATAGAAATCAAAATTTCAGCGTTTGATGCATGTTTCATTAAATTTTCATTGCCCTTCGACAATTTCAACATATAGAAATATTCTTGTTAATATTAGAAATACATTATCATATAATGACGTCACGTGACGTCATATGACATTTATTTTCGAAAAATGTTTAAAACTTCTAGAGAATTATATACTGACTAAAAATCAACTTTCTATCTTAAATAGGACAGATTTTATAAGCATTTAAAAATTTACGACCTTGGTTCGAATCTTGGATTCGCTATAGAACCATGGACTTTTCGAATTTTGAAAAACGGACACCGGGATGCACAACTAGAGCCTAACATACACATTCTGTGAAATTTTGATGAAAATCGGTCCAGAAATAATGGCTGTAGACCGCGTACAAACTTTTTCACGTGACGTCAAGTCTGACGTTATATGACGTCATATGAATACACAATTCATTGCATCCGAAAGCTCATGGTTTGAAATATATGCCATAAAATTTTCATTGTTCTGAGTCAATCGCAACACCTCGAAATTAACACAAATATAAGAGGAAGAAAAAAAGAATAAGAAGAAGAATAACTAGACTTCTTTTGTTCTAGACAAAAGAAAGGGCTTTCTGCACTGCAAACCATGTCAACCATATCAACCCTGATCATACTTATTTAGTTTTCTGAAATACATCATCTTCAAAAATTGAAGAAAATCCGTCCCGAATTGACAGCTGTAGAGGGCAAACATAAGTAAATAATAGAGGAAATCTGTGATGTCATATAACAATTTAAATTTTAAAGTCATTGTATTCAAAAGGGAATATGTGGCTTTGTTTTCGGTTATAAGTTCATAATGCTAATTTTTCCAGAACCATCTTTAAGATAACTACAATAATACTCAATCTTCGTGTTCTGCAAGGGAATGAAGTATCACTAGTTCTCTTTCCATGCTAGAAAGGTATACAAAATTCCTTTTCTACGAAATATTCATTTCTCATATCTTCACTGAAGTTTCTTTTTCAATTGAAAGACACAGAGCATTCAAATAAATTACTGTATCACATTTTACCTTTAATGTAACAGAAATAAAATTTAAACTAATATGTGGGAACAACTGCAGAAGCACAAGGAAAAATGTTATTTTTTTACCAGAAATTCTTTCATGCAGAAAACTTTTATGCAACTTTCTTATATGATGTCCTATTTAAAAAACCCAGGTACCGTTAGAAAGGTCTTCTGAATTCAAAACATGTACTTACTTTATGTTTAAACCTATCTGTTTTTGCGATATATAAAGTTATTCCTCCCCTCAAAAAGGCAAAAATCGGCAAAAAGATATTCATGTCAACTACTACCATTCGACAAATAACTTAATAATTAATACACTGATCATTAAGATCTGCATAGCATTAGAACCGCACTGCATCATGATAAAAATATTGTTCTTTATGATATTTTCGACAAGAGGGCCAAGGTGGCCCTAAAGACTCTCACCTGAGAAAAACTGCTTTCATTGCCTGCACAAGTTATTAAATTATAGCATAGTTGTAATGAAGACATAATCCATCAGATTATTTATAATTCCACGAACTAAAGAGAGCCTGTTGTCGAAATTTGAAGTCAAACTTGACTGAAAAATTATGGCTTAAAACACACAAATTTAAACATCAAAAGGGGCATAACTCCTGACCTAATTGGCAGATGTCAGTCATTATCGAATTTGGCAGAAAGAATATGGCTATATATTGTTTTAAAGATTGAAGATGATTATTTCAGAAATGAAGATGGTGCAAATAAAGTGAAATATTACATTTTTTATATATCAAAAAGGGGCATAACTCCTGACCTAATTGACATATATTAGCCATAATTGAACTTGGCCAAAAGAATATGGCTATAAACATTGTCATAGAGTTAGAAGATGATTCTTAAGAAATGAAGATGCTAGAGTGCAAAGTGACAATGACAATGTGAAATCTAGCTTTTTTTTTTCAATATTAAAAGGGGCATAACTCCTGACCTAATAGGCCGATATCAGCCATAATCGGACTTGACCAAGACTTTATGGTAATAAACATTGTTATAAAGTTTGAAGTTGATTACTTAAGAAATGAAGATGCTAGAGTGCAAACAAACTAATTGTGGACGACGGACGGACGGCGGATTGACGGACAGACGGACGGACAATGGTCATTCTTTTCTGTTACGTGAGGTGAGCTTAGAATTAATTAAAAAAAAATTGTGCATAAAAATATAAATTAATTTTTATTTCTCATCTAACTTCCTTATATGATGTCCAATTTTAAAAAAGAAAGGCCTTTATATTTCCAACATTTCACTTGTTTCATGTTTCAACTTTTCTGTTACGTGTTCTGAGATATAGAAAGTTATTTTTCAAAGAAACGGCAAAAAATCGGCAAAACGATGTTCATGTCTATTATTGCCCTTCGACAAATAACTTTATAATTAATGGCCCGATCATTAAAATCTGCATACCATTAGAACCGCATTACATCACGCTAATAATACTGTTCTTTATGTTATTTTCAAAAATTAATAGTTTCTTAGAAAAAACAACAACAATCAAATGATAGGGACTAACTGCAGAAATGCATGAAAGAACGGTTTAAATGACTTCTTATTTCTTATCTAACTTCCTTATAGGATGTCCGATGTCCAATTTTAAAACGCTAGGTACCATTAGAAAGGCCTTTAAATTTCCAACATTTCACGTGTTTCATGTTTCAACTTTTCTATTACGGGTTTTGAGATATAGAAAGTTATTTTTCAAGAAAACTGCAAAAGTCGGCAAAAAGATGTTCATGTCTATTATTGCCTTTCGACAAATAACTTTATAATTTATGGTCCGATCATTAAAATCTGCATATCATTAGAACCGCATAACATCATGCAAAAAAAATAAAAATGTTCTATATGTTATTTTAAAAAAAAATAATAGTTTCTTCGAAAAAGGAATCAAGTGATCGGGACTTACTGCGGGAGTGCATGAAAGAACGGTTTTATTGAATTCTTATTTTTCATGTAACTTCCTTATATTACGTCCAATTTTAAAAAGCTAGGTACCGTTAGAAAGGCCTTTTGATTTCCCACAATTCACTCGCTTCATAATTGTATGTATCTTTAAACACTTTGTAGATACGGGCGGTTAAACCATGAGCACACTGCAAAAATCGGGGATAAATATGTTCATATCGTTTTGTTTTTCCTTATAACTTAATGAATATTAGGTCAATCTTTAAAATTCAAACACCAAAAGAACAGCCGGGCATTGATCTACAAATTATATTCATACTCTTATTAACAAAAATCAATAATTATCGAGATATAAGTAGTTAAGTGCGCTTAGGGTTGCAGCATTTTTGTTTTTCTGCAATAACTCAACTGATTCAACCCCGATCTTCAAAAACTATATATCGTCTGAAAGGCATTTCAAAGCACTACAAATTATATGCATAGTGTCTCGATAAAATATTTTTCGTTTTTGAGATATTTAAGGCCGAAGAAAAAACCGATAATTGACATGTGACCTTGACCTTAGCTATTTTCCGGAAGCGGAAGTGACTGATGACAATAAGAGGCTATGTTGCACCTTCAATGAAAATTTTATGCAAATCGGTCAAAAACTTTGTCTTCCAGCGCTAAAAAACCGTATATTTTGGATAAAAAATTTGATAACGCGTCATGACGTCATTTTACGTCATACGACGTCAATCTTCTCAGAACTGAAAGAAATCAATAGGACACATATTCTGTCCAAATTTCATGTTTCTAGCTTATCTGAGTGCTTCGTAATACATCAATACATTTTCTGGTCCAAAGTTCGAAACTTGGTTCAGCCATAGATCCTTGATCTTTTCAAATATTGCAAAACGTATATAATCCTGCACAACAAGAACATAATATATACATTCTGTGAAAAAATCAAGTAAATCGGTCCAATCATGACGGCTGTAGAGCTCGAACAAGCTTTTGTAGCCTTTTTCCGCCCTGACGTCATGTGACGTCACATGAAGAAAAAAATTATGACGATCAAAAGCGCCAAAGTCACTGTGCATACTATAAAAATTTCATGCTGCTAGCTCATCGGCAACCTGTTTTAATTTGAACCTCAAAAGGAAGAAAAAAGTAGAATAATAATAATAACTAGACTTCTTTTGTTCTGGACAAAAGAAAGGGCTTTCTGCACTGCAAACCATGTCAAACCTGATCATACTTATTTAGTTTTCTGAAATACACCATCTTCAAAAATTGAAGAAAATCCGTCCCGAATTGATAGCTGTAGAGTGCAAACATAAATAAATAGCAGAGGAAATCTGTGATGTCATATAACATAATTTAAATTTTAAAGTCATTGCATTCAAAAGGGAATATGTTTCTTTGTTTTCAGTTATAATTTTAATTTTAAAGTGACAATGACAATGTGAAATCTAGATTTTTTCAATATTAAAAGGGGCATAACTCCTGACCTAATATCAATTTTAATTTAGACTGGGACAAAAATGTAGGCCTCTAGAGTATTCATAAGATTTTTCTAAGATTTTCCCTGGTGACCTAGTTTTTGACCCATGTAACCCAATTTCGAACTCATCTGAGATATCATGTAGACAAACATCCTGATCAAATTTTATAAAGACTGGGCCAAAACTGTGGCCTCTAGAGTGTTCAGGATGTTTTTCTAAGATTTGACCTGGTGACCTAGTTTTTGACCCCACATGACCCAATTTCGAACTCATCCGAGATATCATATAGACAAACATCCTTACCAATTTCATGAGATTGGGAAAACTGTGGCTTAGATGTTCAAAGGTTTTTTAAGTTGATTGGGACCTAGTTTTTGACCCCACATGACCCTATTTCGAACTTATCTGAGATATCATGTAGACAAACATCCTGACCAAGTTTCATGAAGATTGGGCCAAAACTGTGGCCTGTAGACTGTTCACAAGGTTTTTTATAAGATTTGATCTGGCGACCTAGTTTTTGACCCCACATGACCCATTTCAACTTTCGAGATATCATTAGACAACATCTGACCAAGTTCATGAAGATTGGCTAAAATGTGGCCTGTAGAGTGTTCACAAAGTTTTTCTAAGATTTGACCTGGTGACCTAGTTTTTGACCCCACATGACCCAATTTCAAACTCGTCCGAGATATCATAAAGACAAACATCCTGACCAAGATTCATGAAGATTGGCCTAAAATTGTGGCCTGTAGAGTGTTCACAAAGTTTTTCTAACATATGACCACGTGACCGAGTTTTCGACCCACATGACCCAATTTCAAACTCGTCCGAGATATCATATAGACAAACATCCTGACCAAGATTCATGAAGATTGGGCCAAAGCTGTGGCCTCTAGAGTGTTCACAATGTTTTTCTAAGATTTGACCTAGTAACCTATTTTTTTACCCACATGACCCAATTTTGAACTCATCCGAGATATCATGTAGACAAACATCCTGACCAAGTTTCATGAAGATTGGGACAAAACTGTGGCCTCTAGAGTGTTCACAAGCAATTGTTGACGACGGACGACTGACGACGCACGACGGACAAAAGGCGACCAGAAAAGCTCACCCGAGCACAAGTGCTCAGGTGAGCTAAAAGGAAAGGCCTTTATATTTCCAACTTTTCACGTGTTTCATGTTTCAACTTTTCTGTTACATGCTCTAAGATATTGAAAGTTATTTTTCAAAGAAACGGCAAAAAAGTCGGCAAAACGATGTTCATGTCTATTATTGCCCTTCGACAAATAACTTTATAATTAATGGTCCGATCATTAAAATCTGCATATCATTAGAACCGCATTGCATCTCGCTAATAATACTGTTCCTTATGTTATTTTCAAAAATTAATAGTTTCTTAGAAAAAAACAATCAAATGATAGGGACTAACTGCAGAAATGCATGAAAGAACGGTTTAAATGAATTCTTATTTCTCATCTAACTTCCTTATAGGATATCCGATGTCCAATTTTCAAACGCAAGGTACCATTAGAAAGGCCTTTAAATTTCCAACATTTCACGTGTTTCATGTTTCAACTTTTCTATTACGGGCTCTGAGATATAGAAAGTTATTTTTAAAGAAAACGGCAAAAATCGGCAAAAAGATGTTCATGTCTATTATTGCCTTTCGACAAATAACTTTATAATTTATGGTCCGATCATTAAAATCTGCATATCATTAGAACCGCATTACATCATGCAAAAAAAAAAAAATGTTCTATATGTTATTTAAAAAAAAAAATAGTTTCTTCGAAAAAAGGAATCAAGTGATCGGGACTTACTGCGGGAGTGCATGAAAGAACGGTTTTACTGAATTCTTATTTTTCATGTAACTTCCTTATATTACGTCCAATTTTAAAAAGCTAGGTACCGTTAGAAAGGTCTTTTGATTTCCCACAATTCACTCGCTTCATAATTGTATGTATCTTTAAACACTTTGTAGATACAGGCGGTTAAACCTTGAGCACACGGCAAAAATCGGGGATAAATATGTTCATGTCGTTTTGTTTTTCCTTATAACTTAATGAATATTAGGTCAATCTTTAAAATTTAAACACCAAAAGAACGGCCGAGCATTGATCTACAAATTATATTCATACTCTTATTAACAAAAATCAATTATGAACGAGATATAAGTAGTTAAGTGCGCTTAGGGTTGCAGCATTTTGGTTTTTCTGCAATAACTCAACTGATTCAACCCCGATCTTCAAAAACTATATATCGTCTGAAAGGCATTTCAAAGCACTACAAATTATACGCATAGTGTCTCGATAAAATATTTTTCGTTTTTGAGATATTAAAGGCCGAAGAAAAAACCGATAATTGACATGTGACCTTGACCTTAGCTATTTTCCGGAAGCGGAAGTGACTGATGACAATAAGAGGCTATGTTGCACCTTCAATGAAAATTTTATGCAAATCGGTCAAAAACTTTGTCTTCCAGTGCTAAAAAACCGTATATTTTGGATAAAAAATTTGATAACGCGTCATGACGTCATTTTACGTCATACGATGTCAATCTTCTTAGAACTGAAAGAAATCAATAGGACACATATTCTGTCCAAATTTCATGTTTCTAGCTTATCTGAGTGCTTCGTAATACTTCAATACATTTTCTGGTCCAAAGTTCGAAACTTGGTTCAGCCATAGATCCTTGATCTTTTCAAATATTGCAACACGTATATAATCCTGCACAACAAGAACATAATATATACATTCTGTGAAAAAATCAAGTAAATCGGTCCAATCATGACGGCTGTAGAGCTCGAACAAGCTTTTGTAGCCTTTTTCAGCCCTGACGTCATGTGACGTCACATGAAGAAAAAAATTATGACGATCAAAAGCGCCAAGGTCACTGTGCATACTATAAAAATTTCATGCTGCTAGCTCATCGGCAACCTGTTTTAATTTGAACCTCAAAAGGAAGAAAAAAGTAGAATAATAATAATAATAAGAAGAAAAAACATAACAAACCCAATAGGTCTTTCTGCTTGAGGCAGAAAGCCCTAATAAGAAAAAACATAACAAACCCAATAGGTCTTTCTGCTTGAGGCAGAAAGCCCTAATAAACATAACAAACCCAAAAGGTCTTTCTGCTTGAGGCAGAAAGCCCTAATAAAAGTTTGAAGAAAGCCGTTATAACAAAGGCAATATGCTTATCGGTCCTGGTGTACACCATTGCATTCTAAAATGCACCTCATTCTCTCAAATACGCATCGCAATTCACCTTTCAACACGGGCACTCTTTCCTGCGTAGGAACGTCCGGATAGAGGGTAACCAACCCAATAACCGCCTTCTTCTCTTCCTTCAAATTGCTAGATTTTCATATACAAGCCCTTTCCGAAAAACATGAATATCTGCCATGTTTGTTGACGGAATCACTTGAAATTTTCAGGACATTTTGCACATTGTAGGCTACGGCATTCGTGCAAATTTCAACTTCAAACATCAACTTGCCGATTTTATATGAATTTTTTAATAATTTCTGCTTAAATATGCATGACGTTATAATCACGTGACCAAACAAGTATTCCTTGCAGTATACATCACTTCACTTTTCAGTGTGTTAATCCTGAAGAAATCAAATTTTTGACTCAAAGTTCATGAAACTACAGCGTTTCAATTTCGTTAAAAGTACACTTTTCGCCTTTCTGTCATAAGTCAACCAATTCAACCCCGATCTTCAAAAACTAAATATCACCTGAAAGGTCTTTCAAATCACTACAGATTTTATCCACAGTGTCTAGGTAGAATCTTGTTCGTTTTTGAGATACACCTTGCCGAATAAAAACACCATCAGCTCTCTAATCCTAAAATGAAATTTTCGGTCCAATGTTCGAATCTTATTTCAGCCACACAACTTCGGTCTTTCGGAATTTCGGTTAGCTGACAGGATATGCACACTTAACTTTCAAGATGTACCATCTGTGAAAATTTGAAGAAAATCCGACCATAAATGGCGGCTGTAGAGCGTGAACACCATTTTTAACTATTTTTAGCTCTGACGTCACATGACGTCATAGTGTGCTAAAGATGCTTTTGTTCAAAAGGGCATACTTTACTGTCATAACTCTGAAATTTTCGTTATTCTGAACAACTGGCATCATGTCAAAATCATTGCCCTAAAATGAAAATTAAGAAGTATGCTTATGACGTCACGTGACGTCATATGACGTCAAAACTCAAGATATATGTAGAAATTCTGCAGAACTGCAAACTGTGTAAGTTTCAACCTTCTATCTCATCCTGAAGCTCTTTAATCCTAAAATGAAATTTTTGGTCCTATGTTCGAATCTTTTTTCAGCCACAGAACTTCAGTCTTTTGGAAGTTTGGTTAGCTGACAGGATATGCACATCTGAGTTTCAAAATGTACCATCTGTGAAAATTTGAAGAAAATCTGACAATAAATGACGGCTGTAGAGTGCGAACACCATTTTTCATTATTTTTTGCTGTGACGTCATGTGACGTCATATGAAGATGAAAATTAGTGCATTCAAAAGGGCCAAAGTCACTCTGATCACTGTTAAGATTTCATGCTTCTGGCTTATTGGCAACCTGTTTTTAATTTGAACCTCAAAGGTGAAAAAATAATAATAATAACTAGATTTCATTCGTTGATACGAATGATAGGACTTTCTGCTACATTTGTCAAATACTTAAAAGCAAAAAAGTAAGAGGATATGAAATTGCAGCCTTTAACTTGCTTTTGTATGGCCATAACTTAAATAACTTTGAAAAATATACCGTTTAACTTGGAGGAAATGGCAAAAGTAACTGAAAATCATTTTTTTATAACGATTTATTTAACTTGGAATATTTTCTTTGAAATTTGCTGAAAATTGGCCAAAAAAATAATGGCTGTACACCGCGTAAAACCTTTTTGTCCTGACGTCAAATATGATGTGATATAACGTCAAATTAATATGAATTACATTGCATTCTAAATCATTTCTAAAGTATATACCATAAGATTTCCATGGTCCTTGGAAGGTAACAACATATTTAAATTTACGCGTATATATCAAAAATTATTTTTAACCTTATGACGTCATATGACGTCAAATGACGTTCATCTTCATAGAATTTAAAGCACTCCCCGGAGACTTATTTACTTTCCAAATATTATATTTCTAACTCATCTGGAAACGATTTTATACGTATTTAAAATTTGACGTCAATGGTTCAAATCTTGGATCCGCCATAAAACCTTTGCATTTTCGAATTTGGAAAAACGGACACCGGGATGCACAAGTAGACTCTAATATAAAACATTCCGTGAAATTTTGATGAAAATCGGCCCAGAAATAATGGATGTAGACCGCGTACAAACATTTTAAGACGATGTCAAGTTTGACGTCAAAACACGTAATAGGCAAATGAAAATTATTGAAATGCTAAATGTTCTATCTGAAACATATGCTATAAAATTTTAGAGGTGCTCGGACGTGTACAACATATAAAAATTAACACGTAAAAATTAGAAATTACTTTTCACCTCATGACGTCATATGACGTTATATGACGTTCATCTTCAGAGAATGTAAAGAAACCCTTGAGACTTATATTCTGTCCAAATATCATCTTTCTAGCTCATTTGTAAGCGATTTTATACGCATTTGAATTTTTACGTAAATGGTTCGAAATTTGGATTCGCCATAGAATCATTGCCTTTTCGAATTTGAAAAAACGGACACCGGGATGCACAACTAGAGCCTAACATACACATTCTGTGAAAATTTGATAAAAATCGATATAGAAATAATGGCTGTAGACCGCGTAAAAACTTTTTCACCTGACGTCAAATCTGACGTTATATGACGTTATATGAATATGAAATTCAATGCATCCGAAAGCTCATGGTTTTTGAAATATATGCCATAAAATTTTCATTGTTCTGGGCCAATGGCAACACATCGAAATTAACACAAATAAAGAGGAAGAAATAAAGAATAAGAAGAAGAATAACTAGACTTCTTTTGTTTTGAACAAAAGATAGGGCTTTCTGCACTGCAACCATGACAAACCTGGTGTTTTTCGAATTTTGGCAAACCTATATAATCCTGCACAATTAAGTCGTAATATATAACTTCTGTGAAAATTCCATGCCAATCCGTCCATAAATGACGGCTGTGCAGCGCGGATGAACTTTGGTTGCTTTTTTAATTTTATGTCATGTGACGTCATATGAAAATTTTACTCATAAATCTTAATGTTCATGATTACCTACATATGACATTAAATTTTCATTGTCTATGAACCTTTGCAACATGAGTAAATTGACATTCAGGAATCGGAAATTCTCTACAATATGATGACGTCATATGACGTTCATCTTTACAAAATGCAAAGGAAACACAGAGACGTATAAGCTAGCTAAATATCAAATTTCTATCTCATCTAGAAACGATTTTATACGTATTTAAAATTTGACGTCCTTGGTTCGTATCTTGGATTCGTCAAAGAACCTTAGTTCTTTCGAATCTTGGCAGACCTATAGAATCCTGCACAATGAAGTCGTAATATATAACTTCTGTGAAGATTCCATGCCAATCTATCAATAAATGACGGCTGTACAGAGCGGACAAACTTTGGTAGTTATTTATATTCGAAAATTTTAAACATTGGATCAAAATGAACATGATCACCTACAAAGGACTTTCAATTTTCCATTTTTATGAAACCTTGCAACATGAGTAAATTGACATCAAGAAATCGGAAATTCTAAACAACTTGATGACGTTAAATGACGTCATATGACGTTCATCTTTACATAATGCAAAGGAAACACAGAGACGTATAATCTCGCCAAAAATCAACTTTCTATCTCATCTAGAAACGTTTTTTTATATGGATTGAAATTTGACGTCCTTGGTTCGAATCTTTGATTCGCCATAGAACCTTAGTTCTTTCGAATCTTGGCAAACCTATATAATCCTGCACAATGATGTCGTAATATATAACTTCTGTGAAAATTCTATGCCATCCGTCCATAAATACGGCTGACCTAAC
>CM037788.1:54138284-54188284 GCA_021229015.1 Solen grandis
AAAGAATTACCTGAACGCATACCATTTCATTCAAATAACCTTTTATACCAGTGATGATGTGAGAAAAACTTTAAACACAAACATCTTGAGGTATTTTTTTTTTAATTTTGAATAAATTTATGAAGCTTAAAGCTTTCTGAAATATCAAATTCTCAATATACCAAGCAGTTAAGTTACTGAATTAGGTTATGGTACATACACATATATCATTAAGGGTGTATGTTACAGTTTGCTACATTTTCTATATAGACAAAGAAGGAAAATTTAAACTGTTCCATAGAATATTTTTTATAACTTTGCATGGTTATAGAGAATCAGAAAAGAAACATTTTTATGGTAATAAATTGAGGGTCACCATCCTACTTTTTTGAGTCATCTGCCCCTGAATGTGATATTTAAGCACTTTTAGGCCACATTCAAGAAAAAAAGTGGAGGTATAATGTCATCATTCTGGAGTTGTCTTCATTGGCATTGTCTTACCTTAGATATAAGTTCTAAACTATGAAACCGTCAGTCAACAAACTTCATATACTAATTCACTATCAGAAGGGCTACAATCTTATTAAGGGTCATAATTCTTAGGTCCATTTTGACCTGATTTATCTCCCCTTTTAAAAACAAAACAAACAGGCCTCGCATGCTCTTGTATGGAAATAGAATTGGAAAATTTCCAACCCTGAATCATATAATTTTTTGTTCCTCATAATGAGAAGAATTGAATAGTACTTCTTTGGTGTCCTTCGAGGTCTGCTCAGGGACCAGCCCGCCCACCCTCGTTTTTACTTATGACCTTATAGCTCAAAAACTGTTCAGATCCCCACCTATAAATCATATATATTTTTGTTTCTCATGATGAGACAGACTGAATTGTACTTCTTTATTTTCCCCGGGGAGTCACAAAGGGGTCTGGCCTCACCCCCTCAATTTTACCTATGACCTTATTTCTCAAAAAACATTCGTGTATGATTGAGGAGAAACTTGTTTGGGAGAGTTCACTGTTACAATTATAACTTTTTAACCTCCCATTCCCACAATCCCCCGTTAACTTTCATTGTTCAGACAGTGAGAAAAGTTGGCGGAGCAACTTCTACAGATTATACTGTACAGACAGTTATAGTGTAGGTGGCATGGCACACTGTGAAATCTTTGTGGGACACTTAATTTTTCGTTGATTTCATGGAGAGATAAAATAATGATACCATGAAAACCGTTTATAATATAGATCAAATGTTGTCAGGGGCCCGTTTCATTAAACTTCCTATAAACAAATTTGGTCAGGAAAAATACTATTTTTACATCTGCAAATCAAGCTTACGAAGATTTTTTTGTACGAAAATTAGTGAAACAGGCCCTGATCATGAATTCACAAATAAATGTACACACAAAATTCTCTCAAGCACATAATCAGTGAAATTTAATGTTAATGAAAGTTAATGATTTCACAGTATGTTAATTTCATGTTGATGGTGATTGTTGTGAGGTAACTACAAAACAAGAAAAGCTACTTTTGTTTTGTTCTGTGGTATATGCATTTGTTGGGGTCACACATATTCCATCATGATTCAGCAGGTGACACATGTGTTCCAAAGAACACTCTTTAAATATATGAAAGGATTAAATTATCACAAAGATAATAATTAATTCTTGCATATATATTTTTACATAAATAAACAAAGTAAGAAGTCATTATGATTATGGAAGATGAAATGTTTATGGTTTACATGACAATAATTTGGACCTTCAATTTTATTGAGAAATTATTTTGGCCGTAATCAGGTATTACCTGAATTTACCTTACAGGGCCATCATTAAAAATATTTTTTTGCTATGTTCTAGCCAACTCAACAGAATTGCTAAGGGTTAATTTTTTTTTATGCCCCAGGTTGACTTTTTTTTCAGTTCACCAATTTTACTCATTCCATCAGTTTTGCTTATCTATACTTAAGTAACATCTTGAGGGCCATTCAGCTCTGCCAATGTCAGAGTTAAAAATACAGCAAAAAAAAAAAAAATCCCTCCCTTGAAACCTACCCACTTAAAATGCTCTGGGTTAGGAGCGCATCAAACATACATATTTTATTAATAAACATTTTAAGGTGAGTTGCACAATATTACAAACCCACAACATATTGCTATAAAAAATCAACAAGAGAAGCACCAGTGAAATCATAGCCCATATGTTTGTGATGGTAATCAATTCCAGCTTAACCCTTTACTTCATATAGACGCATTTTTACGCATTAACAAATAGAGCAGGTCTCCTCTGTTTGCTTAAACGATATTGTAGCTCAGATCAAAGACCTATTAAGCATCTTTGTTATTATAGGTCTTTCCTCAGGTTAGAGCTAAGAAAAATACACATTTACATATACCATTTAAAGTTCAGATGATAAATATTAATGTATTCATGAATATTCATGAAGTAAAGGATTAATCCATCTAGAGTCTTATTACATAAATGCTTTCAGCTGCACTGTCGGGGGTCTGTGACCTTGTTTTATCCTTAGCCACTTCATCATACTGATTATTAACTTCTACAACAGCTTTCTCTTTCATCGGAAAAGACTTTCCTCCATTTGCTGTTTGACCAGCCATTGTATTGTTAACATCCATTTCATCTGATACCGACTTTTTAAATCCTGTAGTAACCTTTTCTGGATATGCCTCCTCAGCAAAAGCAATATTAGTTTTCCCCTTCAGATTTTCAGCTGCCATTGTCTCATACTCAATACTTGCATCATCTTTATTCTCAATTTTGACATAGTTTTGCATTTGGCTTATTTTCCGATCCTTGTAGATGATAAACACCAGTGCCACCATACACGGAATTAGAAAAATCGTTCCAGCCAGGATACCAATCAAAATCTTTAAATCAGTTTCTTTGAAATTTTCACATTTCTCGATCAAAACCTCAGAGTGGTTATAGGAGAACTCTGAGGCAGACCTTGTTTTCCCCACTTTCTAATTCCTTATTTATGGTTAGGGAGCGTTCGGAATGATGAAGTTTTGGAGACTCATAATAAACCTCAGCGTTGGAATCATAAATTAAAGCCTGGAAAATATATCCCTTCTCAGTACTGTTGAATACCCAGGTCAGTTCTATGGTCTCACTTTTCTTCTCCGTGGTGACATCAAATTGACCAATGGCAGCGCAGTATACATTGTTTCTGCAATTCTCATTGGCTGAAGTTGACCTCACAAGGGTGACAGAGATGAGAAAGCAGATGAGGGTCAGAGGCTGGGTGGCCATGTTTTGCTTCACCTGCAAAAAAATTGAGGGAAAATGTTGTTTTTTTACTATGAATGTATATATTATACTGTATCTCATATTGATTCAATGGCAGATCTGTGTCTACTCTGTTTGGTTATACATAATTATAGCTCAGATTCTATACAGTGCATGACAAATAAAAGTTCATTGTTTACTGATCCATTTCATGTTCAGTAAATTAAGATTTATTAATTCATAAATTTTCACATTAATATTCATGAGGTAACAGGTAGATTTTTATCATTTTACATGATAAGTTCATCACGTTCATGAAAATTATGATAATCATATACCATGTTTCTCTTTTAAAAGCATTTGAGCTCTTTTATCAGGAACGTACCGAGGTGAACTTCAATACACACTGGTATACAGTATTGTATCTTAGATTCTTCATAGTCTGCATGGCAACAAACAATCCATAGTTCCATTTACAAATAAAATTTCAGTTAATTAATATACATCAAGTTCATGTCATAAATATGACCATGAATATTCATGAGGTGAAGGGTTAAGCTCTGGCACTTGATACATTTCACACTTCACAGCTGACCCTGTTTTGGCCTTGTGTATCAACAAAGGGAATCATTCAGTGTCAGTTTCTATTCAGAATCGTTGGTGTGGTAAATAAAGGTCAGGGATAAAGGTATCAAAGTATCATCTCACATGACTTTACATAGATTGATATAAATAGTTTGATAATAAAATAGAATAGGGTAATATTAATTTAGAAAAAAAAAGAGTGAAACATGAGAGGAGTACTAAATTTAAGCATCTTTTTTTTTTTTTTTTACATTTTTGCCTATTAAGAGGATTGGTATTCAACAATATCAAAATCGCAGACACTTGAGTAGTGCTATAAACAAAATACACCATTTATACACCAGCATAAACCAGATTTGACTGGGGGCAGATTTTTGTCTGTTGATGAGGCCTCCATGGCTAAGTGGCTATAGTCTCTGATTTACTACACTTAGCTCCTAACTGCTGTGAGTTTGAGTCCCAGTCTGGTATCTCCGGTGATTTTTCATTTGAGGTAGTCTTCCAGCTTATTTATTGTAGCTTGGTTATTCTTGTGTTGTTGTTTGTTTTTTTTCCCTTATTTGTGATATACTAGGTGTCAATATATTTATGAAATAGTTCATTTTAAACTTATTTTTTTGTATGTTGAGTGGGAAACAAGTTCTTACAACTTATACTAATCTCTTTCAACTGTTCCTGGTTGGACCAGTACTTTGCACCTGAGAAGGTCATGAACAGTCCTTGCCCCCAACAGGGTGTGGACCCACAACCTTCAGATCAGCAGTGGGTAATTGTTACCACTGGGCCACAGTGTATATATGAAATAATCTCACAGCAACATCAAACTCCAAAACAACAAAAACAACATCTCTGAGTCTTAACTTTTTATTACAGAATAAATAACCAAAGGTGTTAGCTCAAACATATTTCAAGATTTTTATATTTTCAGATATAGATCAAGGACTGTTACTTTTGACGGTTGACAATTAGCATGCTTGACCTAATTTAACCTTTACCACATGAATATTCATGTACATATTTACGATTTGATGAATAATAATTTACTAAGCTTTAAATGGTATAGGAAACAATGGATTTGGGGGGGGGATTTTTTTTTAGATTTGAAAATTATATCACAATATTTTATTGCCCAGATACTTATTGCAATAGCCAAATCAGTGAGATAAATTGGACATCCCAATTCTGTTATCATATAATATAAATATAAACCTACATGATAAATTAATAGTCTCTGTATTTTGTATTATCTTTCAAAAATAAAACAAAAAACAATTTACCTCTTGAATATTCATGTACCAATTAATGACTTGTTGAATTCTAATTGACTGAAATTTTCTTTGCACTGTGCCAACAGATAGATTTATTGGTTATTATTGGTTATTATATATGACTAATTGTTTTAAGATGATCATTAAATTAAATATACAATTGTTTAAAGATGATAATTAAAATAATCACATAAACATATACCGGTATTATAATTTTCATTACAAGAATTTTTTAATAAAATAATACATATACTTTTCATTTTATGGATAATGAAATAAATTAAGAAATAGCTGTATAATACAATTTATATGCACCAATGCAATTATAAAATAAATTTTTTTGTTTATTAAAATAAAAACTATTTCAAATCATAAATAAAATAAACTAATATTTCCTTCAATCACCAATAGATCAGTAAGAGTCACTTTTTAGGGTTAAGGGATGGTATTGCATTAGTAAGTCAGTAGTGATGTAAATGTTTTTTATAGTGTTGATGGGCCTGATAACAATGTGGTCAGAGATAGGATCAGTGGAAGACTGGTAGCCCTGGGTTAGGGTAGTGAGGTATGGTATGGAGTGGGGAGGGATAGGGCAGTGTGCAGAGAGTGGTATCTACCCATACATGACTCAGTACAGTACCCCTATACCTCAACCAGCATAAGATTTCTGAGTACCTATATTTGTTTACTATACATATAAGTGATATAGAGGAAATATTTATCCTTGTATGGACAGTATTAAATAGGACTTAAGCCTTCTGAATGTTTCAACTTTCTTTAAACATTTTGACTGTCCCTGGTGGTTGAGTGGTTAGAGTGTCTGCCTTGGAAACGGGAGGTCTTGGGTTCGATCTCCAGCCACGACATACAAAAGTCGTAAAAAATAGTACTGATATAGTTCCCTTGCATGGCACTCAGCATTTAAGGGTAATTTCAGGCCTGGTTGATCTAGTGTCAGGATAATATGACTAGGTGTGGTATCATGCCACATACATGTCTAACGGCATGATACTGCAGTGTGGCAGCACTATATCTGTCTCAAGTAAAAAAAGTTTCCAAGTAACTGAAATACTGTTGGTGGAACGCTAAACCCAACAAACAAACAAGCATTTTTAGGTGGTCCAGTAGTAACAAGCCTGCCTGTAGATCCAAGGGTTGTGAGTTTGAACCTCCGTGGGGGCAAATATATTTCATGACCTTCTATAAGTAAGACAAATTATGGAATGAATACTAAAATGATTCTTGTCAATTTTAACGGCTGACAGTGCCTAGTGCGCCTGTCGTGAAACCATCATACATGTAGTTAAAATGGTACTGGAATTAAATCCCTTGCTTGGTACTCTGCATAATTATACGTAGAGTTTGCCCAGTGTCAGGATAATATATCTATACATTATGGTGTGATATTGCAGTGTGTGATGCAAGTTTTGAAATGACTAAAAGACTGTGGAATGTGAAATCCAGTCAAACAAACTTCAAGTTTGGCACATATTCACTCCACAACAATTGAAAAAGAGTATTTCATATAATTATTTGATAAGCCTAAATTTTGATATTCTCAGCGTAATTATTAATTTAAACCCTTAATTACCTCATAATATAAGACGCGTTTTGACACATCAGCAAATAGAGGAGTCACCTGCATCAGAAACCTCCTGGAAGGTCAGTCTGCAATGCCAAGAAATAAACATATTTTTATAGACTACCATATCTAAATTTCAGTAAATTAATATTCATCAAGTCAAAAAATTGTACATTAATATTCACGAGGTAAAGGGTTAAAGTTTAAATTGATTGTTTCAAGATAAAATAAATTTATTTCAGGAAATTGTAATGAAAATCGGTAATCGGTATGGAAAAAAAAAAAAAAGATTAATTAAGTTCTAAATTTAAGATGTTAAACAACAGCATTATCTTAAATTAATTTTAGGTCTACATCAAATGCTTTCAGTATTACCTCACAAATAAACTGCTTATTTAGCAGAATCTAATTTTTATTTTTTATTTTTAAATAAATATTTGTTTTAATTTTGCAATTATCACTATTTATATGGGATGCCCATTTCAACTATTTAATTTTGAAATTGAACTGTTTGATATTCAATTACATACCATATTAGCAATACAAATTTAATTTTTTTACACAAAAGCCAAGAGCAGATGCTCTAGGAAAAGACATGCTGACTCATAGCTGGGTATATACATTCCCCACCCCCTCATATTATCATAGGGACCATTATCAGTGGGACCGAGTGCAGAGTCTATATCGTTTGGGTTATTGACTTCCTTGGTATGTATTAGTATGGAGTGCAAAGGAAAGTTGTGTGCAAAGTTTTATTTATGAAATATAAGAGATAAGTTTTAAAACATATTAGAGATTTCAAGAAAAAGCTGGCTGTGTGACAAGTATAAAGGAAAATTCAAGCTCTGTTAAAGGCTTATCCAGTTAAGATACTCATAGGTATCATTGAAGTAAAAAAGAAGACACAGTAAAATCTTTTCAGATGAGAATTTCTTTCAGTTTTTGGGCTGTTATGATTGATTCATCTGAAGATATTTTTAATCTTCTCATCATCTGTCATTTAGCATCCAGAATTCTGGGCATTTCCTTATAGCCTCATGCCTTTTGTTTCTATCCAGAGCGTCTGCTTTGCTGGCATACAACAGCTTCCTGGATCACATATTGCTATGTCTTCTTTGGTTGGTCTCTGGATTTTTTCCAGTAACTGACCATGAGTCCCAGATATTACAGACCAAGTCATCTTTTTTTTTTTCTGACTACATACAGTGAATCTCAACTTTCTCCTCCATGTCTCGTCAGCAATATATGCATGCTATGTCAGTAAATCATTGTAAGACTTTCCTTTGCTGAGTCTGGTGTCCACTTAAATCTGCTTAACATTTTCAACATAAGATTTCGTTTTCTGATGTCAGTGGCAAGGTGATGGGATCTCACTTCATAAAGCATGCAGCTTATGACAAATATGTCAGTAAATAGCAAATTTGGGCAATACTGCATGAATTCAAATAAATTTTCAGAGGGAAAGACACCTAGGTATTAATGGCCCCTAAATTAAGAAAAACTGTTCAGTAATTAGACTATTATAAAGACAGGTCAGTATCAAAGCAGCTTTAAATTTGATCATTGTGTTAATTGGTTTTTGTACTGGTGGGATTAGTTAACAGATTGATTTTTTATCAGCCTACAAAATTAATATCCTTCAGATGTTTCTTGATGCTTTGTCATTTTTATACACGATTCTTGTCGATTCAGAAAAAGTGAAAGTGCTGATTCATTCAAGTTGACATGAATGGTTCGGTGTGCAAAAAGCTGTGAATGTGTGCAAAGAATTCAGTGTCATAAATAATGTAAAGAATGAGGACTTGAATCATTTGATATGTATCTTTTATTTGACTAAGCTTTAAAACTAGGTCCTTTTTTGTGGCAGACAGGGTTTGAATATTGATGCTAACATTTTTGACAAGATGAGTATTAATTCATTGAACTTTTAATGGTATTTCTCTTTGCCATGCAGACTGTGTCAAATCTGAGATAAAATATTGTACACTGTATGAGCAAACAGAGGAGACCCTGATCAGACAGCTCCTGTAAAGAGCATAATTTTATGAGTTACCTGACTATAAGTGGTTAGAATATTTTAATTTGCAAGATTCACCCTTTATCCCATGAATATCCATGAAACAGACATGATAACATTTCCCAGCTATGAACCTCTTCTTCAAATGCAGGTACTTTGACTTATAATTTCGCTTGATGTCACAGTGTAACTTTCTGTTCCCTTCACTAATGGCATTTTTTAAATTGCTAATACTTGTATAGTTGCTGCTTTTGACCAATTGAAGACCTCCATTGATTTTTGAGTCTGAATGTCAAGGTCACAAGCAGTTAATAATTTAACCCTTAACCTCATGAATATTCATGTATGAATGTATGACTTGATGAATATGATTTTAGTGAACTTTAAAATGATATTTGAAAAAATGAACTTTTCTTTTGGTGTGCAGGCAGTAGAATCTGAGCTACAATATTACATGAGAAAACAGAGGAGACCCTGATCAGGCAGCTTCTGAAAAGGGTCTGCTCTGTTGCCTTTGTATTTAAGGTAGGTAAGTGGATGGACACAGGTGCCTCTATGCACCCTGGTTCATCATCCATAGGTCTGTAGTTAGATGGATATTTCTAAAATGACTGATATACTTTCGCCATGATGGTAAAACTCTACGACAAAAAAAAATTTTAAAAAAATGTTGTGTATCTATTTAAAACATTGTCCTTTCCTTCATTAAGAATGATAATAAAAAATAATTTACTTGCTTTGAAGGTAGACATGTTTCTAAACCCATTGTGAAATGGGACCCCAATGTGACGTATTAAAAAGTGATCATAATTTACACACCTGTGACCTAGATAAATCAGCCTTAAAGCTGAGAAAACAAACACATACTTTAATATGGCTTTTCTTCAAACAGTATGGAGATTGGTTTGTTTGATATGTGTTCATTACTTTTTAGGTAAATGTGAATAATGATTGGATCAGGCCAAAAATCTTTAGTTTTAGTGTTGTACTATGTAAAGGTGTTTCACAAGTTTTTTCTGACAGATTTTTCTAAGATTTTGCATAGAAGACTAAAACTAAAAGATATATAAAATAAAAATAGAGGGAAACCATTCTTGTTTTAAATATTAAGCTTATCGTAAAACATCATACTTGCTGTTTTTAAATGTTTTGAGAAAAAAAATCAAAGCATTGAAAAATTTAAAAGAGATAGTGTTTTATATGTACTTTATTAACATATTAAAATAATGTTTTTAGAATATTTTATCATAAATTGTAACAGTTAATTATAATGTGTTTTATAAGTTACTGTCAGTTACTGAAAGTACTGTCAGAACATACCGGTAGATGGAAAATACAAAACAAGCAAAATCAGCATTATGCCAGGACTTAACAGACTGATTTCCTCTATTTTTTAAGATTCCATCCTCTAATAATTATATAGGCTCTCTGAAAATGTAAAAAAATGAATGCCTCATGCACCATGTTTGTCTAAAACCACTTTTTTTTTAAATTTTAGCCAAATTTGCTTAAAAACTCTTAAATATAACTTTTTGGACCCTCACAATTTAGGAAATATGTTCTTAAATTATGAGGTTTCCTTTAACATTCTCCTTAAAATGATTGAGAATTTTAAAAAGAAAAAATACCAAAATTACCTGCTGTAACTTTTTTTAGAAGAATTCTATCATTTGATAACCCTTCAGAATGTTATACATGTATATAATTTGATATGATTTGATAGTCATCCACTGCTTAGGTGGAAAAAGAAATGTCACAAGAAACTACTATTCAAAGCAGCAATTCTACTTTAAAGACTGCCATTTTGAATTCCCAGCATTGAATCCAGCCCTGTAACTCATTTTGACACATTGGCAAACAGAGCAGACCCTGATCAGACAGCAGTTCCTGAAGGAAACTATGTGATCAGAATCAGCTGTGTTGGTCAATAGCTCCTCTGTTTGCTCATAAAGTACTGTAGCTCAGATTTAACACAGTTCCTATGGCAAAGAAAAATCCATTGTTTTATGTATATACCATTTAAAGTTGCAGTAAATTTAAGGTATTCTATCCATTATTAAAGTATAATCATTGTCCTTCAAATGCTTAAATAACCTCCAATGCAGATGTAAACATCCATTAACTTAGAGCAATAGGATCTTTTGCTCAAATTCTATAATGACTTGCATTTATGGAAAATTCCTTTGATCATTTCATGGACCATGATCACAATTTAAGGATAGATGGATAACCTAAATATTAATCATATCATAAATTTTTTTAAAAAATATTCATGTGGGAAGGGGTTAACATAACAAATAAACAAGCTAACAGCAGTCAAACCTGTCTTTAGCAGTCATGCAAGGGTCAATCTGAGATGCAGGGGTGGTTTGTACAGGTGCCTGCTTAATAGAGGTCAGTGCTGGCTACATATTCAACTATATGCAGTTCCTCAATAGAAAGACTGAGGATATTTATCCCTTGATTCTTTTTACATTAATTTCTTATTTTTTTCATTTGTTTCAGATCATCGTATCAATGTTATCGGTGCCAGCCATATTTTATCGTCCGAAAGGTCGGGAAGAAGATTCTGACGCGGCTCGCGAGAAGTTCCAGGTTCCAGAAAGCGATCACCTGACCTACCTTAATGTCTACCTCCAGTGGAAAAGAAATGGGTAAGGGACAGAATTTCTTACTTTATAATATACAGGAATCATTCTCATCACAAAACGTCATATTCTGTTCTACTCTCTTATTACATGAAGACAAAGTGGGATGTGGGGGTATTTATCACCCCTAGTAATTGTTCTAGTTTCTCCATGATTTAGAGGTTATAGTTACCAAAGACCAACTTAACAGAGATCCACAACTCTGATACAGGTAAAGAGCAAGTCCAGAGAAGCTCTCGTTAAGTTATGTGTACAATCCTGTGGCCGAGAGATAATGTGATCGTGAGATGTGTAAAATTGCTCTTATCAATTATAAATATACTGTGTTTTCTCTTCAATCAAATGCTGATTAAACCAATTATGTATATCTCTCATCAGATAGCAGATCTCTTTTGCTTTTAGCTCACCTGGCATGAAGTGCCAGGGTGAGCTTTTGGGACCAGCGTTTCTCCAGCCTCCTTAGTCATGAGTCGTCAACAATTTACTTAAAAATCTTCTTCTCTGAAACTACTGATGGGAAACTGATCAAAGTTTACAAGGATGTTCCTAAGGTGATTCCATATAAAAATTGTTCAAATGGTTCAGGTCTGTTGTATAATCAGGTCACAGGAGCTAAAAATAAATTTTAAAAGTAAAATCTTAAAAAATCTTCTCTGAAACCACAAGGCCTTATAGAGCTTAGGTACTTGGTGTGTCAGGAATTGTCTAGTAGACCTCTACCAAGTTTGTTCAAATCATGACCCTAGGGTCAAAATTGGTCCCACCTCAGGGGTCACTTTATTTTGCATGGACTTATATAGGAAAAAAGTATTTTTTCCCCCATTTTCAAGCAAAATTCTCCATACAAGCGAACATGTAAGAGCTCATATAAATAGCAAGAATAGTCAAGTTGTAGATTGTAAAATACAGCTGTACTGTATACTAGTTGATTTCCATTTCATTTTTAGCTTGTCTGTTTTTCAAAGAAAAAAATACGAGCTGTTGTCGTATTTCCGGCATCTGTGTTGCCGTTAGTCGTCGTTGTCCAGAATCTTAACGTTGGCCATAACTTCTCTACTATTCAATATACAGCTTTCATTTTTGGTATGCATATTCATCTTGACAAGGCCTTTCCAGGCATATGCAAATATTAGACTTTTGATCTTGACCTTTGAACATCGACCTATATTTTAAATGTTTAACAAAAAACTTTAATGTTCAATGGCCATAAATCCTTTACTATTTGACATACAACTTTTATTTTTGGTATGCATATTTATCTTGACAAGGCCTATCCAGACATATGCAAATATTTCACCTTATGACCTTGATTGTTGACCTATTTTTTGCAGTAACTTGAAAACTTTAAAATGCCATTGTCATTTCAGAACTGTTACCAACAGGGCCAAATGTTAAATTATAAATAGATAAAGAGTAGCAGAAGTGTATTGATTATAAAACAAAACTCTATTGGGTTCTCCATGTCTATATGGAGTAAAATGTATGTATCTATTTTGTTTTATGAAATATAACAAACATAGCTATATTGTTATATTGAATAACAAATTTCTGCAAGCCTAAAGAGCATTGAAGAAGCCTGGGGCTTGCAGACTTTGCAAATTCTGACCACTGTATACTTATGTTGTAATGTTACATCAGTAAAGGTAGAGTTTTTTTATAATCAGTTTTGTTATAGGTTTTGATGCAATAGAATGATGTAATAAACACAACATTGGTGAATAGAGGCAAGGTATACATAATAGTATTAAGTTTACACCCTGGCAATCTTGTATGAATCAAAATAATTTCAATGTTTATCGTCATCTGTCAATCCTAGAGGGACTGGGGGAGTTGTTTTTGTAAAGCCACATGCCCTTGGGGGTTAGCTGTGCGTCATGGGTAAATATTGACCAGTGGAGCATTCAGTAAGGATTGTCAGACGTTAGTAGATATTAGTGTCACACAAATTATCCGAATGGCTGGATCCTTTACTTTCTATGTATCCCAGGTGTGGATCCAGCAGCTAAATTCATAGGGTTTTTTTTATATCCCCATGCCCACCTAGTACTACAGTATGTTGTTGTATGGAAAACACTAAGAACTTATTTCTAAACAAAAAATTACCCCACCCCCTACCCTGATCTAGATCTATAATTTATAATCAGTGATTTGTCAAAATCTCAGAGGAGGTGATCACAAGTACCTCTTCAAGATACACTCATGTATGACCCTAAGGGGTGAAAGAGAGAAATAATGTAATATATGTACAAAATGTAGATTAAAGAAATGTTTGTTCATTGATGGTCAGAATAGTGTAATTTGATTGTGACCATTAGCTGTCTATCTTGTGTTAATTATGTTGTTGTTTCTCATTGTGAGAAATAAAAATTATCAAATTCACAAAAAAATCTATGTCATTTGTTGAAATTACAAATGAAAAAAAAAAAAAAAAAAAAAAATACTTCACTATCAGGACACTAAAAGTTATAATGAAAACCATATGTGTGTAATACAGTCAGTATCAGTTCCTGCCGTTGTCTGTTGACTGCTTCTCTACCAACATCGTCAGCATGAAGCCCGCTGAGTGTTTCGGCCCATTAATTCATGAACACTCTATAATAGCGGGTGGGCCCACAGTGGTGATCAGTCACTGTGTGTTGGTTGATGGCTTCCAGCTCTTCTCCATCCTTCTAATCCACAACCAGCTGGACGCACGCTCCGCAGCTTGGCTCAGTTTTCCGATAGCCTTCCTTCTGTCCCTGCCAGTAGTTCCAACTGCTGTCATCAGTCTAAGCACAGACTGGGCGCAAATCCCCCTAACGCCTACTTCCACGGGAAACAGCCAAGTATGCCACCCCTGTTTTCTACAAAGTTCCATGAACTCGGTATACTTTGCTCTCTTCTGCTCATAAGCCTCCTCACATCTTGTCTCCCATGGCACTGTTAGCTCAATGACAATGAGCTTCTTCCCAGTCCTTGACCAAAGTACAATATCTGGTCTCAGGGTAGTCTGGACGATGTCTGGGAAAACAAGTCTCTTCCCAAGGTCGACCTCCATATTCCACCCAGTTGTACCATCCAGGATTGATGCCTGCTGTTTTCCTCCGCTTGCTGCAGTTTCTCCCGCATTGATGAAGGACAATTGTCCATGTTGAGGGGTGCTTCTCCGCTCCTTTTTTCTTTCTGTCTTGAGCCAGTCAGCCAACTCTCTAAGGACTGTGTCATGCCTCCATCTATATCTTCCATCCGTAAGTGATGTAGAACATGAGGAGAGAACATGCTCTAGTGTGCCTGGTTTGTCACAAAGGCTATACTTGGGGTCATCAATAAGTCCCCACTGGGAGAGGTTAGCTGGAGATGGTAGAAGGTCATAGACAGACCTGAGTAGGAATGACAACCTTAGTGGTTCATACTTCCATATATCTCCCCAGGTCAACTTCCTGTCTGTGGTGTTCCATGTGGTCCATGCCCCCTGTGCTCCCATTTCCACTGCCTTCGCTTGTCTCGCATGTTCCTCTGTCCGCCTGACTTCTGACTGGATCATGGCACGTCTTTCCTTCTGGTCTGACCTACTCCAGAGGACAGTCTTCGTGGCACCAATGCCTTGGCGTCCGACCGCAGTTATCCCGACAATGTCTCTGTGCTTCAGTGTGCTCTCTGCTGGCTAACTGACTCTGTTGCTGACCATTTTCTGCCGGTACGGGTTACAATCCCTGCCCCACTGATGAATTCGTCCGGAGAATCTCTAACAGTTAACACCAGTCTTGTCTTTGCTGTCTTGAATTCTTCTACCAGTGAAGATAGTGGGAGCTGTAGTTTGTTGCTCTTGCCATACAATCCAATACTGGTGAAGCTGGGTGGTATTCCTAACCATTTTCTGAGGTGTCGGCTGGTGAGTCTCTCCAGGGCTTCCACCGCTGTGCTGGGTATATCGGACAGCATCATTGGCCAAATCAACCTTGGCAACAGAGCATGCTGGTAAAGCCAGGCCTTGAACTTCCCAGGTAGTCCACATCGGTCTTTCTTCTTCAAGCCGTCCTCCACCTGGTTCTTCAGCTTTCTGACGTTGTCCCTATCATTCAAACTTGCGTCAAACCACTTGCCCAAGCACTTTATTGGGTTCTCCACTATAGAGGGTATCTCCTCGTTCTGTACCTGGAGTTTGAATCTCTCTGTCGTCTTGCCCTTCTTGATGATGAGCGACCTGGACTTGGCTGCTTTAAACCTCATTCTGGCCCATGAAGCGACATCTGTCAGGGCTGTCAGCATCCACCTAGCCTGGACATGTGTTGCTGTTGTCAGCGTAAGGTCGTCCATGAAGCCACGACTAGATGGAAGGTGGATTCCTGATTCTGTCTTAGGTCCTCGGGTCTCTCTTTGGGCGGCGTTGATCAGTAGATTCATCCCCATAATGAAGAGCACCACAGAGACTGTGCATCCAGTAACAATGCCTTTTTCCAACTTCTGCCAGTTAGTCAGCTGGTCACCAACACTAAAGCGGAGTTTAATACCATCCATATAGCTGGTGATGATTTTCTGGACATGACTATCAACATGGTAGTGCTGGAGAGCTGTGTAGATAAGTTGGTGTGGTATGGAGCCATAGGCGTTGGCTAAATCGAGCCAGACTACCGTCAGGTCCTTCTTACCAGACTTCACCTCTCGTATCAGCTGAGTGATGGCGCTTATGTGTTCTACACAGCCGGAGAAACCAGGAACTCCTCCCTTTTGGACAGATGTGTTGATGTAGGCGTTGTCTGTTAGGAACGATGTCAGTCTCTTGGCAAGGACAGCGAAGAATACCTTCCCCTCAACGTTCAGCAACGATATGGTTCGAAACTGGTTGACTGTCTTGGAGTTTCTCTCCTTTGGTGTGAAGATTCCCTCTGCCTCTTTCCAAGCCCCTGGCACCTCCCCCTTTCTCCAGACTACCTTCAGGAGCCTCCATAACCGTTTGAGAAGACGTGGGCACATCTTGTACACTTTGTACGGTATGGCATTGGGTCCAGGTGCTGAGCCAAATCTTGCCTTCTTGATGATGTCACTCACTTCCCAAAATGTTGGCTCTGTGATGATCATTTTCTTTTGTGGTGGCTCTGCAGGGTCAATTCTATCACAGTCGCCCAGTGGGTCCTCTCGATTGGGATCTGAGTGTGTTTCATGTAGGTATGCTTCAACCTCTTCGACAGGTGTCTCCATCATTCCAGATCGATCCTTGTCAAGGAGGGATTTCCCAAACTTGTATGGGTTGGCTGTGAACTGTACCCTCTTTTTCGCCCTTTCCCTGGTCTTTCTTCTCGTGTTTTCAGCTTTCCGTAGAGAAGTCAGCTGTGAGCGCAGTGTGTCTCTCAACTCAGACAGGCCAAGTTGCTCAGATGGTGAGCTGTCTCGAAATCTTCGTCTTAGCTGTTTGAGTTCTCGCCTCAGGTTCTCTATTCTGGTTTGCCTTCTGTTCGGTCTTGGTGGATCCCTTGGTACCCTTGTCTCTTCCAATCCAAACCTCTCCTTAGCCACTGAGTGGATAAGAGTGGTGAGGGTTTGAAGTTTCTGGTCCACTGGTCCTTGCATGGATGTTTCGAGGATACTGTCTAGGTCCTCATCTAGAAGTCTCCATGATGTCTTGTCTGATGCTTTGGGCCACTTGACTCTTGGTTTCTTGAGTCTAGTGGCTGGTTCTTGGTGTGGTCTATCCGGAGTTGTCTCATGATGTACATCGTGGCTGCTTTCCTGAGTCTGAAGTAGCTCAAGGAGGGGGTCATCATCCACCTCAGGATCCCGGACGACATCATGTGTTGTCTCTTGTACAGAGAGTTCATCAGTACTGTGGTTTGAGTCCAGACTGGAGTACTCCTGCGTCTCACTAGCCAAACTGGCTAAGCGCTGTCCAAGTGACCTCACATGTTGGCAACCAGACTTCCCCTGGTGTATGCGTAGACCTCATTGGTTCTTGCAGACCTTTCCGCAGTTACATGTGACAGTTCCCGGTGCTGCATTCGTAGTCGATTGGTTAGGCCGTGTCGTTTCCATAAAGTCCGTCCAAGTGAGTCTATCATCCTCCCCCCCTCTTGGTAGACTCTGGGGGTATCTTTCGTTAGTGGAGTCTGTAGCGAATGTGGGTGTCTCCTCTCGGAAACTGCACTTCGGGATGCTGCCCCTTATGCCCCGGTTCCAGTCTGTTCCTGGTAGTCACATGTCTTTCCATTGTCACCAATCTGTTCTTGGTTGTCATCCAGTCTTTCCTTGAAGTCACTGGTTATCCAGTAATCAGATGTGTGTAATACAGTCTGTATCAGTTCCTGCCGTTGTCTGTTGACTGCTTCTCTACCAACATCGTCAGCATGAAGCCCGCTGAGTGTTTCGGCCCATTAATTCATGAACACTCTATAATAGCGGGTGGGCCCACAGTGGTGATCAGTCACTGTGTGTTGGTTGATGGCTTCCAGCTCTTCTCCATCCTTCTTATCCACAACCAGCTGGACACACGCTCCGCAGCTTGGCTCAGTTTTCCGATAGCCTTCCTTCTGTCCCTGCCAGTAGTTCCAACTGCTGTCATCAGTCTAAGCACAGACTGGGCGCAAAACCCCCTAACGCCTACTTCCACGGGAAACAGCCAAGTATGCCACCCCTGTTTTCTACAAAGTTCCATGAGCTCGGTATACTTTGCTCTCTTCCGCTCATAAGCCTCCTCACATCTTGTCTCCCATGGCACTGTTAGCTCAATGACAATGAGCTTCTTCCCAGTCCTTGACCAAAGTACAATATCTGGTCTCAGGGTAGTCTGGACGATGTCTGGGAAAACAAGTCTCTTCCCAAGGTCGACCTCCATATTCCACCCAGTTGTACCATCCAGGATTGATGCCTGCTGTTTTCCTCCGCTTGCTGCAGTTTCTCCCACTTTGATGAAGGACAATTGTCCATGTTGAGGGGTGCTTCTCCGCTCCTTTTTTCTTTCCCTAAACATTGTAGAAACAAATTTGATATTAGTTGTATGTTTGTTGTCTTACATTTTGTCAGCTAAATCCTTATTTGCTCAGTATAACATAATAAAGGGTGTCCCATTTCATTGCATCATACAAATGCATAATTTTTTGTAGATAAAAAAAATCACAAGCACGAAACTATAGTACAACAGTTACTGTGTATTTGTGTTTATTAAGATTTTCATGTCCCTGGATTGATAGATTGTATGTCTGTTTGATTGTTTGTCATTAAACATTAACTCACAGGGGTTTATATATATATATATATATATATATATGATTTTATGTCCCCCCCACTTTTGTGCCAAACCCCTGTGCTTAAACCTTGACATCCTTCCACCTACAGCCTCCAAACTTCACAGGTGCATGCACCTTGATGAGCTCTACCCACCAGATGACATTGACCTTCAAATCGAGGGCTCAACGCAAAACTGTCGTAACTCAATTTTTTTCACAAACTGATGTTTTTGCATTTTTCACATTATATTACAATGCTCTATTTGTGGAAATAATTTTTTGAAAAAACATTTGTATTTAAGTAGTAAAAATGAAAAATGGTCCAAAAGTAGTATAATTATTTGGTTGATTTCATTTGTGCAACACTGTCGTAACTTGAGTTACATACAGTGTTGCACTGAAAAACATACACATTTTGAAACAAATGATATGCAACACTGTAGTATCTCCACAATATTTTTACACAATGATGTCATAATTAATAATGATGATGTCATAGTACTGTGATGTCACTAAGTACTTGAAATAAATACAGTTAACATTTATTACTTATTTAACTAATATTTTACGACTTGCTATTATGTATGAACGCCACAGCTGTCTTATGTTCGGCATTGATGTTTAGAAGGGTCCACATAACATTTTGAGGGATCGTGTTATCATCATGTGGGGTTGTAATATCATCATGTAGGTTGTAATATTATCCTATGGAGTTGTAATGTCATTGTGTGAGGTTATAAAGACATCATGCGTGGTTGTTAAGTCATTATATGGGGTTGTTATATCATCATGTGGGGTTGTAATATCATCATGTAGGTTGCAGGGGTTGATTTCCATTTTTGGTAGTGCAGTTGTCCTTCTGTGATGTCCACTTGACTTGCTGAGGATGCAGTTGTCATTCTGTTATGTCCTCTTTAATTGCTGTGTGGTTCATTTTTGCCTCTATGATGTTCACTTGACTTGCTGTGCGGTGCAGTTGTCCTTCTGTGATGTCCATTTGGCTTACTTTGTGGTGCAGTTGTCATTCTGTTATTTTTTTTGGTTATTCGGCAATGCACTGTTGGATGAAATCAAATGTGGCGAATTGCGATACCTTTTTCTTTTTCTTATTTCATTTTTTTCCTATATTCATTTATTTAACGTTGTATGTTAAAGGACAACCCAGATTTTAAGATCCCTCGTTTTAGACAATATACAAGTATATTTGCCAAAATTTGAAGTTGCAAAAACTCACATTCTAGTAGTATATTTCAGGGGCGTAGCTTGGATTCACTAAATGTTTAGGTATGTTTTCCTACCGCAGAGGATCTGTCGGGGACTTTGGATGTTTGCATGGGAACAATCTGATTCGTTTTGAGGCTTTCTTTTTAATGGGAATATATCCATTTTATGTGGAATTTCAAGTAATTATTAAATACTCAAAAGTAGCCTTTACACTCATAACTCTCACTCATAACGCTCTGAGAACAAACGTGCATCTAGATCTGTCGTATGTAAGCACCTAATATCATGAATTTGTAATAATTATTGTTACATGTGTGTTTGAATTACACATGGGACTGACATTAGAGATTTTATTTAATGCTTAATGTTGAAATACTCTGTTTTATCAATGAGATTATATCTACATTTCACAATGTGGGTGATATAGATCTGCCGGGTCTACCTTTTTACATATAAAGGAAATGAACATGGGTATGTAGCAGCATTTTCACTCAAAACAAACACATTTCCTGTATGTATTAATCAAACAGTGAAACCTATGTCCCTATGGACATCCTGTTGACGTACTCCCTATAATATAAATTTAATAACAGAAAACACACAATTAACACTCTTAAGCATCGTCATAATAATACATAAATAAAACATATAGTTTTGTGCATTAGTGCATTTGCATTAGAAAAAACTGAAGTCTGAAAGGCAATATACAAGTTTCAAGCAAAATTATTAACTTGTTTTTGGTCTGTCGTTTATAAAACCCAAATGAAAAAAGTAAATTTATGCATTTTGCGTCATCAAACCAAATTACGTAAAGCAGATACCTATCATAGCATTGGTAATAATTTACGCATGTATGAATATTGTGTGCGTGTGAATTACGTCTGCAGTAAATGTCATTTCATTTTTGAGATAATATAGTTTGTGGTTTTGCCAGTTTACTAAACTGGAAAACCAATTTTCAGTATTGTCAATAATTTAAAAGTTAGATAACTGTTGAGATGTTCAAACAAAAACACGTTTTTCCATCTCACTCATTATTGAAAAACATATAATTTCACGTTACATATAAACATAATATTGTTTATAATAATTCGAAAACACTTTGATACCATAGCACAGATTCTACTAATTGTTCACCACTATTTCGCCTGTCTGGGCTGTTTTATTTTTAATTTTGATGAAAAAAAAATGTGTAGGCATATGCCTACTGTGCCTTTAGGAAGCTACGCCAGTGTTTTTATGCAAATTCTCAATAAAAATGCAGTTTTAGTTAAAAAAGCAAACATAACTGTTTTTTGCATTTAAGAATTTTCTTACATCAGTGGATTTCTTCTGAAAAGATAAAGAAAATATCTCCTGATTGAATACATTGTATTTTACAACATGACAGAACTGTAGTTAGTAAAAAGTACTGCAAATGAATGGAAATCAAAGAAAAATATCTGTTATGTTCAATTGTCTTTAGAACTGACATGATGGGTTTACATTATCATTATTTTATTATGCATTTTTTACTTTATTCTCAATAAAAACTTTTAGTTATAATGAAAAGGCGTTTCAAAGGGTGTTTTTATCAAAGTAATATTTTCAACATATTTTATCAAAAGTTGTTGAATACAGTTTTTCTTATCACCAGACTTACATTGTGGTATAAACTGCCTATGAATAAACTTAGCTTTATACTCATTCGTGAATGTTTATATATTCTGATTTCCTTTACTGTATGACATCACGGTGTTGAAGGTCAAGTGATATGTTCTTTCTTTTCATTCTTCCTGTGTATTGCTTTGAAATAATAGGATAAATAGAGTACTAGGTAAGTGTTGAATGAAGATAAGTTTTAATCCTGCTCGGAAAATATAAATTGCTCGCCAAGGCTCGCGATTTATTTTTTATCTTTTCAGATGAAGTCCTCTATGTAAAAAAATCTTAAAATGTAAAAATAAAATGCAAAACATAACATGTTTGCATTTTTTTAACTAAAACTGCATTTTTATTGAGAATTTCAAAGTTGGCAAATATACAAGTTTGTATATTCATATTGTCTAACACAAAGGAATCTTAAAATTTGGGTTGTCCCTTAACATCCAACATGAAAGAAATGAAAATAAGGAAATGTCCAACTCGGTGATCGTCAATGCGCAACATTTCGGAATTCATCCGAACAGTACATGTGCCGAATGAACCACATAGGAGAGAACAACATCACAGCATACAACCTGTATATGACAGCATATTAAAGAACAGGATGTAATACTAATCAACCGATCACAATGTCAAGAGGACATAACAGAAGGACAACGGCATCACACAGCAAGTCAAGTGAACGTTACAGAAGGAAAACTACACCACACAGGAAGTCAATTGCACATCACAGAAGGACATCTGCATCACACAGCAATTCAAGTGGATGTAACAGAATGAAAACTGCATCACACAGCAAGTCAAGTGGATGTAAAAGAATGACAACTGCATCACACAGCAAGTCAAGTGGACATCACAGAAGGACAACTGCACCACACAACAAATCAATTGAATATCACAGAAGGAAAACTGCACCACACAGCAATTCAAGTGGACATCAAGGGAGATTAACTGCACCACACATTAAGTCAAGTGGACATCACAGAAGGACAACTGCAAATCAACCCCACATGATGATATTACAGCCCCATATAATGACTTTACAACCATGCATGATGTCTTTATAACCTCACACATTGACATTACAACTCCCTATGATAATATTACAACCTCACATTATGATATAACAACCCAACAAGATGACATTACAACCTTACATGATGATTTTACAACCTCACATTATGATATAACAACCCAACAAGATGACATTACAACCTTACATGATGATATTTCAACCCCACATAACAACCCAACAAGATGACATTACAACCTCACATGATGATTTTACAACCTCACATTATGATATAACAACCCAACAAGATGACATTACAACCTTACATGATGATTTTACAACCTCACATTATGATATAACAACCCAACAAGATGACATTACAACCTCACATGATGATTTTACAACCTCACATTATGATATAACAATCCAACAAAATGACATTACAACCTCACATGATGATTTTACAACCTCACATTATGATATAACAACCCAACAAAATGACATTACAACCTTACATGATGATATTTCAACCCCACATAACAATCCAACAAGATGACATTACACTGATATAACAACCCAACAAAATGACATAACAACCTTACATGGTGATATTTCAACCCCACATAACAACCCAACAAGATGACATTACAACCTCACATGATGACATAACAACCCCACATGATGATAACACAATCCCTCAAAATGTTATGTGGACCCTTCTAAACATCAATGCCGAACATAAGACAGCTGTGGCGTTCCATAATTATGGAATCCAAACACTTTTTAAGATTTATTTATCATACAGTCCTGTCAAGTCACACACTTTCGGTATGACATTCACTTTTTCAGACCTAAACTCACAAATGGCTAGAGATATCAAAAGGTAAATACTTTTAATAACAAGAAATGTCTTTTAAAACAAGATATGCAGGGATTAAAGTAATGCATGCATAATGTAGTACGATTATATGATATTCATGTACAAATTATTATCTGTGAAAAGTTTCATACTTGGAATCAAATTAAACATAGATAAAGCATCCATTCCACTACAATCAGCAGAAAAAACATTATGGACTTTAATTGTCATTCAGTGAATAGGACTGTAATATATTTTTTTGATTGTGCAGAATAACATTTGGTCCGAAACAGGTCTCAATGTGCATCCAAGAGAAGTGTTTTGATAAAACAACAATGTATTTATCAAATAAACTGTAATTCAGTCAGGATGATTTAATGAATATATAGGAAGCATATATTTCAGCTAGTTATCTTAACAAAGAATTATGTGTAACTTTTTCTCCAAAGAAGATCTATAGGCATTGCTTTAATATTGAAAATCATTCATATACTCATTTAGTCTTATCTAATGCCATAATCTGCAGATAGGTCAGTGTAAGGTAGACATTTACAGTGAAGAAAACAACAAAATCAATTATCCCCACCAATAAGTTGTACTTCAAACTGATTGAGGTATTATCAATTGTTGTGTGATGTATCTCACACTGTTGTGACATATGGTGACATGATGTGCACAGAGCATAATAATTGAAAAGTGACATTTGAAGAGTGCATTTGTGTCTGTATGTGTGTCTCTCTGTCTATCTGTCTGTCTGTCAAAACTTTTTAGCATTGTCCAAAACTTTTGAACCATTGCTCACACTAACTTTAAACCTTACATACATGTAGTCTTTCACTCACGCAATCTTTTGAAACTGTATTCCTATACATGACAGACTTCCGGTGTGGGTATTGATCACCTTTAGTGATAATATTTTTTTTTGGTATGCTTATAAGCCCAAATCCTATGTGTGAACATTCGTTTTATGTGTCATGTGAATACATCCTGTGTCAAAGATGGGGGTGGGGGTATGAATCACCTTCAGTGATAGTTCTAGTTCTTCTTACTCCCATGCGACAATGAGTAAGTCCTCAAAGTAGTAGGTGCAAGTGTGAAGAAAACTTTTTATCTTTAGTGTTGTTTAATACCGTAAAACAATTAAAATGTCAGATTTAAATCATGGCGATTCTTTTAAATCATTTAAATATGAATAATGCAGAATGATAGTCAGGGTTTTGTTAATACAATTAAATACTTTAATACAGTATCCTTAATTTCCCTCAAAAATGTTAAAAAAAAATGTGTAAATATCTGGAAATACAGAAAAACAAAATGATCAAATGATGCAAATGACTGTATTTGAAACCAATATTAAACTAAACTATTTGAAACAAACATTGTTTAAGAAACTGATAGTATTACAAAGTTTGTTACTTTGAAAAAGTGTTATTAAGTCTTTGTGTCCTCAAGACAGAAGATGCTATGGATAGAAAAGTCTGGAGAGCAGCAAACGAAAAACGGGTAAAAGTTATACCCAGTATAAAGATGCTGATGATGATGCGGATGATAAAATTATTTGTTAAGAAGTTATACAAATTGTTTTATGATATAATATCTGCTCAAAAGCTTGTCTGCATTGTTAACTTAAAGACCTATTCAACAAAGATATAAGCTGTCCAAAAAAAAAAAAGTTTTTCCCTGTGACAAGAAAACAACAACAACAGGTGAATGGGATTTGAATGAAATCTCGCTGAGACGCTTAACGTCTTGGAGACAATTAACAGACAGATTCTTTACATGAGTATCACTCATAGAAGTGTTCTGTGATCTAATGAGAGATATACATATTGGGTTTAATCATCAATAAATTGAAGAGAAAACTTAGTATATTTATAATTGATATGAGCAATTTTACACATCTCCCATTATCTTGCTGTCACATGAACATACACATAACTTAACGAGAACTTCTCTTGATTTGCTCTTTCGCATACCTATATCAGAGATGTGAATCTCTGTTAGGTTATTAGGTCTTTGGTTTACCTACATGAGGTATTGTCATGGACATTGGTCTCTTTATGTTGTTCATTGACAGCACTTAAAACTGTCTTTAATAACACTTGCGATTATAAAAATGTTAAGTTTTAATGGTGTTAATGAACTATTTGCTCATTTTCAACTCAAAAACCTGGGGTCTGTCAACCTGATGTACTCTAGTTTAGTTATACAGTAATACTTGTATGGCTCAAATAATATTAAGCATGCATTGATAAAAACATTTCTCAAAAAGTCAAAACGTTGGTCATCAAAGTTTGTCACCAACCCTGGAATGTCCCCTTGTCATGAATTTTTTTGTTATACCTAATGGACCCCTTTTTATAGCATTTAAAACTGGTGAAAATGATATTGATACAGTGTTGCATGAACTAATTTTCCAGAACTCATATGATATGAGGTGGAATATTGTCGTAAGTCAAGTTACTACAGTATTGCATTGATTTTCTTTTTGATGAAACCTAACATTTGAAGTGGAAAACTGTAGTAAGTCAGTTTATCCTCAAAATCATCTTTTTTATTAAATGTTAAAAAAATACAATGAAGTTTATTAAAACTGACATATAATGCAGCAAATTTATGTTAAAACACTTGTAATATATCCAACACATATAAATTCAGAAAGTTTTTTCCTTCTCCTGAACAATTTTAAAAAATGGAGCTACGACAGTTTTGCGTTGAGCCAGGAGATGATCGCAAGTACCTCTTCAAGATACTCTCATGTATGACCCTAAGGGGTGAAAGAGAGAAATAATGTAATATATGTACAAAATGTAGATTAAAGAAATGTTTGTTCATTGATGGTCAGAATAGTGTAATTTGATTGTGACCATTAGCTGTCTATCTTGTGTTAATTATATTGTTTCTCATTGTGAGAAATAAAAATTATCAAATTCACAAAAAAAAATCTAGGTCATTTGTTGAAATTACAAATGAAAAAAAAATGAAAAAACTTTACTATCAGGACACTATCAGTTATAATGAAGACCAGGCAATTAATTCCCTAAACATACAAACAAATTTGATATTAGTTGTATGTTTGTTGTCTTACATTTTGTCAGCTAAATCCTTATTTGCTCAGTAAAACATAATAAAGGGCGTCCCATTTCATTGCGTCATACAAATGCATAATTTTTTGTAGATAAAAAAAATCACAAGCATGAAACTATAGTACAACAGTTACTGTGTATTTGTGTATATTAAGATTTTTATGTCCCTGGATTGATAGATTGTATGTCTGTTTGATTGTTTGTCATTAAACATTACCCACAGGGGTTTATATATATATATATATATATATATATATATATATATATATACACAGTCCATTTACGATAATTCGAACAGTCTGCGGACTGACTGAAATGTTCGAATAATCGTGTCATCCGAATTACCGCGTTTACCTACCGGTGGACAATTTGTGTATTTGTAAGAACGTCGTGACAATTAGTTGGCTTATGATATACATGTATATAAAATATAGAACCCAATTATGTCTTATGTGTTATTTTATTCTTCATAAAAATCATAAATCACATAAAAGCACAACATTGTCAACGATAAACAATTATTTACAAGCCTTATTTGTAGCCTGGGCCCTTCACTGAATTACTTGGAAATTGAAAATTACCTATCCCGATTCAGCTATCCTCCTAGCTGACCTGGGCCCTTCAATGAATTACGCGAATGATAAATGGTAACTTTCAAATGCATCTGTAAATCTACAAATCGTTGTTATTGATGGCGTGATATTACTCTTGCAGAGCATACGAAAAAAAGTAAAGTGAGGTTCGATCACACATACTGATATGTATAGATAAATAAAAAACAATCAATTTGTTAACACTCTTGACAATCAAGTGGCACCTGTCAACGGTTTGCATCACCTTAATTGAAATAACCGCCAACCAATTAGCTTTTGTACGTATAGGTGTGAAAAATACGCAAGCGTGTAAATTACGGTGACACAGCGTCCGAACTATTGTGTCATTGATCAACAACTTGATTGCTTGTTGAACCTGTAATAAAGTTCGAATTGCCTCATTTATCTGAGTAATTGTAAAACAATTATTGCATTTATTTTATATGAGATATATAGGAGAACTTGACAGGACCGCGACATTTATTCGAATAATGCCGTCAAAACGAAAAATCGCATTCCGAATTATCGTAAATGGACTGTATATATATATATTATGCCCCCCCCCCCCTTTCGTGCCAAACCCCTGTGCTTTAACCTTGACGTCCTTCCACCTACAGCCTCCAAACTTCACAGGTGCATGCACCTTGATGAGCTCTACCCACCAGGTGACATTGGCCTTCAAATGATCTTGACCCCCAAGGTCTTAAGCCGCACAGGGGCATGGCGTGCATTCGAATGAAGCTTGTTTTTTAGCTCGACTATTTGAAGAATATGAGAGCTATTGTTGTCACCCTTGCGTCGGTGTTGGCGTTGCAGCTTTTTGTTAAAGTTTTGCGTGCAAGTTACTATCAACCTTTTATCTCAATAACCATTTATGGTATTGACTTGAAAGTTTATGAATATGTTCAGGGGCATCAGACAACCAAGGTAAATAACTCTTGATTGAATATAATATAAAACATGGCCCCTTTTTAACTTAGAAATATTGGTTAAAGTTTTACATGCAACAGAAAATTTGGTTACAGTTTTGCATGCAAGCTACTATCCAGTTTGTATCTCAATAACCATTCATGGTATTGACTGGAAAGTTTATGAATATGTTTAGGGGTATCAGACAATCAAGGATCAAGGTATATCAATTTTGACTATTATTATATACAGGTTATGTGAAGGGCAAGAATTGAAACAGATTTCATTTGATTTACCAACAAGCATTTTGAATAGTCAAGCATGCTGTCCTCTGACAGCTCTTGTTTGTTGTTGTTGTTGTTGTTGTTGTTGTTTTTCATACAGAGTTTAGTGGAAAGGGCCAATGGTTTGTGAAACTGGATTTCTGTACTTGATATTGAATCAATCAAACTTATGAATAATCAAAGGAAATTAAAAGCAAAAGAGATTAATTAAACAGTGTAGGAAAAGGAAGGGACACGACTTTGTATATTTCTTTTTAAAAACATTTAGGAGTGCTTCTTCCTTGCATGAAAATATAATACTTAGCAGCCTAGCAGCCATCTCCTATGTAGGGATTTCCCCATAGATATAAGAGATGGCCTTTGCTATGATGAAGAAAAAAATCTGAATACCAGATTCATGAGATTATTTTTGTAAACCAGTTCTTTTTTTTTTCTTTTTTTTCCAAAATTTTTATTAGAATTCAATTTAATCCCTTGCTTCATGAATATTCATGCACAAATTTATGACTTGGTGAACTTCAAAGATATATGAAACAATGGATAATTTTGCCATGCAGGCACTGTAGAATTTTGAGCTACACTATTGTGCCAGAAAACAAAGAAGACTGATCAGACAACTATATTCAGGAGCTGTCTGATCTGAGATTGCTCAGTCTGCCAATTCATCAAAATAAGTCCACATGAAATAATGGGTTAATAAAATAAGATACTCTATTGTTTAAGAAACAAAGAACTTTTGAGAATAAAGAAAAAAATGAGTTGATATATCAATCAGTTGTTCTTTTTACTGATTGAATATCTCATTGTCTGGGGGCCTGGATAGCATAGTAGTGGTAACCCACTTCGCTTCTCACAAATGCATCACGGGCACGATTCCTGGTCACGTACATGAAGGGGTACAGTGATCACCAGTCCAGAAATGTTGGTTTTCTCCCACAATAATTACCACATTAGCTGTCACCAGAGCCATTGAGAGTGATTAGTATAAGTTGTGAGAACTTGTTTTGTAATCAATGTACTGTAGAAGTTAAAATTAATTGAAGTTTTTAAAAAAATGTAGCATCCCGCTTTGCACTCAGCATATGCATGTATACAGTGTAGTTCCAGGACTGGTTGACCCAGTGTCAAGATAATGTGACTTGATGTGGTGTCATGCCATATGTCTACAACATGATACTGTAGTGTTGCAGCAGTATAAATATCTCGGATAGACATAGTCTTCAAATGACTGAAATTCTATTGGTGGGACATTAAACTCAATAAACAAACAAACAAGGTTTTCAAATGTAACACAGTCTCCTAGGGTTGTTTGGGCCCTAGATGTAGTATTATAATGAATTTAAGCTGTATTATATGTCTATCTTTAACATCATAAATGTTCTTAGTTTTTTCCCCACTACTTGGCTGTATTCATAATGCCAGAAAGAACCTATATAATATTTGCATTTTGAATGTAAAATTTGCAGATGAATTTTCAGGGGAAAAATTGTTGGCCATGAAGACGTTTTCAACAGACAGTTTATAAATATTAGCTGTTAATAACTAATAAGTAACCCCTTTTCTTGTATTACCTAGATTTTCTGTATTTTCCCATTTTCCTCTCTTCACATAAAAAATTAGATTTGAAAGTTGTCCAACTGTCCCAAAACACTGATAAAAAATCCCTTTTTCATCATATTTTTTTAGATGGTTTGTTTTTTATATGCCTTCATATGAAAAAAAGAGTGTTTGTGGCATTTGACTTTAAATGACAAGCTCGACTTAAACTAGACCTACTTATTTCCTTTAAATAATTCCCCAAAATGTTTGAATCTATGTCGTGTGTCAGTACGTTCAGCTAAATTCATTAAAGATGAAACCTTTCATCCTCTATATATACTATATATCTTGTTAACTTGTATTATCTTGATTTTTTCAGCTATTCCGGATCATGGGCCAATGAACATTTTATACACATCAAGGCAATGAGAAAGGTAGTATGATTACTGATTTTTTCTTTCAAGTGATTTTGAAACCTTTCTTGTAGAAGTTATCGTACTCTGCTTCACAGAATAAAGTTGAGTCCATATAAGAACCATGGGTGCTGTCTCAGATCATTTCAAAAACTTTTTTTTTTTTCATACATTTTGTTGAATGAGGGCAGTGATATTAGGGTTTAGTCCTAGTTTGATATTAGAATATCTTATTACAAAATGTATCTTAAAAGTGTAATTTTACATGATTATTTTAATCATGTACTTTAATGAAGTTTGTTTAACCCTTTCCCTCATAGAGGACACCATAAAAAGACCTATGCGAACAGCATGTTACCAGATCAGCCTGCGAGCAACTCGCAGGCTGATCAGGTTTTATGCTGTTCGCTGCTCCTCAGTGGTCTGGAAATGAGGACTTTATAATTAAATTTGGTAAGGTTTAACTGTGGTTTTCTGCAGATCAGGCTTTATGTGGTACCTATTGAGTGCATCAAAATGAGTCTATATGAGGGAAAGGGTCAAAATGAGTCTATATGAGGGAAAGAGTCAAAATGAGTCTTTATGAGGGAAAGGGTCAAAATGAGTCTATATGAGGGAAAGGGTCAAAATGAGAAAGGGTTAAAGAATGTTGATATTTAGATTTGAGATAGAAGAAGTTTATTACTAGTACAAGTTCATAAGGCCACATGGCCTGTGCAAAAAAAATAGATACACAAATAGAAAATTATAAGTGACATAGTATGTGACACATTAGTGCAATTTGATATAGAATACCCAGTAAGACTGTTTGATGTTTAAGTACATAATTTTTGTTTGAAAACAATGGGAAACAAATATACACACAAATATTTCCCCTACACCAAGTCATTTAGCTGTTGTGACAAACATTTAGTGGGACACCATGAAAAATATTGATTTTTTTTTTAGCTCACCTGAGCACGTGTGCTCAGGATGAGCTTTTAGGATCGGTGAATGTCCGTCATCCGTCTGTCCGTCCGTCCGTCGTCCACAATTTGTTCGTTTGCACTCTAGCATCTTCATTTTATGAGCAATTATCTTCAAACTTTTAAACAATGTTTATAACCATAATATCTCGGCCAAGTTCGATTATGGCTGATATCGGAACATTAGGTCAGGAGTTATGCCCCTTTTAAAATTAAAAAAATTTCATTGTTTGCACTCTAGCATTTTCATTTCATGAGCAATTATCTTTAAACTTTATATCAATGTTTATAACCATAAAATCATGGCCAAGTTCGATTATGGCTGATATCGTACCATTAGGTCAGGAGTTATGCCCCTTTTAAAATTAAAAAAAGCCAGATTTCACATTGTTTGCACTCTAGCATCTTCATTTCATGAGCAATTATCTTTAAACTTTATATCAATGTTTATAACCATAAAATCAGGCTAAGTTGGATTATGGTTGAAATTGGACCCTTAGGTCAGGAGTTACGCCCCTTTTAAAATTGAAAAAAGCCAGATTTCACTTTGTTTGCCCTCTAGCATCTTTATTTCTTATACAATTGCCTTCAAACTTTTTGTCATTGTTTAAAACCATAATACCTTAGCCAAGTTCAATTATGACTGGAATCAACACATAAGGTCAGGAGTTATGCCCCTTTTAAATTTGAAAGAATCCAGATTCCTAAAGACATTGTTTATGACCAGAATATCTTGGCCAAATTTGATGATGGCTTTAATCAATTTATTATGTCAGGAGTTATGCCCCTTTAAATGTTGAAAATTGCAAGCTCACCTCACCACTTTTGCTCTAGATAACATTTTAGGATTGATGAATGTCCATTGTCCACACATCAGTCTGTCTTCCAAAAATTAGTTTGTTTGCACTCAAGCATCTTCTTTTCTTTTGAACTCAAAACTTTATGATGTTTATAGCCTTCAAGTCAAATTAAACTTTTCCTGAGTTAGACTATTAGTCAGTAGTTGCATGCCTTTTTATATCAAAAATAGCCAGATTTCACATTGTTTCCTTTAAAGACTATTTATCTCAGGTGAGCGATTTAGGGCCATCATGGCCCTCTTGTTTAAAATTGCAAGCTCCCTCTTGATAGTTCCTGGGTTGGACCCGTAGCTTGCATCTTGGAAGATCATGCTCCCAACATGGTTCAAACCCACAACCTTCATTTCAGCAGTCATGTATGCTACGTCTGGACCAATATGAAACACCTTAATGAACACCAAATATTTGTGGAATACCTTAAGTACAATTTTTCGATCCCCCAGGTGCGTGAGGTACGACAACAACTGAAGGAAATCATGGACCAACAGAAGATGGAGCTGGTCTCCTGCGGCAACGAATGGGACATCGTCCGAAAGTGTATCTGTTCTGCCTATTTCCAGCAAGCTGCTAGACTAAAGGTCAGGGGCCACACACTTAGTTGTAGTTAGATGCTCTTAGCTTTTTTCAGCATAGCTATCTAACCTCACTTTTGACTTAATTATGGATGATGACAATTAAAAGATAAGACCAAATGAATATTAATTTTTAAATAATTTTCATTGGTAGAAAATGTATATACAATAACTTAGGATAAAAAGTTAACTTTGTAAATTATATGCTTCATATTTAAATTTTTTTTATAAAGTATCCTGACAGAGTTGCATTTTCTTTAATATATCATCTTTTATCAAAGCACTTCTCTTAACCCTTTCCCTCATATAGACTCATTTTGACACACTCAGTAGGTACCACATAAAGCCTGATCTGCAGAAAACCACAGTTAAAGCTTACCAAATTTAATTACAAAATCCTCATTTCCAGACCACTGAGGAGCAGCGAACAGCATAAAACCTGATCAGCCTTACTCGCAGGCTGATCTGGTTTTATGCTGTTCGCATAGGTCTTTTCATAGTGTCCTCTATGAGGGAACGGGTTAAAGCACATTTAGACTTGTTTAGGGCTGAACGTTATAAGTAGCTGCACACTCAAGGAGTATACTATAGTCTGTTTACTGTCCTCGTATGACTGAAAGACTGCACTGATCCTGGGGGGCTCGAGTAGATAGAGCGTCCACCCTAGAGTTGGGGAGGCTGAGTGTTCAGTCCCTGTCACAACATACCAAAGTGGTAGAAAATGGCACTGGTATAGCTGCCTTGCTTGGTGCTCACCATAGGTATAAGGGTAGTTCCAGGACTGGTTGGCTCGGTGTCAGGATAATGCAATACTATATCTGCCTCATGTAGCATGTAAGAAGCTGTCTAATCAGGGACTCCTGGGTTTGCTCATACAATATTGTAGCTTATATTTTACAATGCCTGCTCAGCAAACAAAAATCCGTTGTTCCATACACCATTTTAAATTAAAGTAATTGATATTCACAGAGACATATATTTGTACATGAATATTCATGAGGTAAAGGGTTAAACCTCAATCCAATTAATCTGCCTTAATTCATTTTTAGTATGATATATAATCTCTCATCTTCAGGGTTTGGGAGAGTATGTGAACGTCCGCACGGGCATGCCGTGCCACTTGCACCCGACTAGTGCCCTTTTTGGTATGGGTTACACCCCTGACTATATCGTCTACCACGAGCTTGTAATGACCTCAAAGGAGTACATGCAGTGTGTTACTGCAGTGGACGGACACTGGTTGGCTGACCTTGGGCCGATGTTCTACAGTGTGAAAGATGCGTCTAAAACAAGACAGGTAATTTCAATATATGAAATACTTGATCTGCCCTTGCTTTACAGAAGATCAGGTTATATAGGATCACGCTTGATCAGTCCCATTATGTCCTGTCCTGTCCTCACTCACATTACATAAAGACAAGGTGAGCTGTTTCACTACACTTTGTACAAAAGACTTCTTTGTAAGCGTAAATTCACAGATGTAAAAATAGTTTTTTTCCAGTGAATTTTTCTTTGCAAAAAGTGTTGTGTTTGTATAAATCAATAGAACGGTCATCTTTCTTCATGTTTTATTGTGAAAATAAGAAATTAGTAGATACTATACAGAAAGAAAGACCACATCGGTTCAAATCACGGCAGAGTCATTCGGATTTTCGTGTGAGGAAGCCATCCAGCTGGCTTGCGGTAGGTCAGTGGTTCTACCCGGATGCCTCCATCTTCCTCCACCTGTAATTAGCTGTCGCTATATGACTGAAATACTGTTGAAGCGACGGTAAACTCAAGTAGTCAAGTCAAGTCAAGTCAGAACAATAGACTTGCGACTAAGATCAAATTTGTTTGACGGAAGTTTAGTGAAACAGCCCCCACGGTATTTAACCACCGTTTTAATGATAGATCTAGTTAACATTGAGCTGTACATTAAATGTTGTTCTTCGATTAGAAGGATTTGGTAGGTAACTTTTTTTTTCTTTTTTTTTTTAAATTCTAATTTTATCCCTGCTAATTACTAAAACCTTTTAGGCTCACATGAGGTACTCATGGTGAGCTTTTAGAATCATTCAATACCAGTATATATGATTTGTCATGAAACCAAGTTTTTATACAGTTGATTTCTTAACACCTTACATCTTCCATTTCTTTCAATAATCTTTACCAAGCTCGATGCACAGTATGTTAGTATCAGATATGTTTGTCTGGAGTTATGACCCTTGAATTCTTAAAATGCTTGATTTCACAGCTTATTATCCAGCATTGGTGAGTATATCCAATCAAGCATGAAAATATGTTTATGACAATGAGATCTCCCAGTACCTAGATCCGATATTTATTTATTGAAATAAGAATCTTCTGATTTGATTATTCATATTATTTATGCACCTGTACCCAGCGTCTCTATCCACAATTGCATGTGAATGGATCATGATGTTCATCCTGGCTCGAATTCCACCAACAATACTTAAATTCTTAAACTAGATAGACACACATTCCACCATTACTATTTGATGAACTATTCAAGCATATGACTAGACTGAAATGAATAATTACCTTAATAACTAACAAATAAATGTTAAGAAATTAAATATTTTGGAATTTTATTACAGAAACAAGACTAATGAAATTGGCCCTTAAGTATTTAAGTTTTTCTTAGCGCTAAGATTTCTTGGTGGAATTCGACCCTGGTCCCTTTACTAAAGTTTTTTTCATGTATCATTGTTTAGGCACTGGTTCCCAGCTCCTATATGTTATATTTACAATGGAACCTGGGAATAAAGGCCGCTCAAGGGAAATGACTGGCCTTTATCTGGAAGTTGTTGTTATTCAGAGGTTAAATTCTTTAAATTTTGTGCTGGGAAGTCAGACACTGGCCTATGTTCACAGGTTAGCTTCTTTTCAGAGGTTACCACTAATCCAGGTTTGACTGTACATATGAAGTACTTATGCTTGTTCTGGTTCCCTTTGTTTTCAGGAGAGACGGCAGCAGACGGCGGAGGAAATGGGTGCCATGGAGGATGAGATGCGGCGGGCCGAGGAACTCATCAAGCTGAGGAAGGAAAGTCACGAGAAGAAGATGCTCGGAAATAAAAAGTAACACACTTTGAATACCTTCTCGACTTTCATGTATAGCTTTTCATTACCTTGTGTCATTCTATTTCATTTTTTGTGTCACCTGCTGTAAGCAGAGGTGACACTTACGGATAACTTCTCCGTAGTCTGTCTGTCACTCATTGTCACACTTTTTCCATCACATTTCTTTCAGCAGTTTCAAGGAATATTCTTGTGTATTAAAAATAAAACAGTTAATAAAAAGTTAATTAAAAAAATCACTATGTAATTTCAGTTTTATTTTATTTTTAGCTCACCTGAGCACAAAGTGCTCAAGGTGAGCTTTTGTGATCGCCCTTCGTCCGGCATCCGTCGTCGTCCGTCGTCCGTCGTCAACAATTTGCTTTAAACGACATCTCCTCTGAAACCGCTGGACAGAATTTAATGAAACTTGGCAGGAATGTTCCTTGGGTGAGGCTCTACAAAAGTTGCTAAAATAAAGTTAATCCATGTAGAACTCTGGTTGCCATGGCAACAAAAAGAAAAAAAAATGAAAACTTTAAAAATCATCTTCTTCAAAACTACTGGCCAGATTTTAAAATAAATTGGTACAGACTGATGTTCCTTGGGTCAACCTCTACCAAATTTGCTAAAATTATTCCGATCCGTAAAAAAACATGGCCACCAGGGGCGGGGCTTATTTGCCTTATATGTATATAGAGAAACCTTTAAACAACATCTCCTCTGAAACCACAGGACACAATTTGATGAAACTTGGCAGGGATGATCCTTGGGTCAACCTTCACAAAAGTTCCTAAAATAAACTTGATCCATATAGAACTCTGGTTGCCATGGCTACAAAAAGAAAAAAAATATGAAAACTTAAAAAATCATCTTCTTCAAAACTACTGGCCAGATTTTAAAATAAATTGGAACAGATGTTCCTTGGGTCAACCTATTTATCTCAGGTGAGCGATTTAGGGCCATCATGGGCCTCTTGTTTGATATTGTTATATTTATGATAAAACATGTTGTTTTCTTTTTGTTGTACAATATTGATACATATATATTTCTTTTAAATCTCATATTTTTGTTTTGTATGATATTACAGTATGATTATTATATTCTGCAACATAACTAGGCTTTGCTACACTATCTTTATATTTTTTCTCAACTGTTACAATAATTTTTAATATAATACATTATTAAAAAAAAAAACGCATCCATAATACCATTAGGTCTTGTTATAATTATACCTGCATATATCATTTAATAAACTTACTTTATCTTAATTATGTCTCCCCCCATATTTATAATTTATATGGGGGAGACATATTGTTTTTGTCAGAATTGTCTGTCTGTCCCCCTGTCTGTCTTTTTTTGTCTGGAGCATAACTCAGAAAGTATCAAAGCTATTAACTTTACAGGTGGATAGATCTCATGGAGGAGAAGTGCAGTGCTTAAGAACCATTACTCTGTGTGTCTGTGCATCATATTTTTTTGAGATATTGCCCTTTGTTGAATTACTTATTTTTTGTCCAAAGCGTAACTCAGAACGTATCAAAGCTATGAACTTGTAACTTCACAGGTGGATAGATCTCATGGAGGAGAAGTGCAGTGCACAGTGAACTGTAACTGCGCATCGTATTTTTGGAGCGATTGCCCTTTGTTAAATTTCATACTTAATTTTTATCCGGAGTATAAACTTAAAAAATATCATAGCTATTAACTTTAAACTTCACAGGTGTATAGGTGTTATTGAGGAAAAGTGTCATGCACAAGAATAGTAACTCTGCACATCATATTTTTTTAGTTAAGTGTCTTTTGTTAAATTTCAGATTTTTTTTTTTTAATTTTGATTTTGAATGTAACTCTCTTCATTGGTGAATAGTCCTCACAAAGGAGAATTGCAGTGCACAAGAACCTTAAGCCTGCAATCATAGTTTGGAGTTATTGCCCATTGTTTAATTTCATATTCAATTTAAGTTATGGGCCTCCGTGGCAGAGAGTTTAAAGTCACTAACTTAAGCACTCGCTCAGCCCCTCTACGCTAGGGTTTGAATCCCGGCAGGGTCATTCGGTTATTCATGTGAAGAAGCCTTCCAGCTGGCTTGCGGCAGGTCGGTGGTTCTACCTGGATGCCTCCGTGCAGTTGGGGTCTTCCTCCACCTGTAATTAGCAGGACGTTGTTATATGAATGGGATTCTGTCAAATTGGCGGTAAACTCAAATAGTCAAGTCAATTAAAGTTTGTCTGGAGCATAACTCGTGCACTTAAAAAAATTAGATTTCATTTATGGAAAGAAATTAATGAGAGAAAGTGTCATGCACAAGGTTCATATCTCTAGCCTCAGTATTTTTTAGAGTTATTTCCCCTTTTTACAATTTCTTGACTGTAAAATAACTCTTGTTCTACTGATGCTATTGAAACAAAATTTCAGTTATGGAAAGAAATTAATGAGAGGAAGTCTCACACACAAGGTCCATAACTCTGTGCTGAGCTTTATCAATATAGTCAGCCCTTTAACTATTTTGCATATGTCACTATTTGTAAGTGTATACGTATGTGGGGGGAAGGGGGAGGGGGGGGGGGAGACATCAGTTTTCTGCTAAAACAAATCTCTAGTTCATAATGAAACACAGGTGCACAAAAGTATTTTGCTTACTTCTTATTTAAAGCAAAAACTCATGAATAGATTCATCTATTAAACCTTACAATGCTGTGGGCACTTAAGACTGCCTTTGCCACCAGTGCAGACCAAGATCATTCTGCACGTCCATGCAGTTTGATTATGTTCTTTACTTTTCGCGATTCAGTCAATAGATTTTTAGCAAGCGCCCCTATTAACAACCAATGGTACCGTCTAAAATAAAGAAAGGACAAGTCCAATTAAGAAATTTAGCATGGTGAGGGTTAAGAGATGAGAGATATTAGAATGATGACCTATGCACAACATAAATCCAGATCTGCTGGCAAAAAATTGATCTACTGGTCGTTACTCCCCATTTTCTTTATGATGAGGAAGGAACACTGTACAACAATTTGCTTTCAGTCTGATTTGGCATCTTCCTTGTTGACAAGAATGTAAACTTTCATGTTTAGTGATCATGTGTTCATGCAGATTTGAACAAGAGAACAAGTTTTAATCTTTTAATCAAGCTTTAATATTTTAGCCATTTATTTCCACTAACTCACTGGTTTCCATTCAACAGGAGCAATATTGTGACCCCAGGCCGCCGGGAACCAGGTACCCCTAACATGACTCCACGCAGAACACCAAAGTTTGGCATCTGAGGTCAACAGACTAGACTGCTCTAAAATTTGACCCTATATCATCAAAACAAGACTATATTTTGTGAAAGTCTGATGATTATCAAAAGACTGGGGCAGGATTTCACATGGTCACATGTCTTTCATTTGGAACAAATTTGGATCTTGGCCCAGTCTTGGAGTACATGACTCAGGTTCCAAAGTTTGTGAGATCGTATCCTAATGGGATTGTTTAATAGGCACACCCCTGGATCCAGCAAGAGATACTTTGCTGAAGTTGTAGTGGAGCTTGCATCACAATCAAGGTTAAAAAATGTGTTTGGACATTTGTTTAAAACAGATTTGAGTTCTGTTAAAAGTTTAACAAACTAAACAGATTTGAGTGTCTGTTAAAAGTTTAACAAAATGTGGAAAATGAAGTGAATTTTATAAGGTAATCTACAGATATGGATACATGAGAAAAAACAGACATTTTCAGTTTGAATGAAATATGGATTAGTTAGAATGATTGATTATGGAATAACAGTTTTATGGCATGAAATAAAAAAAAGTGATTTGATTTTGAACTTTGGGTATTATCTTACCCCTAATTGGAGCCTTTGAAATAAGTGCAATGGAACAAAAATGAGAATGCTCGTCTTGCAAATGAAATTTTATCAAGCTTGCAACAGGACAATAGTTGATGCTTGTCAAGTGAAATTTGTTGGTTCAGAAATGAACAACTTTTTTTTCTTTTTCTGTTTATTTGTTGGAAAATCTATTATTAAAGTGAAAGGAGACAAGTTAAACTCTTTTTGAAGTGTTTCTCAAACATACATGTATATTGAAATGACAGCACAAAATTTAACCCGTTAACTTTTCCATATAAAGTACTGAGAGGATTGCATCACAATCACGAATACAAATGTATATATGATTTTCATTTTCCTGAAAATAGATTTTGGTCAGCTATATGATTCATCTTTGGATGAGTGGGAGTCTCATAATGAAATGCCCCTTCATGGATATTTTAATTTCTATTCTGAAAATATTAATTGCAGAATGCTGACATCATTCATAGATTTGAGCCCTAATATGGAATTATGAATATGGAGATTGATTACTTTCCCAAAATTATTATTGTTAACTGATACAGCATGCTTCAGTGTCACATGGTTTCTAGGTTTCAAACTAAAATTAAAAAATTGAATTGTAGTGTGTAATTCATAAAAAAAATGAGAAAAAGGAAAATTTTTATGAAAAAAAAAAAAAAATAGCAAAAAGTTTAGCTGATTCAATATTTTTTTTTGAAAAGACCAAATATTGAATGATAATTATATTTCACTGCAGGAGATAAGATGTTATCTCAATCAATTGAAAAGTTACCTGCATGTCTGTTTTAAAATAAATCCCGTCAACTTAGCCATTTATAAAAATTATATTTAATGAAGTCAAATTGAAAATCATGACAGCATTCATTCCTAGAAAAGACACAGAGGAGGAAAGAAATGCTAGATGTCATATATATAATTGAAATAAATCTATCATTTGTTGATTTTAATTTTTTTTCTCACTTTTTATCCCAATAAAATACAAATGGAAGGGGGGAATTTGCTCAAATATTCACTTAATAGCAAATAAGGTAATTTATTTTTATTTCATTATTATATTCATTAAACATTTCAGGCTGATTTGCTGAAATTTAAGAATCTTTAAAGTATATAAAAAAAATCAGGTGTTACATGTATTTTGTAAAATTGTTTATTGAGATACAATTCAGCTTGTGTCTGAAATCAGATATTCTCTGTATAGTTACTTTTTTATTATTACATACTTGGGCAGATGTAATCTCAAGATTTATAAGCTCACCTTATCACTTGTGTTCAGGGTGACAATTATAACATGTTGTTATCCATTGTGTGTTTTCAACAATTGTTTGTGAACACTCTAGAGGTCACAATTTTAGCTCAATTTTTATATTCACAGTGTTTTTCACTTGAAATCTCAGACATGAAACTGGAACATGCTGGATCAAAATTTAGGTCATCAGGTAGTCCTAGAGAAACCTTGTGAACACTAAAGAGGCCACATTTTGCCCATTCTTCATGAAACTTGGAGTGTTTGTGAGAATGGGGCCAAATAGAGTAAAACATTGTCATCAGGTCAAATCTTAAGAAAAAATTGAGAACACTCTGGAGGCCATGTTCATGAAATTTGATCAGTATATTAATCTCAATCTGTTCAGGTTTTCACATTGTGTATAACCAGTCCCAGTGGCCGAGTGGTTAGAGCATTGGCCCCAGAATCAGGTCGTGGTTTTGATCCTCGGCCATGGCATACCAAAGTCAAAAAAATGGTACTGGTATAGCTTCCCTTGCTTGGCTATCAGCATATATGGGTAGTTCCAGGACTGGTTGGCCCGGTGTCAGGCTAATGTGACTAGGTGTGGAATCATGCCACATGTCTACAGTGTGATACTGCAGTGTGGCAGCACTATATCTATTTCAAGGAGACATGGTCTCCAAATGACTGAAATACTGTCAGTGGGATGTTAAAACCCAATTAACCCTTTCCCTCATAGAGGAAACCATGAAAAGACCTATGCGAACAGCATAAAACCAGATCAGCCTGCGAGTAACTCGCAGGCTGATCAGGTTTTATGCTGTTCGCTGCTCCTCAGTGGTCTGGAAATGAGGATTTTGTAATTAAATTTGGTAAGCTTTAACTGTGGTTTTCTGCAGATCAGGCTTTATGTGGTACCTATTGAGTGCATCAAAATGAGTCTATATGAGGGAAAGGGTTAACAAACAAACATAGTGTACACTTTATCAGATGGGATTCATCTGTCAAACAACACTTATCTCTAATGGCAGTGATACTCAGGTGAGTGATACAGGGTTATCTTGGAAATCTTGTTTTATCCATGGTAAAGTAAAAAAGAGCTGTGACCTGTATCAATATCCTTTTCAAGAACTTTTCTTTTCAAAAAATGTAACCTAATATTTTCCTATTTCATTGCTCTGAATATATCTCAGTTAATGAAAGTTGTATGGCAATTTATTAAGAAAAATAGGATCTAGCATAATTTGTCAAATCAAATTACATCATTCATTGTTAATATCACAAACAGATTGTTCTGCTATTCTGTGATGAATTGCTTCTGAGCCATTGCATTATTTTGTTTCATCTCTAATTTCATCATTATGCTATGAAATAATTCTTAAGATATGTTTGTGTAGGTGAAAAACAGGTGTAAATGCTACCTTTTGTATATAGATAATCTTATCTCAAGTACTGATATTGAATTTTGTTTATTTGAATGTAGTATATTGAAAGAAAATATATTTAAGTGAATAAAAAAATTGAAAAATAAATTAGAAAAACATACCATATGTTTTTATGTTAGTCTTTTTCCCCCCAATTTATTATATCAGAAAGTGTTATATTTATTTATTATTATTATTAATCTTTATCTTAGGGAGATATGTTTGGTCAAGTTGGTTTTTTTTTTTCTACGATTTCACCAGGCTCATCCCAGTGGCAGAGTTGCTAGAGCCCCTTAACCTTGAGGTCATAGGTTCAGTCCTTGTCTGTGATACAGCTTTGTCATTAAAAATTGTACTGGTAGCTCCCTGCTCGGCGCTCAGCATGTACAAGTAGTTCCAGGATCAGTTGGCCTAGTGTCAGGATAATGTGACATGTCTACAGCTAATACTACATTGTTGGAGCACTATATCTGTCTCAAGTAGACATAGTCTCCAAATTACTGAAATACTGTTGGTGGGATGTTAAACCCAACAAAATAAATAATTTTACTGGTATATATCTTCCTAGATTGACACTCTGCAAACAAGGGCAGATCAGATATAGTTGGTCTAGTGTCAGAATTATGTGATTTGGTGTGGTATCGTGCCACTTGTTTATATCCCAAATGTATGAAATACTTCTAGTGGGACATTAAACCCATTCATACAAAGCATGTTGACTCTGAAATCCTGGTCAGGCTTTGATGTAACTGCACAAATGTTGACCACGAAGACAACGGCACAAACGTTGACCACGAAGACAACGTGTAGAGTTATAAGGTCTCAGTCCTTTGACTTCAAGGTTAAGGTATAGGCATGATAAAACTTATTTTGATACAAATTTTTTTAATTTGCATAAATCTTTCATAACTTCTTAAACATAATACAAAAGAATATAATACCATGGATGGAATACATGCAAAAGTAATGTATACGTAAACATGATACATGTTAATCATACAATGCACATCTTGATACAGGTTTCCAAGGAAACAAAATTATGTTAAACATAATTATATGTAAATGAAAATATTTGGATATTGCATGTTAAGCAATTACTATACTAAACAAACATACTGAAGCTAAAATCTTTACTTCCTACAGACTCATTTTTATGCAAAGGCAAACAGAGGAGACCCTGATCAGACAGCTCCTATAGGAGCTGTCTGATCAGGGTCTCCTCTGTTTGTTTCTACAATCTTGTTGCTCAATTTCTACACTGTCATCTATGGCAAAGAAAAATCCATTATTTCATAAACCATTCAAAGACCAGCAATTTATATTCATAAAGTCATACATTTTTACATGAATATTCATGAGGAAACGGGTTAAGAAATTTGACGAGATTTGGAAAGCCAGTCATAAAATTTTACATATTTTCTGCGTTATCAAAAAATATGCAATTTTTTTTGCTGACTTCATCTCGTATACTGCTACAATTCAAAAGGTGTTTTTAGTCATTTGATGATGGACCTTTTTATAACTTTACCCTTAGCCTTTGATGCTCTGACAAACAGAGGGAACCCTGATCAGATAGCTTCTGATCATTCAATATTGTAACTCAAACTCTACAGTCTGCATGTCAAAATAAAATAACTTTAAAAGTTCAATAAATTAATACTCATCATGTTATAAATTCAAGAGGTAAAGGGTTAAAAAACAAAACATTTAAACACTTTGTAACAATAAACTTAATACTGTAAAACCATTTATTTCGTGGGACACAAATTTTCGTTGATTTTGTGGAGGGTTTTATCCACGAATATTAATCCCCACAAAAACTTGTCCTACAGAGACCTCGGGTTTTCTAGAACATAGATCCACAAATAAATGTACCCATGAAATCCCCTAGGTAAATAATCAACAAAATTAAATGGCAACGAAAATTAATGATTTTACAGTACACATTTCCTTCAGTACATACTTCAAACAACAGAATTCATATGCTAATATCTGCTAACATAAAAACTAAGGAAAATGTATGGTGACCATCTTATTGACTTTTTTTTCTCAAGTTAACATTCAATGTTCAATATGAAACAAAGCAACTGGTTTCCATGAATGGCTGCCAGGGACAAATCTGACTGTATCTATTTTTAGATAGATCATGGGTTTATATTTAAATAAATACTGAATGGTAAAATTACAGAGTTTCCCTTACATTTATCTGTATGCTTATCATGGGGATCGTCATTTGAAGCATGCAACTTTCAATGCAACAAAATAAAACTATAGGCTGTTTCATCAAATATAATATCTTATTTTAGCATATTTTTACCCCAACCTTTAGTTTGTTTTATTAAAATAACATACATAATCTTTTTTTCACATTCCAGTATCAATATTATTAAGCTTAATATGTTGGAAGAGTACTCTCTCCCTTGGTAATCTATTTCTTGTATGCATCCTTTAAACTCAAGATCAGGAGGTCTTTTTAAGTGTTTGAGCTGCAGAATAGATATCTCTTAATTGTTTCTTCCTGTCACAGTGACATCCTGTAAAAGAGAAAAACAATAAATGTATACAACATAAATTTTTTTAGACTCTCAATGGAAGTTACAGCCTTTAGTAGCTGAAAATCAGAAGAAGGCATTGTCAGATTGGCACAGCCAATTAAACTGTATCACTTCATGGTCAGAAGTGTATCCATGCATGCAATGAGATTCTGTGCTTTCATAACACCTTTTACGTGTTATTTTAAATTTGATTATCCTTTCTATGCAAGGGAACATTTAAAGATACAATTTCCATCCAGAGAAAATAGATACTAGGAACCTAGACTCGTAGTACTTACCAAGAAAAGAGTTAGCCGTGGTAACAGAACTATTTACAGAACACTCCATGTTACTGTCGTCTGCCAGGACTGGACCATCGTCCCAAATTAGGTCAAACCCGCCGATCCGCTTCTCCTTCCCTGTCAACCTGAAACAACACAAAACATGTTGCTTTTTTGTTATTATTGTCTTATTTTGTTGAGCCAAAGCAATTTAGTACTATATGTAAAACCATTCATAAATAGCTCTAGTTACTTCTTTGAAAATGTTAACAGGAGACCAGTCCTACAGTATATGATATACTGATATAGTCTGTGTGTCCTTTATAATATTTGTAGGATTTGGTCTATAAAGTAACCAATCAAAACACCCTTCAGCAAGATCAAAGTTGAAAGGCTTTACATTTCACAGCCCAAATGAGCATACTCAAGGAAAAATAAACATACCTCACCTGGTAAAACATTTTCAGGTGAAGGTCAACCTGTAATAAGTCATTGTCATTGTTGGTTACCTGTTTTTAAGGTGAATAGTGACCTGTTTTTAATGTCAAGGTCAGTATTTTGATACTGTGACCTGTTTTCAAACTAAATGTAAATTATGACATACCGGTAGTTACCTGAGTTCAAGATCAATGTCAATTTTGATATGAATTCATTTTCAAGGAACAATTTCAATTCTGACATGGTAAGGTTACCTGTTTTCAAGGTCAAGGACATTCAGGACATCGTTGAGGACGCCATATTTGAGGTCATAATCATCTTTCCCACTGGCAGTCAGGGACGGTGAGGCATTGATCTCAATCAACCATCTGTAGCAGAATTGTTTATTACATTTATACAGTAAAACTTTACAGTCCACCTCAATACAGACCACTTCACTACATGTAGACCACTTCAATATAAAGACTACCTCAATACAGACCACTTCACTACATGTAGACCACTTCAATATAAAGACTACCTCAATAGACTCCTTGAATATAAAGACCACTTCAACAGACCACTTCAATATAAAACCACTTCACCTTAAAGCCACCAAACTCAGACACCTTTTCAGTATTTGCTTTATTTTTCAACTTTATTATCATTCAAAAAAAAATTATGGCTCTATATTAAGGTATCCATTTGATTGCAGTCCAAGGTAGCCTTATAAACTAGGCATTTATAAAATATGCTGCCTCTTGAATTGTATCACTTAATCTCATGATTATTCATGTATAAATTAATGACCTGATGAATATTAATTGATTGAACTTTAAATTGAATATGAAACAGTGGATTTTTGAAGGCTGTGTTGAATCTGTGCTACAATATTGTACAAGCAAACAGAGGAGACCCTGATCAGACAGTTTTATAGGTGCTGTCTGATCTGGGTCTGCTGTGTTTGCCAATCTGTATGAAGTAAATGGTTAAGTAAAAGTCTTTAACTATGTTTCAGTATGAAACTATTGCATTTCATGAGTTACACAGATACTACAAAAATGGCTTCACTATGTAAGTGGGGCTTCCACAGTTGAGTGGTCATTGTCACTGACTTACAAACATTTAGCCCCTCACTGGTGTGGATTCGAGTCCCAGTCCGGTCATTTAGATTGTTCATGTGAGGAACCTACCAGCTGGGTTGCAGTGGTACTTTATCTAGGTGCCTCTGTACACTCAGGGTCTCCCTTCATCCATAATTAGCAAGAAATCACTAAATATCATTTCCTATATAAATATATATTTTTTTTAAAGTTTGTTTCATACACACATACCTAGATTTTCTTACAAACAACTTATCCTTGTCATATCATGTTAGTACATGATAACATTTTGTGGGGTTTTTTTTGTACTAAAAAATTGTCCCTTAGGGGCTTCCTATTTTGATTTCCTTTTCTAAGATGTTTCTTTTATCACAAGACCTTATCAAAAACACAAAGTAATTACGTTTTTAATTATATCAGAATTCGTTTTTCACATTCTCCCTACTTTCTTTTCCTAACATAAAAACAGGAAAATGAACCCCTTGAAGAAAACGGAAATAATTATAAATCATATACTCACGGCTTGAGGTTTATATCCAAAAGTACATCATAACCGTACATCTCGAAGCAGTGTTTGTCGTTGATAATAATTTTCTGAACACTTTGAAGACTTTTTATGATGATGTTGTCTATGCCTTGAAAGACTTTCCTAGACTAAAAAAATCACAGTAAATATCATGTTTATGTGTGTCCTAAAATATACAGTCAAACCTGTCGTAAGTGGTCAAATAAGGGAACAAGAGGAAGTGATGGCTTAACAGAGGTGACCACTAAATGAAGGCTACATAGATTACAAAATGCTATAGTTTGGTAATATTAAAATGACCACTAAATGCAGGTTGACTACTTAATACAGGTGGCCACTAATACAGTTCATTAATACTTGAAAAAAAACCATACAATAATTAACAATGTCAGTGAAACATTTATATCAAACAAATGTTTCAAGAAATCAAATGTGTACACAATGTCATGTACATGTAAAAAAGCCCAGCCATCTCAAAATACACACCTTAGTTGTTCATATACTTGTTTTAGTAAATGAACTCAAGATTTAAAACAGTATCTGAAATTTTCTGATAATCTCATGCGTGACAACAGGCAGGTCTTTGTCATCCTAAAAATGTGATCTATTGTTAATTCTCCTTGATAGTTTGAAGAAATTGAATATCACATAATTATAGGAAAGACTAGATAGCTGATGTTTAGGTTTTGATACTCAGCTATTTAAACACTGTCTGCAAAATTGCTCTAAATGCATATAGAACTTGATTTTGTTTGTACTTAAAAGGACAATAGGATCTTTCATTTCAGCAAACTGACAAAAACCTTATCAGACATAAATAATTTTATTCTAATGCCATTCTAAAATGAATGGCTACCAAAAATTTCCATAGCCTTAAAAATCTGTCATCATATTTTTTGTGTTGAAACAAAATTAAATTAATGCAGGTGTGGAGAAAAAAAAAAGCAGAGAGCCCTAAATGTAAGAAGATGTAACATTTTTGCAGTGAGATATTGAAATGAATTTCCAGTGATCATGCATGAATATGAAAATTTATTGAACACAAGACTGACCTTTCACCTCTTATTATGTCTAATTTTTTGAGAGAGTAAAAAAAACACAGAAACACCTTGATGTACATAATTTTAGATCTAATGGAAATAATGTACTTCACCGATTACCTCATGAATATTCCTTTACAAATGTATGACTTGATGAAAATTCATTTAAATATCATAAATGAAACAATATTTCTTTGCCATGCAGACAGTTAATAGAATCTAAGCTAGTTTTGTATGAGCAGGTCTCTGGATCTTCTGGTTGCCATGGCATCAAAGCATTTAATTTCATATTAGGAAGTAAATATTAATTGATAAAACTCTTTATCTTACAAAATCACAACCTAGCTGCTGTTTCAGTTTTGAGACTTTATTAGCAGACTCAGCAACAGTGTCATAACAATTGCCTTAAGCACATATAGAATATACGTTTTATTACTCAATAAACAACATGCCAGTACTTTTCCTCAAACACTTGATATGCCTCAAGAGAGTAATGAATAAAGGATCATTAAACTTTTCTAGAAGGTTTACAAACATATTTTTTTCCACCTCAGAACAAGTGTGATACATTGGATTCATCTTGTTTTTACCCCCCCCCCTTTTTTTTTTAAATCACTCAAATGCTGAATTCACCACTTCAAATCAAAACGATCAATGATATATTCACTCTTTCTTGCTTTCCATGCACATGATGTAAAGAGTTTTATTGGAGCTGTTGTTAAGAAAAAACAAACTACTATTTTGAAAAAATGAGAAAAAATACAATGTAGTTGCTAACATGAAAAAAAAATGTATAGACTGCATGACATGCTATTCATTATGGTTATTGATTTTCATTTTGTGACACATTGGAATACACTACTGACTTGATATCCACAATTTTATATTCGGTTACCTGTTGAATAGGTCAGTATGACCGAGGTAAAAACGGGATGAAAATAGTTCTTATATCTTTTATGAAAGACAGAAAATTCAGTTTTAAAGATTCAGAACTGAGAGTTTTCACAGTATATCATATATCTGATATTTTTCTGTTGCTTTATACACAGTATTAGTTCTATGCCTCCCCTAACCCACCTAAATAAACAAGAGGGCCAAGATGGCCCTAAATAGCTCACCTGATAAATATTGCCTTCATTGTCTTTTACAACATAGACATACTGAATATAAAATCCATGCAGAAGAACAGCAAGATAATCATAATTCCACACAAAATCTGTACCAGTGGTCCAATTTTGATGGTTACAGGTATAAAATCAAGCGACCCCTGTGGTGGGACCAATTTTGACCCCTGGGCCATAATTTGAAAACTTGGGTCAGGTCCACTAGGCCATTGTAAATACCAAGTATTTAAACCCCCCAGATCATGTGGTTTTTGACAAGAAAATCTTTTAAGTTTTTTTCCTACAAAAATCAATGTAAAATCAAGTGACCCCTGGGGCATGGCCAATTTTAACACCAGGGCCATACTTTGAACAACTTGGTGGATGTCCAATAGGCCATGTTACATACCAAATTATCTAAACTCCAAATCTTGTAGTTTCTGACAAGAAGATCTTTTAAGATTGTATTACCAAAACAAGTCTATGTAAAACAAAATGACCCCTGAGGCAGGGCCAATTTTGACCCCAGAGTTATGATTTAAACAAACTTGGTAGCAGTCCACTAGAAAATGCCACACACTAAATATCTTAGCTCCAGGATATGCAGTTTTAGAGAAGAAAATTTTTCTAGTTTTTCCTATATATAACTCTTAGAATTATAATGTAAAATCAAGTAACCCCTAAATTGTAGTATACAATGCTGCCAGCGATCTATGTCTCAAATATATCATACTGAAAAAAAAAGAAAAAAAAAGAATGAAACATTCAAAAGGTTGTATATATCTCTGTATTTATTACCATACTTTTACTTTGAGACTATAAAGTATTGCTATCAATGAAAACCAGTTATGTCTTTGATATATCTTTGAAGGGAGACATGTATTTTAACTCTTTTATTCTCAACATGAATAATTTGCAGTGAATAATATATGCATAGTTATTAAAAATTATTATTAT
>CM037788.1:54188384-54238384 GCA_021229015.1 Solen grandis
ATCTAGAAATGTTAAAAAAGGGGGGATGTCCCCCCCTACTTTCAGAAAAAGGGGGGGCACCTCCCCCAAGGGTGGGGGGGGGAGGTATTTTCACCCGAGGTTGTTCTTTAGCTAAAACATACAGGTCTACATAACTACATGAATTTATAATACTTGCTTCATGTATACATACAAACTACTCTGCATAACTCTTCACCAACAAGGCTTGCATCAGAATAATGCACAATGGACAACAGTTTTAAGTTACTTACCATAACTGTGCTAAAAGTGTTACTCCCTACAAGTGTCAGTCCTTATGCTAACTGTCTGTTAGCAGATCAACTTAATAAAAGTACATTCTTAACTGTCTGTGAATCAAAAACTGCATATGCTGAACTTTAAGAACACGGATGTTTTGAAGTCCGAACTTCTTTTCATGTCTAAAATTGCCTGTTTATGTGCCGGCAATTCAACATGCCAATCCAATGTAGAGGTTCTATAGTTAGTGTTTCCGGTTATAAAAGAATTATTTTTGCCTGTGTCTATGCAGAATCTGCAAAGCATCTCCTTTTTATCATTTATAAAAAGCCACGGCCGATTCGCTTTCCATGCCTCAGAAAATATATGAGGTTTCTTTTTCTTCGTAACAGGGTTCCGAGTCATTTTCCGTGTCATCAAGACATTCAATGTTTGTTCTGAATGTTCATTTGTACGGCCAGGGGATTCATCTGTAGAATCTCTCGTTCGTTTACCGAAAAACTGGGGAAAAACTGGGATATTTTTGATTGAGCAGACGTAACTTTGTGCGACTCAGCCATGTTTATCTAGTTGTTGTTTTTTTTTCAAGCGTCCAGACGACTTCCGGTTTATTAGCCAATGAAATTCGTCGACTTGAACTCGTCCCTAATGCTATCAGGTGAAAAGTGTGAAATGCAGGGAACCAGTCAACTGGTGTATTTTTGTCGCCTGGCAACCGTCGTGCAGTGTGACGGTTCATAGCTATTTAATATGCCGAATAAAATATATTCGATGCAGTATGTCTAAGTAAAAATAAAATAAATGTACGCACACCCATGCATTATTTGCGGGAAAATTTTTATTCCTGCAGGATTTTGTACACAGACGATTATTATTTTTGCGGGATTTTAAAGGTTTGTGCGGGAATCCCGCAATCCCGCATTCTAGATGCAACCCTGATGATGGAAGACGGGAAGATGGGACGGAGGGTGATCACAATGTGAAAAAATGTGGCATTTAAAGTGTTTTCCTAACATCTGACTAAGTGACCTAGATTTTGATCCTACCTGAAATTGCACTCATTTAGGAATTCATGCAGTCATCATTCTTATCAAGTTTAATGAAGACTGGGACAAAAATGTAGGCCTCTAGAGTGTTCACAAGATTATTCTAAAATTCTGCCTGGTGACCTACTTTTTGACCCCATGTGGCCCAGTTTTGAAATCATCCAAGATTTGATGTAAACAAACATTCAAACAGTTTTTGACCCCATGTGACCCGAATTCAAACTCATCCAAGATATAATGTAGACAAATATCCTGACCTGTGAAGATTGGGCCATAACTGTTGCCTCTAGAGTGTTCACAAGGTTTTTCTAAGATTTTCTAAGTTTTGACCTAGTAACCTAGTTTTTGACCCAACATGACCCAATTTCAAACTCATCTGACATAGCATAAAGAGACAAACATCCTGACAAAGTTTTATAAAGTTTGGGCCAAAAATGTGGCCTCAAGCATGTTCACAAGTTTTTTTTTAAGATCTGACCTGGTGACCTAGTTTTTGACCCCACGTTACCCATTTTCAAATTCATCCAAGATATCATGTAGACAAACATTCTGACCAAATTTTATGAAGATTGGGCAAAAACTGTGGCCTCTAGAGTGTTCACAAGGCTTTTCTAAGACGGATGATGGACAAAAGGCGACCACAAAAGCTCACGCTGAGCACAAGTGCTCAGGTGAGCTAAAAAGCAATGATCTGGCTGGGTTTGGGGTCTCATTATTTAAGGAATCAACCTTATTTTAGCAAATATTGTAGAGAAAAATTAGGTGACCGTTTGTGCCAAATGAAACTAGAACTATCACTAAATGTGATTAATACCCCCGCAATACTGCTTTAGAAATGATGAAGTTATTAGGATTAAGAAGAAGAGTATGAAAAAGACATTTTTACATTAGTTTTTTTCCAGATTTTTGGCCGGGTTACACAGGTGCAAACCCAGGTTATAGAATGGTGAATGTCACAGCCTCTTTATATTTGGTATACAGTATTAACACGTGGTCCCATATCGTGGGATTCGATTTCAGGTCTGTCACTCATTCACTTCCTGTTTACCGACTTAGTTATATTATCAACATAATGGTCAATGGTAGGAAATTTTCGTAACAGTTTTCTCAGCAACTACTTATCACAGTCTCTTGATATTTGGTACACAGCCTAAAAATGTGGTCCCATATCAGTGGAATTGATTTCAGGTTTGTCGCTCATCTACTTCCTGTTTACCGACTTAGTTAAATTTTCGACATCATGGTCAATGGTAGGACATTTTAGTAACAGTTTTCTCAGCAACTACTTATAAAAGTCTCTTGATATTTGGTATACAGCATTAACACGTGATCCGTTGGTTGGTCGGTCGGTCGAGCGTTGCATTTTCCTTGTCCAGAGTAACAAAGGGCATTAACTCTGTAATTACAATAGATAGAGTTATGGTTCTTGTGCACTGCACTTCCTCTTATTGTGGTTGACAATTGTATGAAATTGTTTTGAATTCCAACCAGTTCTTTTCAAGTTATACTCTGGACAAGGAAAAGTAACTAAGGGCAATAACTCTGTAATTCCTATAGATAGAGTTATGGTTCTTGTGCACTGCACTTCCTCTCATTGTGCTTGACCATTGTATGAAATTGTTATGCAATCCAATCAGTACTTTACAAGTTATACTCCGGACAAGGTTACAAGTTATACTCTGGACAAGGAAAAAATAAAAGGGCAATAACTCTGTAATATTAGATGAGTTATGGTTCTTGTGCACTGCACTTCCTCTATGTGTTGACATTGATGAATTTTTAAATTCCAACTTGTTTTTCAAGTTATGCTCCGGACAAGGAAAAGTAATAAAGGGCAATAACTCTGTAATAAGTTAAGATGGAGTTATGGTTCTTGTGCACTGCACTTCCTCTCCATGTGCTTGATCATTGCATGAAGTTGTATTGAATTCCAACTTGTGGTTTTCAAGTTATGCTCCAGACAAGGAAAATGCAACAGACCGCTGGACCGACCGACTGACCAACTGACCGACCGACCACCGGATGACTCCTATATACCCCCCAAACTTCGTTTCGGGGGTATAATTAAATTCTGACCAATAGTTTCAGAGAAGATATTTTTTTAATTTTCTACATAAGTATATATAGCTATATATGGAAATTTGCAAACCCCGTTGGGGCCTCATTTTTCAAGGAATCAACTTGATTTAAGCAAATATGGTAGAAAACAAGAGGGCCATGATGGCCCTGAAACGCTCACCTGAGTACCATTGCTACAACTGATTACAAGGTTTTTAAACAGACAAGAATTCTGATATAACTCAATCTTAAACATTTTAGCCCTGACAATACTACACACCAAATATATAAGCACTGGGCCTTATGGTTTCAGAGGAGAAGACTTAGTGCGGGGTCATTTATCTCCAAAGGGCCACCATTTTGAAAATCTTGATAATGAACCATTAGATGATGCTACATACCAACAAGAGGGCCAAGATGGCCCTGTGTCGCTCACCTGAGTAAGATGGCTGTGTTAGGCATAATGACAAAAAATCTGGCATCTAAAAGTGTTTTTCTAACATTTGACTAAGTGACCTACATATTGATCCTACCTGAATTTGCACTCAACTGGGAATTCATGCAGTCATCATTCATATTAAGTTTAATGAAGACTGGGACAAAAATGTAGGCCTCTAGAGTGTTCACAAGGTTTTTCTTAGATTTGACCTGGTGACCTAGTTTTTGACCCATGACCATTTTCAAACTCATCAAATATCATAGACAAACATCCTGACCAAAATTTATGAAGATTGGCCAAAACTGTGGCCTTAGGGTGTTCACAAGGTTTTTCTAAGATTTGACCTGGTGACCTAGTTTTTGACCCCACATTACCCATTTTAACTCATCAAGATATCATGTAGACAAACATCCTGACCAAAATTTATGAAGATTAGGCCAAAACTGTGGCCTGTAGGGTGTTCACAAGGTTTTTCTAAGATTTGACCTGGTGACCTAGTTTTTGACCCCACATGACCCAATTTCAAACTCATCTGAGATATCATGTAGACAAACATCCTGACTAAGTTTCATGAAGATTGGGCCAAATTTGTGGCCTGTAGAGTGTTCACAGGTTTTTCTAAGATTTGACCTGGTGACCTAGTTTTTGACCCCAATGACCCAATAATCGAACTCATCCGAGATTCATGTAGACAAACATCCTGACCAAGTTTCATGAGGATTGGACCAAAACTGTGGCCTCTAGAGTGTTCACAAGGTTTTTCTAAGATTTGACCTGGTGACCTAGTTTTTGACCCCACATGACCCAATATCGAACTCATCCGAGATATCATGTAGACAAAATCCTGAAAATTTTATGAAGATTGGGCTAAAACTGTGGCCTCTAGAGTGTTCACAAGGTTTTTCAAGGATTTGACCTAGTGACCTAGTTTTTGACCCCACATGACCCAATATCGAACTCATCCGAGATATCATGTAGACAAACATCCTGATTAAGTTTGATGAAGATTGGGCCAAATTTGTGGCCTCTAGAGTGTTCACAAGTTTTTTCTTAGATTTGACCTAGTGACCTAGTTTTTGACCCCACATGACCCAATTCAACTCATCGAGATATCATGTAGACAAACATCCTGACTAAGTTTCATGAAGATTGGGCCAAATTTGTGGCCTGTAGAGTGTTCACAAGGTTTTTCTAAGATTTGACCTGGTGACCTAGTTTTTGACCCCACATGACCCAATATCGAACTCATCCGAGATATCATGTAGACAAACATCCTGACCAAGTTTCATGAGGATTGGACCAAAACTGTGGCCTCTAGAGTGTTCACAAGGTTTTTTAGATTTGACCGTGACCTAGTTTTTGACCCCACATGACCCAATTTCGAACTCATCCGAGATATCATGTAGACAAACATCCTGACCAAGTTTCATGAAGATTGGGCCAAAACTGTGGCCTCTAGAGTGTTCACAAGCAATTGTTGACGACGGACGACGGACAAAAGGCGATCACAAAAGCTCACCCGAGCACAAGTGCTCAGGTGAGCTAAAAATCTAAGCTATAAGCCTTATGGATTCATAGTAGAAGATTTTTTTTTAAAGATTTTCCTATATAACTCTATGTAAAACAAGTGACCCCTGGTGCGGGGGCATTTATCACCATAAGGTCATGATTTGTACAATCTTGGTAATGAACCATAAGATGATGCTGCATACCAAATATCTAATCTCTAGGCCTTATGGATTCATAGAAGATTTTTAAAGTTTTTCCTATATAACTCTATGTAAAACAAGTGACCCCTGGTGCGGGGGCATTTATCACCATAGGGCTATGATTTGAACAATCTTGGTAATGAACCATAAGATGATGCTACATACCAAATATCTAAGCTCTAGGCCTAATGGAATCATAGAAGAAGATTTTTAAAGATTTTCCTATATAAATCTATGTAAAACAAGTGACCCATGGTGCGGGGGCATTTATCACCATAGGGTCATAATTTGTACAATCTTGGTAATGAACCATAAGATGATGCTACATACCAAATATCTAACTCTAGCCTATGGATTAAAGAAGATTTTTAAAGATTTTCCTATATAACTCTATGTAAAACAAGTGACCCCTGGTGCGGGGGCATTTATCACCATAGGGCTATGATTTGAACAATCTTGGTAATGAACCATTAGATGATGCTACATACCAAATATCTAAGCTCTAGTCCTAATGGATTGAAAGAAGATTTTTAAAGATTTTCCTATATAACTCTATGTAAAACAAGTGACCCCTGGTGCAGGGACATTTATCACCATAGGGCTATGATTTGTACAATCTTGGTAATGGCCCATATGATGATGCTACATACTAAGTATCTAAGCTCTAGGCCTTGCAGTTTTGCAGAAGAAGATTTTCAAAGTTTGCATTTTTAAAGTCTATTTTTAGCTCCTGTGACCTACTTTTTTAACCAATCTGAATAATTTGTACAACTTTGATAGAGGGCATCATAAGGATGATTCCTGTGAAGTTTGGTCAAAATCCCTTCAGCGATTCATGAGGAGATGTTGTTTAAAGCAAATTGTTGACGACGAACGGACGGACGCACGCACGCACGGACGACGGACAAAAGGCGATCACAAAAGCTCACCATGAGCACGTTGTGCTCAGGTGAGCTAAAAATTACATGACTATTTCTGCAAAACAAAATTAAATATTGACCATTGGTTTCTGGGAAGATGATTTTTGAAATTTTCTATATAGAGTATATAAGGAAATTTGCCAACCCTGACAAGGCTTCATTTCTTAAGGGATCGACTTCATTTAAGCAATAATGGTAGATGACAGTGAGGTGACCATTTGTGCTATAAGAAATTAAATTCTGACCATCGGTTTCAGAGAAGATGATTTTTAACAGTTTTTAAAATAAAATGATGTTGGCTGCCATGGCAACCAGAGTTCTGCATGGATCAAGTTTATTTTAGCAATTTTTGTGCAGGTTCACCCAAGCATCATTCATGCCAAGTTTAATCAAGTTCTGTCCAGTGGTTTCAGAGGTAATGTCTTTTAAAGCAAATTGTTGAAGACGGACGACGAACGGAGTGATCCCAATAGCTCACCCTGAGCACTTTGTGCTCTAGTGAGCTAAAACAGAACTAGAGAAAATATTTGTATTATGCTGCTTAATTCATTGTTATGATTATGATACCAGCATATAAGGGTAGTTCCAGGACTAGTTGACCAGGTGCCAAGACACCTGTCTACGGCATGATACTGCAGTGTAGCAGCACTTTACCTATCTCAAGTTGACACTGTCTCCAAATGACTGACTGACTGTCCATGAGATGTTAAACCCAACAAACAATACCACGAATAAAGCTAATACAGTTGAAGTCTGTCAAGAGGTTTCAGGGGAGATATCGTTTAAAGCAAATTGTTGATGATGGAAGATGGGACGGAGGGTGATCACAATGTGAGCTAAAAATGATACTAATAGCTCCCTTCTTGTCACTCAGCATTATATATACAGGGTATTTATAGGATTAGTTGCCTCAGTGTCAAGATAATGTGACTGTGTGTGTCTAAGTTGTGATAGTGCATAGTGGCAACACTATATTTGTCTCAAGTTATCAATCTCCAAATGACTGAAAAACTGTTGGTGAGATTTTAAACTGAAATTAAAAACAAACAAATTCTCACCTTGAATTTAGCTGAAGCAGTTTTCCTTTGGTACACAAATGTTGCAGCAAGGTGATTTGATCCTGTACAGAATATTTTTCCTTCAGCCATTCTTTAACACTTTCAGTGTAAATTGTCCTTAGTTCAGAAGCATCCTCTAGACCCTTCTCAAGACTGATTACATCTTGTAAAAGTACCTTCAGGGGAAATGTGCGCAGCTGTGATTGAATGTATGAATATAAAGCTGATCTTATACTTTCATATTTCCTTACAACTGGCAAACATAATATTGAAAAAGCACTGCTAAATAATTTGCTCAGTGGTGTATCTACCCATGAACTTGACAGTTTTGAACAGTTACCAAGCCACCTAACAAACACCTCTCCACCAATACTCAATAAGCAGTCTTCAAACTGTTCCATTTTGATTAGCTCCAAGAAGAGATTATGAATACGCCATTTCACAGACACTGATAATACTTTCAGAAGTTCAATCTTTTGAGGCTTCTGATGAAACAGTGTGTAATCCAGACAAATCCTGTTAAATACAGTTAGCAAATCCTCCTTTGGTACAAAACTCGTTCTTCCCAAAATGTCAAGAAATGCATTTTCAAAGTTGGTTGTCTGAGCTTCTATCAATTCTGCACCATTGTCAACTATGGTTTCCCAAGCTGACACAAGCATCTGTAAATTTGCTGATTTCTGTGCTGTATTCAGCAATTCCTGAATATGTACTGTAGTCACTGATTGAACAATATCCATGTAATTCTGAATTTGTTTTGGTCCCACGCTGAATCTCCTTATAAACAGACAATGTATCTGACAATGAAACACTGCGCAGAATGTGTTCAAAAACCTGTTTTGACTCATCATCTTCCATTTTAAGGAAATCATCACAAAGTCTGCAACACACTGACCGAATGCTGAGAGTAGCATCAGTGTCATCATTAGAAATTTTCTTTTTGTTTCCAATGCACTCTTGCACAATCTGACCAATCATTTTTGTACCATAAAAGTTAAAACACTTATCAATTTCAATAACTTTACAGTATTTTCCCTCTAAAGTTATTCTGCAAAGTACTTCACAAACTTCTGGCATATATGCTTCACATGAGGATGGCAGCTGACACATCGACACTTTTGTAACTTCATTTAAAACCCTCTCTGCAAGAGGTCTTGATAAAAGTTTTTTAACACGATATATTATATTAGATTTATTTCCGATCACAACAGAAAGTAGAACTAAATCAACATCAATCTTAACGTAAGTCTTGGTACTTTCAAGCTCTGAAAATATACGTTCAAATATAGCAATAAAGTCTTCATTTTTTAAACGAATTTTGCAAAGGGATTCGATTTGAATACACCGGTCTTTAACATCTTCTGTTTTATTCTGAAGAATGTGCAATAAGTGGGAATATAGTTCCTCTGAATTAAACCTATATATGTCTCTATAAACAAGCTTATTTTGCAAGAAGAAATCTTTTTCAAACAGCTGCAGGCAGTATGGAGTATTATCCCAAATGGAACGAATTCCTGATCTTGAATACCACAGTTGGTAATTATATCTGGCATCCATATGGCTTTGTGGGAGAGGTACACGTACTGAATATAAGTCATTCTGACAACGCTGCAGTTGTGCATTTAAATATTTCTCACTTCCAATGAGATTTACACTTATGAGATGTTTCTGATCCTGAGGTGCAATGTAGATAAAAAATTCTGTTGGATATACCTGAAAAAAAGTATACAAATAAACTATGGTGAATATAGAACTAGATAGCCATTGTGGCCCTAAATCACTCAATTAAGTACCATCAACCTTAACAAGATCAAACTATCAATGAAGATGATGAATACGCCCAGATACCACTTTCTCACAGTTCTTACTTACTTACTTATAAGTAAGATAGTCTTGATAAAGTTGAAAGATATAAAAACAAGAGGGCCTTGATGATCCTATATAGCTCACTTGAGTGCCACAGCCCTAAAGGAGCAATCTTGGTAGAGGGTTATCCATAGAGCATCTGTGCCAAAACATTTTAAAATTTGGCTGATAGTTTTGGAAAAGAAGTCTTTTAAAGTTTTCAATAAATATATTTAAGGCAAATTAGCCCCATGTTTTTTTACCGATTGGAATAATTTTAGTAATCTTGGTAGAGGGTAACCTAAGAAACATCTGTACCGAAACATTTTGAAATCTGGCCTGTAGTTTTGAAGGAGATGATTTTTAAAGTTTTCATATTACTTTCTTTCCATTGCCATAGCAACCAGAGTTCAACATGGATCAAGATTTTTGTTCACCAAAGGATCATCCTTGCCAAGTTTAATAAAATTCTGTCCAGCGGTTTCAAAGTAGATATCGTTTAAAGCAAATTGTTGACGACGCACGACAATGGAGGCAGGGTGATCACAAAAGTTCAACTTGGGCACATTGTTGAACAAGAGGGCCATGATGGCCCTGAATTGCTCACCTGATTATAAATGAGCAACATATGTTGGATTTTTCATATTGACCTACTTTTTGACCAAACATGACCCACTTTCGAGCTTGTCCAAGTTTTATGGAAACAGACATTCCAACCAAGTTTCGTGAAGATATGGCCAAAATGTGGCCTATAGAGTGTAAACAAGGTTTGTCTAAGATTTGAACTTGTGACCTACTTTTTGATCCCACATGACCCAATTTCAAACCTGTCCAAGATTTTATGGAAACAAACATTCTGACCAAGTTTCATAAAGATTTGGCCAAAAATGTGGCCTCTAGAGAGTTAACAAGGTTTTTTGAAGATATGACCTCATGACCTACTTTTTGACCCAATGACCCATTTCAACTGTCCAAGATTTTAAGGAGACAAACATTCTGACCAAGTTTCATGAAGATTGAGCAAAAAGGCCTCTAGAGTGTTAACAAGGTTTTTCTAAGATTTGAACTTGTGACCTACTTTTTGATCCCATATGACCCAATTTCAAACTTGTCCAAGATTTTATAGTGACAAACATTCTGACCAAGTTTCATGAAGAATGGCCTAAAAATATGGCCTCTAGAGTGTTAACAAGCCAAATTGTTGACGACGCACATAGCACGACAGACGAAGGGAGATCACAAAAGCTCACCTTGAGCACGTTGTGCTCAGGTGAGCTAAACAGGGAGCCATATGAAATCAATGACATCAAATTCTGACCATTGGTTTCACAGAAGAAGAATCTTGAAATTTTTTATATAGAGTATATAAGGAAACTAGCTGATCCCCTAGGGGCATTTTTTTAAGGGATCAACTTTATTTTAGCAATTATGGTAAACATTCATGAGGTGACCATTTGTGCCAAAGGAAATTAAATTCTGACCATTAGCTTCATAGAAGAATTTTGAAATTTTCTATTTCAAGGAATCAATTTATTTTAGCAATTATGGTAAACAGTCATGAGGTGATCGTTTTCCCAAAGGAAATTTTAATAAAAGCACTGCATGCGGGTGCCAACGCTCGTCTGTTTTTGCCAACGTTACACATTTTTGTTAAACACTTAAACAAGAGGGCCATGATGGCCCTGAATCGCTCACCTGATTATAAATGAGCAACATATGTTGGATTTTTCATATTGACCTACTTTTTGACCTACCCAAATTAACCCACTTTCTAACTTGTTCAAGATTTTATGGAAACATACATACTGACCAAGTTTCATAAAGACTGGGCCAAAAATGTGGCCTCTAGAGTGTTATCAAGGTTTTTCTAAGATTTGACCTCTTGACCTACTTTTTGACCCCACATGACCCAAATTCGAACTTGTCCAAGATTTTATGGAGACAAACATTCTGACCAAGTTTCATAAAGATTTGGCCAAAAATGTGGCCTCTTTAGTGTTAACAAGGTTTTTCTATGACTTGACCTCTGACCTACTTTTTGACCCCACATGACCCAATTTCAAACTTGTCCAAGATATTATGGAAACAAACAATCTGACTAAGTTTCATAAAGATTGGGCAAAAAAATCGCCTCTAGAGTGTTAACAAGGTTTTTATAAGACTTGACCTCATGACCTACTTTTTGACCCCACATGACCCAATTTCAAACTTGTCCAAGATATTATGGAAACAAACAATCTGACTAAGTTTCATAAAGATTGGGCCAAAAAAATCAAATGAAGATGCTAGAGTGCAAACAATGTGAAATCTGGCTTTTTTAATTTTAAAAGGGGCATAACTCCTGACCTAATGGTATATATCAGCCATAATCGAACTTGGCCGAGATTTTATGGTTATAAACATTGTTATCAAATTTGAAGATAATTGCTCATGAAATGAAGATGCTAGAGTGCAAACAATGTGAAATCTGGCTTTTTTTAATTTTAAAAGGGGCATAACTCCTGACCTAATGGTATTATATCAGCCATAATCGAACTTGGCCGTGATTTATGGTTATAAACATTGATATTAAGTTTGAAGATAATTGCTAATGAAATGAAGATGCTAGAGTGCAAACAATGTGAAATCTGGCTTTTTTGAATTTTAAAAGGGGCATAACTCCTGACCTAATGGTACGATATCAGCCATAATCGAACTTGGCCGTGATTTTATGGTTATAAACATTGTTCTAAAGTTTGAAGATAATTGCTCATCAAATGAAGATGCTAGAGTGCAAACAAACAAATTGTGGACAACGGACGACGGACGGACGGACGACGGACATTCATCGATCCTAAAAGCTCATCCTGAGCACACGTGCTCAGGTGAGCTAAAAAGTTAACCTTGAAAATCACAACTAAAACTGTAAGCCTTTAAATGCAAAGTTGAAGTACCATACCCTTTAAATTAATGCTTAAGTAAGGAAAGAATTTACACATAATAAATTAAATAGTATTTCAATTTTATTAATTTTTTAGTTCTGGTGGACATCTTGGGCGGCAGACCTAAACGATTTAGCTATTTTTGCTCAGTACCATCTAAGGATCATTCCTATAAAATTTCATCAAAATCTGCTTAGTGGTTTAGGAGGAGATGATGTATAAAGATTATTCTATTTTAAGCTCTAGCAGCCATCTTGGTTGGCAGACCGAAACGATTTTAGCCATTTTTAAATTTTTTTTTTTCTGGCAGCCATCTTGGTAGACAGACCCCAATGATTTAAGCTATTTTTTGTCAGTACCACCTGTAAAATTTCATCAAAATCTGCTCAGCGGTTTAGGAGATGTCGTTTAAATTTTTTTTCTATTTTTAGCTCTTGCGGCCACCTTGGTTGGCGGATCAGAATGATTTTAGCTATTTTTGCTCAGTACTACCTAAGGATCATTCCTGTAAACTTTCATCAAAATCTGCTCAGCGGTTTAGGAGAAGATGTCATTTAAAAATTATTCTATTTTTAGCTCTGGTGGCTATCTTGGACTGGAAAGATTTTAGCTATTTTTGTGCAGTACCACCTTATATATATATATATATATATATATATATATATATTATATATATATATAGGATCATTCCTGTAAAGTTTCATCAAAATCTGCTCAGTTGTTTAGGAGGAGATGTGGTTTAAAGAAAAGTTGATGACGCATATAACAAGAATGCCAGTGATGCCACAATATACGCCGACACAAAATATAAAGACCAAGAGGGGTCTTTTAATTATTGCTTTTAACATTTCTGTAAGCATAAGCTCATAATGAAGACTGTAAGACCAATTAATTTAGCTGAACAGAGAGATAGAACCCTAAAAATGCTTCCAATATGACAGTAGTCAAATAGTAGTATCAATATGAATCCTTTTTTCTTTCTCCACATAACTCTTGAAAAAATCACTGTACCAGAAAATCCCTGCTTCATGCACTTTTACCTGTTTAGAAACTTGAGTTGTGTTTTCAAGAGACCATGTTTAGAAAGGCATAACTATTGCAAATATTGATGAACATCAAAATCCCTGCTTTGTGCATATCTACCCAGTATAGTTATGACATTGCCCAAGTTTGGAAAAGATTAGGTCAGAAACATACAAGAAATTGCATTCACAAAGCTGAAATATCAATCAGCTAAAGAGACTAAGATTCAAGGGACACAAATCTTGCAAAAATTAATGAACCGGAAAATCGCCACTTCATGCACATCTACCCATTATAGTAATGACATTGACCAAGTTTTGAAAAGATTCATTCAGAAATGTAGGAGTTGCGTTCACAAGGTATGGACGTACGGACGGTCAGACGGAGATGACGCCAATATACGACTGCCTCCGGAGGCATATAAAAACAAGAGGGCCATATAGACCCTAGATCGCTCACCTGAGTATAGGGTTACCAAAGAAACATTGTACGAAAACATTGTGAAATCTGACCAGTAGTTTTGAAGGAGATAATTTTTAAAGTTTTCATAATTTTTTTCTTTCCATTGCCATGGGAACCGGAGTTCTATATGGATCAAATTTATTTTAGCAACAAATCAAATTCTATCCAGCAGTTTCAAGATTGTTTGAAGTTATCACTATATACATAAAGGTAAAATGAGCCCTGCACCTGGTGGCCATGTTTTTTTACAGACTGAAATAATTTTAGCAACTTCTGTGAAGCTTCACCCAATGATCATCACTGCCAAATTTCATTGAATTCTGTCCAGCTGTTTTAGAGGAAATGTCATTAAAAATTTCACTATATACATATAAAGCAAATCAGCCCCGCCCCTGGTGGCCATGTTTTTTTACGGATTGGAATCATTTTAGCAACTTTTGTGAACTTCACCCAAGGATCATCCCTGCAAAAACTAATCAAATTCTGTCCAGTGATTCAAAGGAGATGTCGTTTTTATATTTAACTTTAGTTTATACTTATTTTTCGTCAATTGGGAAACAAGTTCTTAGAACTTATACTAATCCTCTCAACGGTTCCTGGGTTGGACCAGTATTTTGCGCCTAGGAAGGTCATGAAGTGTTCTTGAATCCAATGGGGTTTGAACCCACAACCTTCAGATCCGTAATCGAATACGTTACCATTGGACCACAGCGCCCTCATATTTAACTTTATACATATAAGGCAAATTAGCCCCAACCCTGGCAGCCATGTTTTTTTACGGATCTGAATAATTTTTGCGACTTTTGTAAAGCTTTACCAAAGAATCATCCTTGCAAAATTTAATTGAATTATGTCCAGGTGTTTCAGAGGAGATGTGGTTTTAAGATTTCACTATATACATGTAAGGCAAATTAGCCCCGCCCCTGGTGGCCATGTATTTTTTTTTTGGATCGGAATAATTTTAGCAATCTTGGTAGACGGTTACCCAAGGAACATCTGTACCAAAACATCTTTAAATCTGCCCAGTAGTTTTGAAGGAGATGATTTTTAAAGTTTTCATAATTTTTATTTTTCTGTTGCCATGGTAACCAGAGTTCTGCATGGATCAAGTTTATTTATGATATAAGGGATGTTCTGAGGAATATTAATGTCAGCATTGTTCGTATAACTGATTAACTTTGTATTTTGTGTTTATAAACTTAGATGAATGCATTTAATTTCCAGTATTTTGGTAAACTTGAATGATTTCATTTATATAAATAAAAGATATAAATAAAAAATAAAGTGAGTTTATGAAGGAATAATTGCACAGTATTAATGTCACAGTAATGTTTGGAGTAAATTAATGTTTATAAGAGTCATTATGACATTGAATAGCATATTTAATAGACAACTTATGAACAGACAGGGATTGTGTTACACCTGTCTGTGGTCATGGGGCCATTTGTTATATTTGTCAATAGCCATTGGGCTAGGATTGATAACACTGAGAGTAAATATTGCTTATATAAATGCTATTCAATGGTCATTGGGCCAACTTGGAAAGCATATTTTTTAATCTAGCTTTGTATCCAGAAGAGGTTTATTTTAATTTTTCTTTAATATATCTTTCGATTCTTTTTTCAGCTTCTTACTGTCTTGTTTAAAGAATGAATAAAGTACAAGATAGCTTGTTGGAATCTATATACTCTAAGGACAAGCAAATCTAGACAACAAGGAGAATAAGCATTAAACTGAAATAACTGCTCAAGTAATTTTTTCCTTGGGCTAGTTAGTGGTCAAGGTGGCCACCAAGCTGAAAATATTAAATCTTTGTCCATCCTATATACCGCAGCCACATATAACTGATTTCAATAAATACTTACGTAAGCAACCTACCATTAAATTGGGATGTGTTGGTTGTAATGAATATGCAACCTTGCCCCCTTGCATAGCAAAACCAGTGTCCACATGAGAAGTGAATCCAGAGGGTCCGTAATTTTGGTCCTTATCTCCTCCCAAACTCAAACTGAAGTCTTTATTTGAGGCATCAAGAGTGTGTTGCGAGGTTTGGCCTTTATCTCCTCCCACTGAAGAACTCTGAGAACCATGGTCTCTAAAGTCATCAGGAGTATGTTCCAATGGCTGGCCCTTTCCTCCTCCCAATGGTGAACAACTCTGGGAACCATAGTTTCTAAAAGCAGCAGAAGTGGTTTGCAAGGACTGGCCTTCATCTCCTCCCTCAGTGGAACAATGATGAGAATGGTTGTCCCTATTGAAGAGGTTGAAAGAACAAGAGGGCCATGATGGCCCTATATTGCTCACCTGAGTACCACTGCTCTAAGGGAGCAATCTTGGTAGAGGTTTACCCATAGAAAACCTGTGCCAAAACATTTTAAAATCTGGTAAGAAGTTTTGGAGAAGAAGTCTTTTAAAGTTTTCTCTTTTCATATATTTAAAGATTTTTAAAGTTTTCATATATTTTTTTATTTCTGTTGCCATGGCAAGCAGAGTTCTACATGGATCAAGTTTATTTTAGCAACTTTTGTGAAGGTTCTCCAAAGGATCATCCCTGTCAAGTTTAATCAAATTTTGTCCAGTGGTTTCAGAGGAGATGTTGTTTTAAGTTTTCACTATATACATATATGGCAAATTAGCCCCGCCCCTGGTGGCCAGGTTTTTTATCGGATCAGAATAATTTTTTCAATCTTGGTAGACGGTTACCAAAGGAACATCATTCTGTACTAAAACATTTTGAAATCTGGCCAGTAGTTTTGAAGGAGATGATTTTTAAATTTTTCATTTTTTTTTTCCTTTCCATTGCCATGGCAACCAGAGTTCTACATGGATCAAGTTTATTTTAGCAACTTTGTGAAGGTTTTCCCAAGGATCATCCCTGCCAAGTTTAATCAAATTCTGTCTAGCAGTTTCAGAGAAGATGTTTAAAGCAAATTGCTGACGATGCACGACGGACGACGACGGACGCAGGGTGATCCTAATAGCTCAACTTGAGCACATTGTGCTCAGGTGAGCTAAAAACTAAATGAAATTTAATACGGTAAATAGTCAATGACAAAATTCCTAACAGTTGTGTTAATTCATCACTGTTGCAAGTGGCAGCTTTAAAATACATTAATGCAAACACGTAAAATTTTCAAAGATATTTAGGCCAATAAGTACAGATAAGCTCAGTTGTTCAAACAACTAAATGCTGCCTTCAATAGTTTTGGGGTTATGCTGGACCAATCACGCATTTTAAAATATAGAGCACCACTGAGTCAGGACAATATACGCCCGAAGGCAAATTCACATGAGAGTGTCATATTATGAAGTACTGTCTTTAATATGGGGAAGAATTTTGTTGTTATTGCAAATGCCATGAATGATGATCTTTCAGAAATGAGGGGAGAAAAATAATCACATTTATTATAATAAGTTTTGAGCTCAATAAGAACTCATTTTATATTGAGCAATAAAAGACAAATGAACTCATTGATAATAAAGTGGATTGTTACCAAACTTTGACTTGCTGTGTTAGAACACATTATACACTTACAAGCAAATATGAACGCAATACATGCAGTTTTGGAAAGTAATTATGCAGACACGGGTCATTTTATTTAAAATTTGCCTATGAAGGGGGCATAACCCTACAACAAATTAGTGGATTGTAACCAAAATCAACCTGACCTGAATTTTTATGTTATGAATATGCTTGCATAGCCATAACAAATATGAATTCAATACATGAAGTATTTCAAAAGTTATTGTGTGGAAACCATTATGTCTATTACAGACAGCACCATACCGTAATATGTCTGGTCATTCGATGGGCATATAAAAACTGGCAGGCCTTTTTCTGACCATTTTGGGAAAATTGCAATTTTGGAATTGGGAATTTTTTTATGCAAAATATTGACTATTTGGGAAAAATTCACTAAATAAGCTAGTTTTAATCATTTTTGTGAGTTAGGTTTCTTGCATTATTTTTATTAAGAAATAAAATTAATCAGCTTTAGACACACAAAAATTTAACTTAAAATTATATAACCTATTTTCAATTACCATTCTGTGTGCACTTAATAAAAAAGGAATGTTCCAATCATGTGTCATGACCGCATTCTCACTCATTTTGTGTGCAACTAGAATCGCCATCGCGATATCATCAGTTTACACGAAGGCAATGTCATTCAGTTCAGAGTCTCATGATTCGAAAAACATATTTCTTTGTTCAATGGCTTGTTGAATACTGTTAACAAACATTTCAAACATTTTTGTTGCAATGTTTAAGCAGACCTTTTACCCAAAAGAATATTTTTGAGTGTTACCTGTCAGTAATGTAGTCGCAAACTTGAAAACTTTTTTACAGAATTCGGTTAGTGCCACATTAGATGTGTGTGTTGCTTTATGATGGTGTAAAAAGGGCAATTGTAATTGATAAACAAAAATTGCAAACGACTCACAATAGTATAAAATGACACATGACAATGCAAGATGACACTTAACATTATTACGAACTAATGTTGCATTGAATAACTATCATTTTCTTGAAATATCGCATTAATTTTGGAGTGTCGTTTCAAATAGATGTAACCAAGGAACAGAATGCAAAAAATCGCATAAAAATCAGACTTAAATTTTTTTAGTTACAAAGAGTGATTTCAAGCCAAGTGCCCCCTAGCAGCCAAATGAGAAACAAAATTGATTAAAATTTTACTGTTAGGTACGTAGCAATGCAGCAAATGGTTCAATCAAGTATACAAGTCGCACTAGTCAAACATTCTATTTCTTATATATCACAATTTGAAGCATAAAAACTGATTTACAATTTTTCTAAAAAGGGTCAAAACTTGGACTTCCGTAAAATGACCAAATCAATTCCGATCTTCAAAAACTGAACATCACTTGAAAGAGCTTTTCATGAACTAAAACTTTTGTTCATATACTCTCAACGAAACATTTTTAGTTTTGGAGCACTTTGGGGCCGAATAAAAACACAATTATCGTAATATGACCTTGACCTTTTCAATGTTTTTTATATTTTTTTAATTGTTAGGCCCTTTTAAACTTAACAAAGCATAACGTGTGAAAGTTTCATGATGAATAAACAAAAAAATAAGGTCAGGAGCGACAAAAAACATGTTTTTAAAATTTTAATTTTTCCTAAATTTTAGTGAAGTTTGACCGTTTTTAGAGGACAAACCACAAATATCTTAAATTCGCCACCCCATATATTTTGTGTGTATATATTTTTCAAATCGTATACAGCAGGCGGAATTCTTCTATCTGATCTCTAACAAAAATGGATAGGTTTTCTGTAGACCTACCCTCATTTGCACACTTTTTTTGCAAGGTTCGAACATTCAACCTTCCATAGCTCAAAAGCTTTCAGCCACACGGACCCTCGAATCCTATCATATATTATCAGGCTATCAACAGGGAACAGAATGCAAAAAAACTGCATTCGAATCGGACTTCAACTTTTTGAGTTATAAGCAAAAGAATGATTTCAAGACAAACGCCCCCTAGCGGCAAAATGAGAAAGAAAACTGATTAAAATTCTACCATTAGATTCCTAGCAATGCAGCAAATAGTTCAATCAAGTATACTAGTCGCACAAGTCAAACTTTTTATTCTTATATATCAGAATTTGAAGCAAAAAACCTGATTTACAATTATTCCAAAAAAGGATCAAACTTTGGACTGCTGTATAATGACCAAATCAAGTCCGATCTTCAAAAACTAAATATCACTGGAAAGAGCTCTTTAAGAACTAAAACTTTTGTTCATATACTCTCAATGAAATATTTTTAGTTTTGGACCTATTTGTGGTCGAATAAAATCACAATAATCGTAATATGACCTTGACCTTTTCATATTTTTTTAAAACATTTTAATTGTGTGGCCCTTTCAAACATAACAATACATAATGTGTGAAAATATCATGAAGAATGAGCAGAAAATAAAGTCAGGAGCGACAAAAATATGTTTTTGAAATTTCAATTTTTCCTAAAATTTAGTGAAGTTTGACCGTTTCTAGAGGACAAACCAGGCATTTCCTAAATTCGCCACCCCATATATTTTGTGCGTATATGTCTTGCAAATCGTATGCAGCAAACAGAATTCTGATCTCTAACGAAAGTGGGTAGGTTTTTCATAGACCTACCCTCATTTGTCCACTTTTTTACAAGGTTCGAACATTCAACCTCTCCTAGAACATTTTTTTTCCAGTACTCGATGATGAGATATCCATCATATTTGATTGGGCTAGGCTGGCTACAAAAATGGGTGGAATTGGAAAAATAATAAAAACAAGAGGGCCAAGATGGCCCTGTGTCGCTCACCTGAGTAAGATGGCTGTGTTAGGCATAATGACAAAAAATCTGGCATCTAAAAGTGTTTTTCTAACATTTGACTAAGTGACCTACATATTGATCCTACCTGAATTTGCACTCAACTGGGAATTCATGCAGTCATCATTCATGTTAAGTTTAAAAGGACAAAAATGTTGGCCTCTAGAGTGTTCACAAGGTTTTTCTTAGATTTGACCTGGTGACCTAGTTTTTGACCTCATGTGACTCATTTTCAAACTCATCCAATATATCAATTAGACAAACATCCTGACCAAATCTATTGAAGATTGGGCTAAAACTGTGGCCTCTAGAGAGTTCACAAGGTTTTTCTTAGATTTGACCTGGTGACCTAGTTTTTGACCCCATGTGACCCAATTTCGAACTCATCCGAGATATCATGTAGACAAACATCCTGATTAAGTTTGATGAAGATTGGGCCAAATTTGTGGCCTCTAGAGTGTTCACAAGGTTTTTCTAAGATTTAACCTGGTGACCTAGTTTTTGACCCTACATGACCCAATTTCAAACTCATCCGAGATATCATGTAGACAAACATCCTGACCAAGTTTCGTGAACATTGGGCCATAACTGTGGCCTGTATAGTGTTCACAAGGTTTTTCTAAGATTTAACCTGGTGACCTAGTTTTTGACCCCACATGACCCAATTTCGAACTCATCCGAGATATCATGTAGACAAACATCCTGACCAAGTTTCATGAGGATTGGGCCAAAACTGTGGCCTCTAGAGTGTTCACAAGGTTTTTCTAAGATTTGACCTGGTGACCTAGTTTTTGACCCCACATGACCCAATTTCGAACTCATCTGAGATATCATGTAGACAAACATCCTGACTAAGTTTCATGAAGATTGGGCCAAAACTGTGGCCTCTAGAGTGTTCACAAGCAATTGTTGACGACGGACGACGCACAAAAGGCGATCACAAAAGCTCACCCGAGCACAAGTGCTCAGGTGAGCTAATAAAAAAACAAAAAACAAATCAACAGAAGAAGAACAATAGGTTTTCGCCCTGCAGAGGCGAAAACCTAATTAAATATACAGTAAACTTTGCAAGCGGACCACCTCGGAAATCGGGGCACCTCGCTTCCCGGGACATTATTTTTCAGAACCATTTTTTTCTTCTTTATTCTAATGTCCCACAACCTCGGAATACGGGGCACCTAGCTATCCGGTATGCAGGACAGTTTTTTCAGAACCAATTAACGAATTCACACCTTTTTTAATCCTCGCTAAGTGGGACATCACATAGTGGTCCAATTACACAAGTGTCACTGATCAGTTCACACGTCTGCAAACACAGCCAAGAGATTGCGATTGTTTACACACTTAATAACTTTCAATTACGACATTGTAGATTCACTTACGGTTACCGTAAAGAATTAGATAATTAAGGCAATTTGTTTATGATGTTTAAAAACTGATCAAATTCTTCGGCTTTTTCTTTAATCAATTGACGGTAAGTTTTTTGATGTTATTGCTTTGAGAGACAAGCCTCCTGTATAAATTGTTCTCTAGATACCACTGTAATCAAATGACGATGGGTAGTCAAAGAAAACCGGCTAAAGAACTCTCTCTTGCAGAAAAGGTCTCTCTTATGAAAGAGAGTTCTGGTCAATCTCAACGTTTTTTAGCTGATAAATATGGAATTGGCAAATCTCAGGTTGGAAGAATCTTGAAACGGAAGGCTGAACTGCTAGATGGATATGAACATTTTTGAAATAAAATAATAAATAATAATTAAGTGTTGAGTGTCATTTATATTGTTTTATCTGTTTCAAAATAATAACTTAATACTGTGTTAACATATAATGCAAATTTACATTTAACAGTGTAACTTAACAAAAAAATGTTAATAAAAAGTACAGTATAGTGCGTGCACATATACATTTCATATCTATACTGTGGAAATTCACTAAAAGGACCACCTCACTAAGTGGGACAGTTTGAAAAAGACCCAAAGGTGGCCCGCTTAGCGAGATTTTACTGTAATTTAAAGTTTTCAAAAGTGAAAGAAAATCAGTGAATAGTAATGACATTTTGAATAACAAGTCATTTTTCACTACTGTTGAAATAGGTGTGCATCTATGCTGTAAAATATTAAAGAAACTATGCAAATTATCAAAATATGTCTTTATAGCTTATTTCACAAAATAAATGCATTACTATTAACCATATCCAAAACTAGATGCCCAAGGGCAACATGACGAGCCCACCAAAGGATACCATATTGAACAGAATACCTACAATAGGCATTGTAGAAGTTGTTGTTGTTTTCAAATTTAATGAGGTTTCATCTGTGCAGATTACAGCATTATGTATATAATCCTAGGTGTGAACTGCAGTTTCTCAAGTCAAATTTACAAAAGGTACATTATGTATGTAGTGGGTACGTCATAATAAAATGGTAAATCACTGCCAGGGAAAATGACATGACTAATTCAGCCAAAGATACGCCTAAGGAGATTGATTTTATTCACTTAAGGTAGGTATAAAATTCACTTAAGGTGGGTATAAATCAGGATGTAGAGTTTACTTAACCCTTTACCTCATACATATGCTTTTTGACGCCCCTAATATGTACCTCATAAAGCCTTATCTGCAAAATGCAACAGTTAAACCTTACTAGATTTAATGGTAAAAACCTCATTTCCAAATGACTGAGGAGCAGCAAACAGCATATAACTTGATAAGCCTGCGAGTTACTCACATGCTGATCTTGTTTTATGCTGTTCGCATAGGTTTTTATGGTGTTCTGTATGATCAAACCTTGACCTCCCAATCCCGAAGTGAATGCCTTAACCACTAGGCCCTGGGAGTGGTTATGTTTTAGAACTTTGACCTCCATCTGTGACCTTGACCTTTGAGCTACGAATCTGGTTCTTGTGCATGACACTCATCTCACTGAGCTTGACATTTGTGCCAAATCCTTCCATCCATGATGAAGTTATAGCCCGGACAAGACCAAATCCGGATGGACGGACGGACGCACTAACGCACACATACACCGAACCGCCATTGTGACAACTAAGTCTAGCTCACTGCAAGTGGGCTCAACAACAAAATCAGCAATTTACCTACCTGAAATTTTGCCAATAGTGCAGTTAATTTGCAGGATTCAATGCAAAATTAGAAAATATATTGAGAAAAGTTCCAATGAGTTGATCTTGTCAAGCTTCTTTTATTTTTCTTTCATTTCTCCAACTATAGAGTAAAATGTTTAAATGCTTATTAGATTTGTTGTTGATGTTTTGCAGTTCTGAGAATTTTACATCATTTGCTCTCTAGATGCAATTTCCTTAATATTTTTACATCTTTGTTGGATGCTCACATCCATTTGAATTTCAAAGTATTTAACCACAGATTAATTGTGATTATTGCATTATTTAATTATTTAAACTATTATAGGTCAATCGCCACAGCAATCAATGCAGACAACTATCCTACTCGGCAAATGCCTGTTAATCATATTGAATCAATGAAAATAGCCGGACTGGGATTTTTTTTAACCAGGTTTGGGATTTTTTTTTAATAGAATTGAAAAATAAAAATGATTTCTTTTGGGGAATGGGTCCGTTTATCGGGACCCATGGGAAAGTCAGAAAAAGGCCAGACTGGTGCATACAATTGCAATGATTTTGAACTGAACCACACTGGTTTAACGTAGATTCAATGTTATGCATCTTTTGGGCACTTGACCTGGAAATGCCTTGACACAGAACAAACTACACTCCTAGATTTTGATAAACTTTGAAGGTCAAGCATCATTATTAGAGGAAGAAATGCTGGTCAATAATTTTGAGGATGTCAAGACAAGACAAACTTACATGCAGTGGACTGACATTGAACTGTTTAGATTGTTATATAAACTTACTTGCTGACAGTGGAATCTTCATTTCCAAGGAAGTCCTTTCCTTCTTCATATATTTCTTTAGGAAAGTGAATAATAAATTTTACAGTTGTAGAATATAAATTACACTCTTTCTCTATGCTCCTTTCACGTGCAAATGTATTTAGGGTTTTATTTAACAGACTGAATTCCCCATTAGTTACTGAATAAAAATCATCCAACTGTTCCCTACTGGTCACAATAAAACGAAAGTAGAATTCATTTTTTTTCTTTTGTGAAGCATCCTTTATCTGAACACATGACAATTCTGGCGTGTTTGAAACAATTTTTTTAAATTCTTTATTTTTTTTTTCAAGAAATTTATGCAGTTCTTTCTTGTCATTTGAGGTCACAAAGCCTATGACTGTCTTCACCTCAACAGCCAATTCCAAATCTGAAGAAAAAAACATATACATATAAATCTTTCCATAAAATTATCATTATGCACAAATTCACACCCATACAACACAGTATGAGGAAACATACTCCATGCATATTGCTCTACTAACTTATTTATATAGGTAACAAAAGCCATGTTAACATGGCCATACCCCGCTGAATGCTTGTTCATTAGAAGATGTGATTGAGAGAAGAATAATTTATTTATAAAAGATAATTTTTGGTAATGAAGACTGATGTTTGAAGTGATTATAGATATGAAAGTTCAAACCCACAAAGACCTACTAATTCCTCTATTTTGGGGTCAACAGGTAAAATGTTAAGGTCACTGTGACAAAAATTAAGCCTGATAAATAAGGCAAAAACTCAACAAGAGGGCCAAGATGGCCCTACATGTAAATCACTCACCTGAGAAAGATGATTGCCTAAGATATAAAGATGCTAAAGTGTAAACAAAATGAAATCTGACTTTTTTATGGTGAAAGGGGCATAACTCCTGACCTAATTGGCCAATCTCAGCCATAATCAAACTTGATCAAACATTATGGTCATAAACATTGTCTTAAAGTTTAAAGATTATTGCTAAAAAATAAAGATGCTAGAGTCTAAACAAAGTGAAATCTGGCATTTTTTATATTAAAAGGGGCATAACTCCTGACCTAATCAACCGATCTCAGCCAAAATATAACTCGATCGAGACAATATGGTCATAAACATTGTATTAAAGTTTAAAGATGATTGCTAAAAAAATAAAGATGCTAGAGTCTAAACAATGTGAAATGTGGCATTTTTTTATATTAAAAGGGGCATAACTCCCGACCTTATCACTCGATCTCAGCTATAATTGAACTCAATCGAGACATTATGGTCATAAACATTGTATTAAAGTTTTAAGATGATTGCTCAAAAAATAAAGTTGCTAGAGTGTAAACAAAGTGAAATCTGGCATATATAGTTATATTAAAAGGAGCTTAACTCCTGACCTAATTGACCGATCTCAGCCATATTCAAACTCAATGGAGACATTATGGTCATAAATATTGTCATTAAGTTTGAAGATGATTGCTCAAAAGACGAAGATGCTAGAGTGTAAACAAAGTGAAATCTGGCATTTTTTTTTATATATTAAAAGGGGCTTAACTCCCGACCTAATTGACCGATCTCAGCCATATTCAAACTCAATGGAGGCATTGTGGTCATAAATATTGTCTTTAAGTTTGAAGATGATTGCTCAAGAAATGAAGGTGACAGAGTGTAAACCCTTAATTGTTGACGATGCACGACAGACAACGGACACTCACGGGATCTAAATATCGCAATAGCTCACCCCGAGCTTTTTTTCAGGTGAACTAAAAATTATGAAAGGTAGAGTTATCATTCTTGTGCACTGCACTCCTCCTCAATGAGATATATCCACCTATGAAGTATTAAGTTGATACCTCAAATACTTTTTGGGTTATGCTCCAGACAAAAAAGTGGGATGGAAGGACAGATGGAGATTTACAATATACCCTGCCGCCTTTGGTGGGGGATAAAATGCTGATATGATCCAGTTTAGAGTATCAAAAGAAAGGCAATTCAAAATCACTTTATCAGGTTAAAGAACTATTAACAGGTTCACCTCTTGACCATTTTGATACCATTTAACAACAGTGTACATTAAGTTTGCTGTAAAAAAAAACTTACTGAAAACTACATCTCTTTTTCTAGCGCCTCTACCTGAAGTGGCCATCCTTGCAAAAATGGGATTCTTGGCCTGTAAATGAAAATACCAAACAAAATATACTAAATCATGATGTGAAACGCTTTGTTGACTTAATATATTGGAGGACAGCTTCATCGATTACAATGTTTTGTTGCAGAGAATGTCTGGAATCACCAAAATTTAAGTTTTGTGTTTAATGGATGCAACATATATGTTGCAGTGAGTAAACAACTGTTACGTCATTGATTTGAATAGCATCTTGTTATGATGTCGAAACGTCTTGTGGCTAAACCTTAAAGCTACCAACATGCCAAGCGTTAGGGAGACACCAGGTAGTAACATTACTTCTAAATAGCATCTGCATCGAAAGAAATAGTGTTCTACATTTTCTACCAACTCACAGAGTTCACATTTGTCAGTAGGTGATTATCCTAAAAGTCACTTTTAAGGTAACTACAGTTATTTCTTTAACAAGTATACTGACGGGCAAAAGAAACGCCCCATTCCATGTTCTCGACAACGCAATTGTCAACGTTGCATTCGTGACGTCGCCTGTATACACGGATATGCATGTTGGCGTTCCATAAGTTGAAATGCAATTCGTCGCTGAACACCACGTTCTGCCAACGCTGACCGCGATGGCTGCGGGCCCAGATCAGACGTTGGTGACGGTGGCGTAAAGTTAGAACTAAACCACGGTAGGGTCTACGGCAGGTAATCCTGCCTTCCCTCAGTCGTGTCATCTTCTAACCGTATAACGACTTACAAACCTGTCACCCAAATGACGTTGACGTATGAAATTATCTTGTCTTACAGACGTCACACGAGGTCTTCCTGAACTCTAACACGTCAAACAAGACGCTGAATCGTCGAACGCGAGACGTTAAAATGTCTGGCGACTTGTTCTTGCGTTCGCCCGCATTCGAGCATGGCCAAAACGCGAGCTCTCTCTTCAGAATTTAGCCTTGGCATTCTTAAATACGAATGTTTAATCAGAAAATCTCTGAAATTGTGATTGTCTATCAACTAGCACATGTAACTGTGTAAAATGTGATCGATTTCACCATGTGGTAAACAAACACGAGGTGCACGTAGAAATCATGAGCAGCCACTGGAAATGGACATAGGACTGAATAGAAGTGCACGATTTTTTCTTTGCCGTGATTGTCCGTCAATGTACATGTACACAGACTACATTTCACTAAAATTTCAATATGTATGAGGAAAATAACGCCAAATTCTGTTGGGGCGTTTCTTTTGCCCGTCAGTATATGAATATTAGATAAGTGACGTAAACCATGAAAATAATGTTGCTGGGTTTAACATTCCACCGACTGTATTTCAGTCATTTGGAGGCAATGTCTACTTGAGACAAATATAGTGCTGCCCCAATGTAGTACCATGCCAAAGAAATGCGGCATACCACCTACTGATGTCCCGATGATCGAACATAATCAAATAATCAGTGGTGATCTGCTGATGTCAGTGACAATCGAGTCCACTTGCGATAATTGAAGTCGCTACAGGTACACGAGTCTCCTTGTCGTTAATTTATTTTCTTTGTGGCATTCCGCAACTTGTTAGTCAAAATATCATCTGAATGTATTAACAACAATAAACTTACTGTATATTTACGGTTTGTCACAGTAATTATGATGCAAACAATGCATTTGCTTGAATGTCTTCGTTTAATATTATTATGTAAAGTACTGTACAGAACTTCTGGTTGAATCGTATCAAAATAAATGTAGCAAATATGAATATGAGAACAATGATTCTGTAAGCATTTATTTCACAATTAATATAATAAAAATAAAGAACAGAGGACAACTTACACATACATATGATAAAGCTTTTATATCAATTTAAATTCTGAAATATACCCATATACTTTGCTGATATGGCTTCTCTAGTGGGTGGGGTAATAACTGAGGAAGTACAGGAAACAAGAGGGCCAAGATGGCCTGTGTCGCTCACCTGAATAAAATGGCTGTTTTAGGCAAAAATGACTAGTGGTGGGGTAACTCCAAAAAAGGAAAAAAAAAAACTGGCATCTTAAATTTTTTTTTATTTGGGAATTCATGCAGTCATCATTCATATCAAGTTTAATGAAGACTGGGACAAAAATGTAGGCCTCTAGAGTGTTAACAAGGTTTTTCTAAGATTTTCTAAGATTTGACCTAGTTTTTGACCCCACATGACTCATATTTGAACCCATCCAATATATCATGTAGACAAACATCCTGACCAAGTGTCATGAAGATTGGGCCAAAACTGTGGCCTCTAGAGTGTTCACAAGGTTTTTCTAAGATTTGACCTGGTGACCTAGGTTTTGGCCCCACATGACCCAATATCAAATTCATCCGAGATATCATGTAGACAAACATCCTGACTAAATTTTAAGAAAGATTGGGCAAAATCTGTGGCCTCTAGAGTGTTCACAAGGTTTTTCTAAGATTTGACCTGGTGACCTAGTTTTTGACCCCACATGACCCATTTTGGAACTCATCCAATATATCACGTAGACAAACACCCAGACCAACTTTCATGAAGATTGGGCTAAAACTGTGGCCTCTAGAGTGTTAACAAGGTTTTTCTAAGATTTGACCTGGTGACCTTGTTTTTGACCCCACATGACTCATTTTTGAACCCATCCAATATATCATGTAGACAAACATCCTGACCAAGTGTCATGAAGATTGGGCCAAAACTGTGGCCTCTAGAGAGTTCACAAGGTTTTTCTAAGATTTTCTAAGATTTGACCTAGTGACCTAGTTTTAGACCCCACATGACCATTTTTAACCCATCCAATATATCATGTAGACAAACATCCTGACCAAGTGTCATGAAGATTGGGCCAAAACTGTGGCCTCTAGAGAGTTCACAAGGTTTTTCTAAGATTTAACCTGGTGACCTAGTTTTTGGCCCCACATAACCCAATATCAAATTCATCTGAGATATGATGTAGACAAACATCCTGACCAAGTGTCATGAAGATTGGGCCAAAACTGCGGCCTCTAGAGTGTTTGCACAAGTGCTCAGGTGAGCTAAAAAAGAATTATCATGTGTACCCCTTCTCCAAAATTGAAAGAGAGGTCAAATGAATGCACACTATGTACAAATTTGTTGTTCTTTAAATAGATTTAAAACTTGAACTTTCACTAAATGCGATTAATACCCCCGCAATACTGCTTTAGAAATGATGAAGTTGTTAGGATTAAGAAGAGTATGAAAAAGACATTTTTACATTAGTTTTTTTTCCAGATTTTTGGCTGGGTTACACAGGTTGTGCTTGACCATTGTATGAAATTGTTTTGAATTCCAACCAGTAGTTTTAAAGTTAAGCTCCGGACAAGGAAAAGTAACAAAGGGCAATAACTCTGTAATTACAATAGATAGAGTTATGGTTCTTGTGCACTGCACTTCCTCATATTGTGGTTGACCATTGTATGAAATTGTTTTGAAATCCAACCAGTAGTTTAAAAGTTATACTCTGGACAAGGAAAAGTAACAAAGGGCAATAACTCTGTAATTCCTATAGATAGAGTTATGGTTCTGGTGCACTGCACTTCCTCTCATTGTGCTTGACCATTGTATGAAATTGTTTTGAAATCCAATCAGTACTTTACAACTTATACTCCGGATAAGGTTACAAGTTATACTCCGGACAAGGAAAAAAAATACAAAGGGCAGTAACTCTGTAATTACTCTAGATAGAGTTATGGTTCTTGTGCACTGCACTTCCTCATATTATGGTTGACCATTGTATGAAATTGATTTGAAATCCAACTTGTACTTTTCAAGTTATGCTCCGGACAAGGAAAAGTAACAAAGGGCAATAACTCTGTAATAAGTCAAGATGGAGTTATGGTTCTTGTGCACAGCACTTCCTCTCCATGTGCTTGATCATTGCATGAAGTTGTATTGAATTCCAATAATGCAACAGACCGCTGGACCGACCGACCGACTGACCGACCAACCGACCGACCGACTTCATTTTGGGGGTATAAAAACGTTATAAGTGTTTTTAATACAATAGGTGGAGAAAGAGGAGGTTGTTCAGGACTTGGAACATAGGCTATAGTGCATTATGAAAAAACAAAAAAACATTAATTTAATAAAGGATGAAACCGGACACTGCTCTTAAGCATGGGGAATCAATATCCATGTTGGTCACTGTAATTTGTTTGAAAAAAACAAGAGGGCCATGATGGCCCTGAAACGCTCACCTGAGTACCATTGCTACAACTGATTACAAGGTTTTTAAACAGACAAGAATTCTGATATAACTCAATCTTAAACATTTTAGCCCTGACAATACTACACACCAAATATAAAAGCACTGGGCCTTATGGTTTCAGAGGAGAAGACTTAGTGCGGGGTCATTTATCTCCAAAGGGCCACCATTTTAAAAATCTTGATAATGGACCATTAGATGATGCTACATACCAAAAATCTAAGCTATAGGCCTTATGGATTCAAAGTAGAAGATTTTTTTTAAAGATTTTCCTATATAACTCTATGTAAAATAAGTGACCCCTGGTGCGGGGGCATTTATCACCATAGGGCTATGGTTTTAACAATCTTGGTAATGAACCATAAGATGATGCTACATACCAAATATCTAAGCTCTAGGCCTAATGGAATCATAGAGGAAGATTTTTAAAGATTTTCCTATATAACTATGTAAAAAAGTGACCCTGGTGCGGGGGCATTTATCACCTAGGGTATGATTTGAACAATCTTGGTAATGAACCATAAGATGATGCTACATACCAAATATCTAATCTCTAGGCCTTATGGATTTATAGAAGAAGGTTTTTAAAGATTTTCCTATATAACTCTATGTAAAACAAGTGACCCCTGGTGCGGGGGCATTTATCACCGTAGGGCTATGATTTGAACAATCTTGGTAATGAACCATTAGATGATGCTACATACCAAATATCTAAGCTCTAGGCCTAATGGATTCATAGAAGAAGATTTTTAAAGATTTTCCTATATAACTATGTAAAACAAGTGACCCCTGGAGCGGGGGCATTTATCACCGTAGGGCTATGATTTGAACAATCTTGGTAATGAACCATTAGATGATGCTACATACCAAATATCTAAGCTCTAGGCCTAATGGATTCATAGAGGAAGATTTTTAAAGATTTTCCTATATAACTCTATGTAAAACAAGTGACCCCTGGTGCGGGGGCATTTATCACCGTAGGGCTATGATTTGTACAATCTTGGTAATGGCCCATAAGATGATGCTACATACCAAATATCTAAGCTCTAGGCCTTGCAGTTTTGCAGAAGAAGATTTTCAAAGTTTGCATTTTTAAAATCTATTTTTAGCTCCTGTGACCTAATTATGCAATGGACCAAAACTATTTATACAACTTTAGTAGAGCTTCATCCAAGGAACATTCCTGCAAAATATTTTTCAAATTGGCCAAGCCGTTTAGGAGGAGATGTTGTTTGAAGCAATTGTTGACGCCGGACGCACGCACGGACGCCGGACAAAAGGCGATCAGAAAAGCTAACCTTGAGCACGTTGTGCTCATGTGAGCTAAAAAGATTGTTTAGACTGTTGATACGGATGTGATGACATGAATAAAAATTATTTTCGTATCCAGCCATGTTGCCTGTTTAAATCCCCTGGTCCTGTGACCATACTCACTGCATGAGTATTATTTGGCACCATTGAATTTACATTAATTACCATTGAAGGTTATTGATATTTCATTTTAAATCATTGATACACCATTATTTTATGTAAAATGACACCACCAAAATACCATTGAAAAAACATTTTATTCCATTAAAATCCCTCATTGGATACCATTGAAAATAATTATTTTTCATTTTTTTAGGGAGAGCTCATTTGCATATTTCGGCTCATTTCAATGGAGTTTCAACTGAATTTCAATGTTGTTTTGATGAAGTTTCAATGGTTGCACTATTTAGTATATAAAGACTTTCAATGGTCCTTCAAGGGTTGTGCTACATTTGGTTCTGCAAAGAGAAATGGTAATTCAATGGTGTTTCAAGCCATTTCATTTCGATAAGGGAAGGGAGAATTTGATGAGAATAGATCTTTTAACACTTTTTTATAGCCTTTGTATTTTTTTACCAATGTCTCATATTTACAAGGAACATACCATAGGTGATCCTTTAAGTTTGGATGGAGTTTGGGGTCTCTGGGTTCATGGTAAAGTCTTGCATTTATATATTTTTGATAAAGTTGAATATTTTTCAACTTCATTACAAGTCATAGCAATGACTTGCCAACTTATATTTTTCACAATTACAAAATGCCATGACTCTGTCAAGTTATATAACTGTGTTTACAATTTTTTTGGCAATTTTTCTGTCCATAACTGAGTGAATGCATAAACATTTTTTGAAATATTGTTACTAACAAGATTTTGAGCCGGGAGCATTTGTGTTTACCAAACACGTTCTTGTTTCAGAATACTAAATGACAAAAAAATTGTGTTTTATGGTAGACCATGGTGGTGGTGACCATGTTAGCAACCATGGTTAGGTGACCATGAAAAGCTGTGGTGCCATTTAACAAAACATGGTCTACCATGGTAGACCATGGTGGTGGTGACCATGTTAGCAACCATGGTTAGGTGACCATGAAAAGCTGTGGTGCCATTTAACAAAACATGGTCTACTATGGTAGTTTATGGTTACAGGACCATGAAATACCATTGTAGTTCATGGTAGTTCATGGTTAAATAACCATGAATTTCGCCGGGGTTGGATCAATTTCAAGGTTGTCAAACATACTTTTTCCTAAAAATATGTCGAATCTCGCATCCCGGTTTAAAACCTGCAAAAATGGCACCTGTCTCATAACATTGCAGGGAATCGCTGTAAAGATTGGCCTGTTTCTGAAGCAACGATTTTTTTTACCCTGTTTCAATATGCTACAGGCATTTACTTCAAAGATTGATTCGTTTCTTAGGCAACATTTTTTAATTTTACTCGCTTCAATACAGGCATTCGCTGTAAAGATTGGCCCAGTGTGCAAAGGATATATATACATTAAATACTTCAAAGAACCTAGATTGGCTCACTGACATACTAACAAGATGATAAATACAGGCCTTGATCATTCTTAAAATCTTGCTTAATTTTGTGGCAGGCATCAGCAACTGGTTCAAAATATCAACCATATGTCTGTACAGCAACATACCAAGTCTGGTGAAAGTCTTCAATCCTTGTATCACCCCATGGCACTTCTGTTAAACCCAAGACAGAAGGTAAGTATCTGCTTTGGAATTATCTGAAACAAACGAAAAAATTAATACAACAAGATGTGTTAGAAAATCACTATGCCCACATCTCAGCAGGTCAGATATTACATAATTAATTGATGTCATTTGAAAGCCATTCACGAGCGGAATAATACATATGTCAAATAAAATTATAGACTTTATTTAATATGGTAATGGAGTAATGCTCAAGACAAATAAACAAGAGGGACATGATGGTCCAGAAGTTGCTAGCTCACCTGAGATACATTTCCTTGATTTCCTGTACAAGTTAATTAATTGCAGATTAGTCATACTGAATACATTGTCCATACAGAAATACCGGTACAGCAAGATCATTAAATTTTCAATTCCACATCAAACAGTACCTTTGGCAATTCAGTGGTTTTTTGGTAAAAATATATGGAGAATATAGGCAGCATTACAACCCTGCCTGGAATATATATTTTCCCCCAAAATTTTTTCATTTTCCCCATCCATTATTATGAGTTTACATACCATATTATGTGCATGGACTCGCTGTTGAAGTTTAATGTTATATTCTTAATAAAATTGTGCAAACATGTTATATCATTGTTCTCATAATTCTTATATGCAATAAAACTTCATTAAATAACAGTAAAATACAACCAAACGCCTACATTATACATAGTAGAACAATTCCCCTACTAGCTCGTTCAGGCAGTTTTCCCCCCTCCTGTGGGCCTTGACCCCTTTCCCCACAAAGTGAAACAAGAGGGCCATGACGGCCCTGGATCGCTCACCTGATATCATTAGGCTATGTAAAATCAAGTGACCCCTGGGGCAGAGCCAATTTTGACCCCAGGGTCATGATTTGAACAAACTGGGTAGCGGTCTATTAGCCCATGTTACAAACCAAATATCTAAACTCCAGACCTTGTGGTTTTTGAGAAGAAATTTTTCTGCTTTTTTAAAAAAAAAAAATCCCTGGGGCGGGGCCAATTTTCACCAAATATCTAAACGCCAGGCCATGTGTTTTCTAGTTTCCTAAAAAGAAAAAGAAGTTATTTCTATATTAGCCTATGTAAAATCATGAACCCCAATGGCGGGGCCAAATTTGACCCCAGGGCCATGATTTGAACGAACTTGGTTCTGATCTACTAGACAGTACTGCACACCAAATATCTAAACCCTAGGCCTTGTGGTTTCTTAGAAGAAGATTTTTCAAGTTTTTTTTCCTATATTAGCCTTTGTTAAATCAAGTGACCACTGGGGCGGGGCCAATTTTGACCCCAGGGTCATAATTTGAACAATCTTGGTAGAGAGTCATAAAATCATGCTACATACCAAATATCTAAACTCCAGGCCTTGTGGTTTCTGAGAAGAAGATTTTTTCAAGTTTTTAAAAAATAAGTCTATGTAAAATCAAGTGATCCCTGGGGTGGGGCCAATTTTCACCAAATATCTAAACGCCAGGCCATGTGTTTTCTAGTTTCCTAAAAAGAAGAATTTTCAAGTCATTTCTATAATTATTAGCCTATGTAAAATCAGGTGACCCCAATGGCGGGGCCAAATTTGACCCCAGGGCGATGAATTGAACAAACTAAATATAGATCCACTAGACAATACATGATTCATGATTTGAACAAACTTGGTAGAGGTCTATTAGCCCATGTCACATACCAAATATCTAAACTCCAGGCTTTGTGATTTCTGAGAAGAAGATTTTTCACATTTCTCCTATATTAGTCTTTGTTAAATCAAGTGACCCCTGGGGTGGGGCCAATTTTGACCCCTGGGCCATGATTTGAACAAACGTAGAAGAGATCCACTAGACAATGCTACACACCAAATATCTAAACACCTGGGGCCGTATTCATAAAGCTCCTTAGGAACAAATTTCCCTTAGTCTCTAAGATTTTCCTTAAAATCACATAGATTTCCCTTAGGTATTAAGGATTTCCTTTAGTCTTATATATAAAACACCTTAGGAGATTTATTCCATGTAAGGAATTATTTTCCTTAAAAACTAAGGAGTTTTATGAATAAGACCCCAGACCTTGTGATTTCTGAGAAGATTTTTCAAGTTTTTTCATATATTAGCCTATGTAAAATCAGGGACCCCTTTGGTGGGGCCAAATTTGACCCAATGGTCATGATTTGTAAAAACATTGTAGAGACCCAGTAGACAATGCTACATACCAAATATCTAAATTTCTGAGAAGAAGATTTTTTCAAGTTTTTCCTATATTAGCCTATGTTAAATCAAGTGACCCCTGGGGCGGGGCCAAATTTGACCCCAGTGCCATGATTTGAACAAACTTGGTAGAGATCCACCAGACATTGCTACACAAAAAATATCTTAACTCTATGCCTTGTGGTTTCTGAGAAGAAGATTTTTCAAGTTTTTCCTATATTAGCCTATGTTAAATCAAGTGACCCCTGGGGCGGGGTCAATTTTGACCCCAGGGTCATAATTTGAAAAATCTTGGTAGAGAGTCATAAGATCATGCTACATACCAAATATCTAAACTCCAGGCCTTGTGGTTTCTGAGAAGAAGATTTTTCAAGTTTTTCCTATATTAGCCTATGTTAAATCAAGTGACCCCTGTGGCGGGGCCAAATTTGACCCCAGGGCCATGATTTGAACAAACTTGGTAGTGATCTATACACAAGCTAACACAAAAAAAACCCCGGCCTTGGAAAATTTTTCAAGTTTTTCCTATATTAGCCTATGTTAAATCAAGTGACCCCTGGGGCGGGGCCAATTTTGACCCCAGGGTCATAATTTGAACAATCTTGGTAGAGAGTCATAAAATCATGCTACATACCAAAAATCAAAAGGCTAGGCCTTGTGGTTTCGTGGAAGAAGATTTTTAAAATTTTCATTTTTAAAATCTATTTTTAGCTCCTGTGACCTAGATTTTTGACCAATCAAAATAATTTTACCAACTTTGGTAAAGGGCTCCATAATGAACATTCCTGTGAAGTTTTATTAAAATCCAGTGAGTAGTTTAGAAGGAGATGTTGTTTAAAAGAAATTGTTGAAGCACGGACGACGGACAAAAGGCGATCACAAAAGCTCACCATGAGCACGTTGTGCTCAGGTGAGCTAAAAAAAACACTGCAAATTGTGTCAAATTTTCAAGGGATCGAAATGCCTACGCAATTAATGAATGGTATGAAACCTAAGGGCCATAACTACAGACATTATAATGAGCCAGAACTCCAGACCTAATTAACGTGCAGATAATTATCAGTCATAATCGAAGATATTTTGACTAATAAAATTGTCACAAAGTTAATAATTTAAAAAGAAGAAAAAAATGAAAGAAAAAAATCCTGAAGAATCTGAGATACTAGAGAAGAGTATATTAATCTCTACTGAGATCTGCTCCGGAGGCCAAAAATAACTAGATTTCATTCAATGATACCAATGATAGGACTCTTTGCTAACATTGTCAAATGTAAAGATTAATACCGTTAGAAAGAATATATATTAAATTCCCTACCTTTTACTCTTTTTTTTTTTGTATGGACTTACTTCTCATACATGAACTTTGTGAAATAAGCCATATGGCAAAAATAAATCAATTTATTTTGATATATCGCTTTCTTATAACTTAACCAAATTTAGTATTCTGGATACCAAACTAAATGTCCTGAAAATCCCTACAATTCATTTATAGCATATTTGGGTCTAGTTTTATAGGTTTTCAAAATATAAGCAATTAAACTTAAACCTCTTAATTCTGCATATCAAAAATCTTTTTTTTATTTTAGTGTTTAGCCGCAGGAATAAAATCGTAAATGCTAGTGTGCATTAGAATCGTTGACGCGTGTACCCTCGTGAGTTAAATTTCAATAACGCTCATACATACGGTCGAGACGACTGTATTAAACAAAGTTCCTCCATTTGGCCCTTTTACCTAACAGACAAATAAGCTTGCAGCATCTTGAAAGGATGACGTGTGTTGATCATTTTGTTTCAAGCGTCTACACTTATACAAGCTCATGGTATTTCAAGCTGGCAATTAAATACATTGTACTATAACATATTTTCACATAGCTTATCATTTATCATAAATTTGGAATATAGCTTGTACAACATTTATCAATTGAGGCAACAATAAAGTCAGGAATTTGCAATGTTTCAACGATCTAAATGACGTGTCAAAACGCTCAAAGGATTATGGGTAATGCAATGCTGCAACTGATATGTATAAGTAATGTAAATTAAATGATTTGACACACCATTAAATTATTGTCAACACTTGTTTAGCTAGTAATATCAATATGATATAAGTAAAAAGTTTATTTTGCAATTAATAGGACTAATACATGTCTGTAAACTTACATTATCTGAAAAAGCTTCAATTAAGGTGAAAGCAAAAGTAGGATATTTTCCGAAAATTCTTACAATTGGGTTTAAATTCGTATTTTTGATGTAATTTCCTTATACTGTAATCAATTTCAAAACTCTAGGTACCAAAATAATCGTCTTAAAATTCTCTACATCTCACTCACTTATTTCCAATGATTTTTAAGATATAAGCCTTTTAACCTTGACATAACAGCAAAATTGCTGAAATTCTACATGTTTAAATTCTTATTTTTAATGTAACTTCCTTATACTTCGATCAATTTCAAAAGTTGAGGTACCAAAATAATCGTCTGAAAATGCTCTACATTTCACACGCTGTGTATATATATATATATATATATATATATATATAAAAGATTATTTTCAATATTTTTTGAGATACAAGCTCTTAGGGCTGAAACGGTACAGGACCCTCACGGTTCGGTTCGGTACACGGTATTGGGGTTTCGGTCCGGTACATTTTCGGTACATTTCTTCTCCTTGCTGATAATTTTAATTCTCACTCAAGGGTTTCAATAAGACCCAATATCAGGAATTTTTTAACAATAGCCATTATATCAAATTAAATGATCTATTTTGATATAAAATCCATTTCAACAGCCTATGTTGTTGTAAGATTTTTTGTGTGATTAATTATGTTGTTGGTATTCACATTGTTTGATAACTGATTATCAGACTAGTATGATAAAATAAATCAATATTCTACTTTTCACACACATTTTCCTTACATACTTTTTATACTATTTTTTCATTGATTTTACATACCTTACACACAGTACTCTAAGATCATCCATGGCTATTTATGAAAACAAAAGAGATCAATTCAATTATGTAAAATAATACCCTACGGTTTCAAACTTTGTTTACAAGCATAGTTCCTTTCTTAGAGTACATATTCAGCGGAGAGAGTTGATATAAATGTTTGTTTGTGTGTGTGTTTTTTATCGGACAAAGAGTTTTGATGTGCTCTGTTTCTTTTTCCTGTGCGTTTTAAAAAGTTAAGTAAAATCCGCGAAAACTGGTGACATTTTCAAACACACGTCTGATTATATTTTATGTTCAAGGCTCAAGATATGCGTGTATCTAGTCTGAAGAATATTAAAAACATATTCTCTTACCTTTAAATCAAGATTAAAAGGATTACCATTTGCTTTTTCGAAAGTAAAATCGGCAATTTTTCTCATCTGAACGTTCGCCAATCTAGCAGTAATTTGTTGACTTTTAATGCAAACTGATGAAACAAACATATCAGTTATTGAGAAAAGTGAAATAAAAAATGTTGAGGATATCTAGGCAATATATTTTCATTATTTTGTTCTCGAGGGAAATTGTTACGATGACATTAGACTTTGTTGTTGTTGTTGTTGCCATTACGTGAAATGTCCTCTTGTTTCAATCAAGCAGTCTGGTACTGTTAATGATTTCACTGCAGCTGCCCTTACAATCTCGTATTTTAAGCATATTTTACCTGATAAATGCCTACTTATGCAACATTTCATTGGATTTGCTTTTTGGCCTCGGTACGAACCGTAACCTAACCTAAATGGACCGTGTACCGTACCGTGAGACATAATACCGCGGTACGTCCGTACCGAACTATACCGTTTCACCTCTACAAGCTCTTAAACCTAGAGAAATCTGCAAAAATCACCAAAGCTATATGCACGAATTTCGGGGTTTTTTTCCCCATTACTCCATGAACCTTAGATAAATCGTTAAACTTTAAGCATTAAAAGAACGGCCAAACATTGCTCTACAAATAATATCCATATTCATATTTTTCGAAAATCAAAGGTTTCCGAGATATAAATGGTTAAACACACTGAGGGTTACCAAATGTTTGTTTTTCCGCCATAACTCAACCGATTTAACCCCAATCATCAAAAACTAAATATCACCTGAAAGGTCTTTCTAAGCAATACAAATTATATGCATAGTGTCTTGATAGAATATTAACAGTTTTTGAGATATTTAAAGACGAAGAAAAACCCGATAATTGATATATGACCTTGACCTTTGGGATTTTCTGGAAACGGAAGTGACATGGGTCCATAGAATCTAATACTGCATTTTCAGTCAAAATTTCAAGCAAATCATATAAAAAATAAAGCCTACAGGGCTTAAAAACCGTTAGTTTAATACGAACGTTTTTTAAGCATAATGATGTCATGTAACGTCATATGACGTTCATCTTCTAAGATTGTAAAGAAGACCTGAAGACTTATAATCTGTCCAAATATCAGCTTTCTAGCTCATCTGAAGCGATTTTATACGCATTTGAAATTTGACGCTAATCTTGGATTCGCCATAGAACAATTGCCTTTTCAAATTTTGAAAAACAGACACCAGGATGCACAACTAGAGCCTAACATACACATTCTGTGAAATTTTTATGACAATCGCGTACAAACTTTTTCAACTGACGACAAATCTGACGTTACATGACGTCATATGAATATGAAATTGATTGCATCCGAAAGCTCATGGTTTGAAATATATGCCATAAAATTTTCACTGTTCTGGGCCAATGGCAACACATCGTAATCAACACAAATATAAGAGGAAGAAAAAAAGAATTATAACTAGATTTCGTTTGCACGGCTAAAGATCAGACTTTCTGCAAACTGTTTAAAACTCAATCAAACTGAAAATCATTTATTCGGAATACATGTAGGCAGAAAATATTAGGTATCTAGATGGTAACCTATACATTCTTTGAAAATTTTAGAAAAATTCATCAATTTATAATGTCTGCAGAGCGCTTATAAACTTTTTGATTTGACGTCTATTCTGATGAGTATCATTGCATATGAAAATTCAGCATATTCAATATATGCCATAACTTTTTTGTAATTCTGGACCATTAGGATCACACTGAATTTATAAATTGCACTAGAAATGAAAACATAATAACCCCATGACATCAAATGACGTCTCCCTATGAAAATCTGAAGAAAACCTTTAAAATTACAATGTGTGAATTTCAGCTTTTTATCTCATATGGAGTCTCTGAAGTATTAAACTTAATTTCTACGTCATATTTTTTTAAACTTGGTTTCACCACAGAACCTCGGTCTTTTCAATATTTTGAAAACAAAAGTAAGGATGCATAACAAAAGCCAAACTTATACCTTCTGTGAATTTACTAGAAAATCCATCCAAAAATATATTCTGCAGAGCGCGTACAAACGTTTTAACTGACATCAAATCTAGCATCTATGACGTCATATGACATGCTATGAATTTGAAAATCATTGCATTAAAAAAACATATGGTATGAAATATTTGCCATACAATTTCCATTGTTCTTGGCCATTGCCAATTGCATTTTCTGAAAATGTTTAAAACTAGAACTATCACTAAATGTGATTAATACCCCCGCAATACTGCTTTAGAAATGATGAAGTTATTAGGATTAAGAAGAAGAGTATGAAAAAGACATTTTTACATTAGTTTTTTTTCCAGATTTTTGGCCGGGTTACACAGGTTGTGCTTGACCATTGTATGAAATTGTTTTGAATTCCAACCAGTTTTAAGTTAAGCTCGGACAAGGAAAAGTAACAAAGGGAATAACTCTGTAATTACTAGAGTTATGGTTCTTGTGCACTGCACTTCCTCTTATTGTGGTTGACAATTGTATGAAATTGTTTTGAATTCCAACCAGTTCTTTTCAAGTTATGCTATGGACAAGGAAAAGTAACAAAGGGAAATAACTCTGTAATTACTCTAGATAGAGTTATGGTTCTTGTGCACTGCACTTCCTCATATTGTGGTTGACCATTGTATGAAATTGTTTTGAAATCCAACCAGTAGTTTAAAGTTATACTCTGGACAAGGAAAAGTAACAAGGGCAATAACTTGTAATTCCTAAGAGTTATGGTTCTTGTGCACTGCACTTCCTCTCATTGTGCTTGACCATTGTATGAAATTGTTTTGAAATCCAATCAGTACTTTACAAGTTATACTCTGGACAAGGAAAATGTAACAAACGGCAATAACTCTGTAATTCCTACAGAGTTATGGTTCTTGTGCACTGCACTTCCTCTCATTGTGCTTGACCATTGTATGAAATTGTTTTGAAATCCAATCAGTACTTTACAACTTATACTCCGGACAAGGAAAAAAGTTATGGTTCTTTTCCTATTGTGGTTGACCATTGTATGAAATTGTTTTGAAATCCAACTTGTACTTTTCAAGTGAAAGTAGGGTATTTTCTATTTTCCGAAAATGCCTAACTTACAGTGTAGCAATACCACGTGACTGTCAACTTTTGTCTCCGCTTGAACATAGAAAAGTACCCATAAGTATTATAGGTTAGTTCATAATTACCTTTAACTACACAATATGCCCAGTCAGCAGAAGTTATCGGGCCAATGTAGCACTGATATCGGCACCTTTGTCTGCACTAAGGGTGATTAATACCCCCGCAAAATGAAATTTTTGAAGTAAAATTAATTTTAATTAGTAAATACTTACCTGTTATTACTTCAGGTATATGTCTATTTGCGCCCGGCTTCCAAAACAGAGTCCACAAAATAAACCATTCCCAATAATCCCCTAGTTACCGGAAGTGTAACCCCCATTCTCCAATTGTATATGAAGCCATCGAGAGATACAACCACCAGCAAGCGGGGAGGGAGGTGGGACTCTGTAATAACAGGTATTTACTAATTAAAATTAATTTTACTTCAAAAATTTCATTTTAATAGCATAAATACGTTACCTGTTATTACTTCAGATATGACTTCGTCGCTAAGGTGGGAGGTTGCTAACAATGAACCTTGATTGCAGCGACACCCAAAGCATAAAACAGCTAAAACTTCTAGTGGATAACGCTCTTGTCCAGAGCGAAAATCTTCAGAACAGAATAACTAAACGACTGTCTGAGCTATCACTAGTGGACCCAAGTCCAAAAGGTTTTGTGATTGGTTAGCCAGTGAGCGGAGATAAAAGGAAGAAAACGTAGCAGAAGACTTCCAAGAAGCCGCTTTAAGAATATCATCCATGGGAGATTTATTCAAGAAAGCCCAAGAAGCAGACAAAGCACGGAGCTCATGCGGTCTAATTCTCAAAAAGGATAGGTCTCCAGGGCCTTTTTACCCTTCTTAACTGTAGCCGGTAAAGGGCTGCTTCCCCAAGCCAAATAACCACCTTTTTCCCCCAAAAATAGTCCTCAAATTCCCCACTCTTAAATAAAATTCCCCATTAAGGAGGTAGCTGATCATTGAGAAACCTAGAGAACAATATTATGACGCTAATTTAACTCTGTTTAACTCTATTGATTCTTAAACAAAATATTTGATTAGTCTTTATGTTAAGTTTCTAGTATGTCTTGCTGTGCCAAGACCAGTTTATGCTTATATTTATTAAATATGGTAAAAAAAAATCCCTTAATAAGTTGTAAACAAGTGGCTTGCTATTTTCCCCATTAAAAGGGCTAGGGCGCTTTCCCCAAAATTGGAAAAAAAGGCCCTGGTCTCTATCCGAGAGATCCGAATAGGCAAACTTGATAGTTGAGGCTACCCAATGAGATATTGTTGCTGCCGAAACCTCGCCCCCCCACCCCCTCTTGATCGGAAGGAAAAGACGAAGACGACGACCCCTCAAAGGTTTAACCTTCTGAAGGTAAAACTTCAAAGTTCTAACCGGACAAAGAAGCCAATCAGGATCATCCCTAGTGCAAGACCTTGCAAGGCTCTGAATAACCACCGGAGGAGAACAGACTGATGGAAGTTGGGTTTTTGCAAGAAAACCAGGTTGAAAACTCAAAGATACAGAGCCATCAGATTTGTTAAAACGTAAACAGCCTTCCTCGGTAGAAAAGGCGTGGATTTCACATCGACGCTTAGAAGATGTCATCGCTATGAGAAAGACTGTCTTCCAGGTGACGTGAAGGAGTGAAGCCTCAGAAAGAGGTTCAAAAGGCGATTTAGTAAGAGCCAGTAAGACACAAGAAAGATCCCACTTTGGAGTTAACGAACGAGAGACTGGCCTAGACAGTTCAAACGAACGAATAATTTCCGAAAGGTAAGGATCCGAACCAAGGGAAGAGGATCTGTGGAACTTCAGAGTGTTAGACAACATGGATCTATAACCCTTGATAGAACTGACAGCAAGTTCTTTTTCATTAAAGAGAAAAACTAGAAAATTAGCAATTTCTCTTACAGGGGTCTAGACCGGATTAATCTGCCGTGCGATACACCAATCACGGAAGACCTTCCACATTGCCTGGTAGACAGATCGAGTAGATTGTCTCCTGGCTTTGGAGATAATAGAGGCAACTGTTGCTGAAAATTTCTTCTGTCTAACTCGTTGTTGGATAACATCCAAGCGTGAAGACGAAGAGCGCAAGGATTCTCGTGAAGTACCCAGTTTCGACCTTGCGATAGAAGGTCCGGAACTTGAGGGAGTTCTATAGGATGGTCTATTAGAAGATCCAGAAGATCTACGAACCAAGATCTCATTGGCCAAAGAGGTGCAATGAGAAGAATCCTGCATTGAGATCGCAGAACTTTCCTTAGAACTAAGGGAATCAGAGTGAATGGAGGGAACGCATAAGCAAATAGATGATCCCAGTTTACAGACAGAGCATCTTTCACCCAAGCCCTGTGATCCGACACCGGGGACACGAAAAGTGGAAGTTGATTGTTCAGTCTGGTTGCAAAGAGATCTACAGAAGGAAACCTGAAAATCGCAAACAGGGATGTCGCGACCCGAGGAAGTAATTTCCATTCCGAGGGAAGAAGAGAATGCCTGCGGGATAGTTGGTCCACCAAGACATTCAGACGACCCGGAAGGTGTCCGACTTGGATGCGTACCAAAGACTCCTGACACCAATGAAGGAGGTGCCAGGCTTCCATGCATAGAGATGGGGAGTGTGTCCCCCCTTGTCTGCAAATGTAAGAGACAACAGTCGTGTTGTCTGTAGATATCAGAACAGATCTGCCTCGAATGAGAGGAGAGAACTGTTGTAAGGCTAGCAGAACCGCCTTGAGTTCCAAGTTGTTGATATGAAGAGAACTGTCCCGGAGGGACCAAAGTCCCGAAGTTGTAAGACCCAGAGGTTCCAGATGTGCACCCAAGCCTGACAGACTGGCATCCGAGAATAGAAACAGTTCCGGTAGAGGAGGAGAAAGAAGAACACCCTCTCGAAATGAGGGGGAGTTCCACCAACGGAGATGATGAACTAATTCCCGTGAAACCGGAAGAATGGCTTGTAAACGATCTCGACTGGGACGCCAGAGAGAAAGTAGGATGAATTGAAGAGGTCATTTGTGAAGGCGACCGAGAGGAACAAGATCCGCTGCTGCATTGAGTACACCCAGAAGTGAGAGGAACTCATGAGCTGAGATTGATTTCCGAGTGGAAAACACCCGAACCAAAGTTAGAAGAGCAAGAATCCTGGGTTCCGGAATTCTGATCCTGTTCTGATTGGAAAGAAACTGCATCCCGACAAGAGTGAAGTTCTGGGATGGGATCAACTCCGATTTCTCGGAGTTGAGGATGAAGCCTAGACTTAGACTAGATCTATCACCCACTGAAGTTCGCCGAGGAGAGCAACTGGGTCCATGTGCAGAAGGAGCCAGTCGTCGAAATATGCAGTCAACATCGTACATGCGACCACCTGTATTAAATGACTTTTTTATTAAACGACCGTTATAAATCCCGCCCAAACGTTTTTACTACATCAATTTATCCCATTAAGCGACTTTTTTATTATACGACCAGCGACCACATAAACCAAGTCCCAGCACGTAAGATTATGCACAAAATCACCTTTTTTGAGCGACCGTGTTTGATTCTGTTGCTGATTATTGTGTACGCTGGAGCATGTGTATATTCATCTTTAACACATCCGAACAAACAAACATTTATCCTAATCATAAGTGCTCACCTGAAACCAATTTGTTTTGACCACTGCACCACGTGTAACTAAATTCTAAATATAGTTGTTCCTGGTTCCCGTTTCAACAGTTACTAAGCATAACACTGGTGAAACCATCCCTCAAAATGCCGAATGCATCGGATTTTGGTAAAACAATATTTGGGAATAAGGTAAATTAATACCTCCGGATGCAATGCGTACCAGTAACAATTCGTACCTATAAGTATGTACATTGCGTCTTATGATACGCGACCAGGGCGCACGGTTGAAATAAATTAATTGGGGGTTTCTGGATTTATGTTAGACAGAGACATAAAGAAAGCTCATTGCTAAATAATATTTATTCTTGAAATTGTCCGATTCCATCCATGAATTTGATGTCAAACGTTGTGTTTTTTCAACGAACACCAAATGCAAACCTCAGCCAAAGAACCAAGGTATTATTCCAACATAACAGCTAAAAAATCGAAAGATATGACAAAAATAACCATGTTGATGTTTATTGGTATAAAACAACAAACATTTTGTAGTTTACATCATATTCATGTTGTAATATAATATAACGTTATGATACAGTTTAGCTTACAGTTTGTATATATATGAATTATTTGCCTGGATTTCCAAAAATATCTATTAAGAGACCATTTCATTAAGCGACCACTTTTTTGCAGTCCCTTGAGCGGTCTCTTAATACAATGTCGACTGTATGCCAAAAGGCGAGAGCCACGAAGATGAACTCTGGAGAATAGAACTGAAACTATTTTGGTGAAGATTCTGGGGGCCGAAGAAAGGCAGAACGGGAGGGCCCTGAACTGGTAAACAGTTTGACCATCAGTAAAGCGAAGGTACTTTCTGGAGTGAGGATGGATAGATACATGGAAGTAGGCATCTGATAAATCCAGGGAAACAGCCCAGTGACCTGGGAGAATGGCTGCTCTGATCGACGAAGCTGTTTCCATCTTGAAAGGTTCCTTCGGAATGAAGGAATTGAGATGAGATAGGTCTATGACCGGGCGAAAGCCGCCGTCTTTCTTTGGAACCAGAAAAAGACGGCTGTAGAACCCGGGAGAATCGAGACCCTTTCTACCGCTCCTTTTTTCAGAAGATCTGAAATAGCTACTCCCACACGAGGATGATTGGAGGAAAGATGAATGGGGTTGCGTGACAGAGTAGGAGGATGACTGAATGGAATGCGATAGCCGTGTCTTACGATAGACAGGACCCACTGGTCATCCGTGATTTTCTCCCATTGTTGAATGTAATGAGTGAGTCTGCCGCCTACTGGAAGAGACGGAAGGGGCAGAAACACTCTTCCTCCTGTTTGAGAGTCTGGAAGAGGAAGCGATAGAAAGGGCGCACCCCTAGGGTTAACTTCTACCTCTCTGACTGGTAGAGGTAGAAGAAGAAGAAGAAGGAGGGGGTGACGAAGGAGGGAATCGCGGTCGCTGAGGACCGGATTGGCGAGAACCCCTGGTAGAAGGATTACCTCTGAAGGAGGAGGATTGGGATTTACCCTTTTCCAGATCCTTAGAAGGTTTACCACTAGGAGCCGACGGCTTCTTGGGTATTCTGAACTTAGGGGGAGCTGAAGCAGAAGGGCGAGGTTGAAAAGCTACCGCTCCATGCATCTGCTCCTCCCTGTAGGCATCGGCAACTTCCTTGATCTTACCCCCAAACAGAGAAGAAGAAGAAAGGGGGGCCGATCTAAGCTTATCCCTAGATGAAGCTAGGAGAAGCTTGTTGGGGCCATCAAGGATAGAGTCCCGGCGAAACCGTGTCATCTCTGTGGACAGAGAAAGGGACAGCAGAATGGAGTGTTTCGCCGTAGCCGCTAGAGCCTCCAAAAGAAGACAAATAGAAGGAGACAAAGCGTCCTTCTGTTGTAATTTGACGGAAAGTGCGGCTATAAAGGAGTCCGCATGAGAGGAGATCCCGGTTAAGAAACGAGAGCGCTGCTCCCAACGATCCAGGACTTTTTGTTGGATTGGAGAAGACGAGGAGACCTTATGGCGTAAGCGACTCACATCCAAATCCAAATTTGGAGGGTGAATGGAGAATTCACCCTCCGGAAACTTGTACGCTTTAGGATTCAAACCTAAAGGTCTAAGGTCCGAAGAGGGGACGAACCAGCCCGGACCCGGCTTGGAGGCAGAAGAGGATTCAAATTCCTCCAAAGCTGATCGAATAACCGGAGAGAATGGAAGTAGTTCCGGGTCATTCGATTTGGCCTCTATGGGCTTTGCCACAAGGTCTAGATAGCCTTCACACTTTTTACGAGAAGGTGGGGGAGCTGGTTTACAGACTGATTCAGGAAGTGTAGCGAAAACTTCCTGAATGGCCCTGTCCATAGAAAATTTGCTTTCTTTCGATTCCTCCTCCTCTGAGAGAGGATGGTCAACCGCTGACTCCGAAGGAGCACTAGACTTGTGAGAAGTGGCAGAGTGAGGAACATCCTCAGAGAACATTAGGGATCCTCTTCTGGGGCGTGAAGGGAAACCTCGTCCTCTAACCGATCGCTATGATCGGGCCCACTAGCATTAGAGGGTGGAGAAGAGGAAGATGGCCTAGTCTCGGGAGAAGGGCGAGGAATAAGTACGTCTGGAAGAAGCCCTCTTCCAGACCTCATCTGACCACACCGAACACCCCTGGCGGCCATGTTTTTTACGGATCGGAATTTTTTTTAGCAACTTTGGTACAGGTTGACCCAAGGAACATCTATACCAATTTTTTTTAAAATCTGGCCAGTAGTTTTGAAGGAGATGATTTTTAAAGTTTTCAAATTATTTTTCTTTTTGTAGCCATGGCAACCAGAGTTCTTCATGGATCAACTTTATTTTAGCAACTTTTGTAGAGCCTCACCCAAGGAACATTCCTGCTAAGTTTCATTTAATTCTGTCCAGCGGTTTCAGAGGAGATGTCGTTTAAAGCAAATTGTTGACGACGGACGCCGCCGGACGAAGGGCGATCACAAAAGGAGCTACTAAGCACTTTCTATGGTAACTGCCCAATGCTTTAATAACAGGGAAACAATGTTTGAAATCTGTAAAACATACCGTAATTCAGTTCAAATTAATAAACCAATGAAAAAGGAAATGTGATAGATACAAACAGACGTCCTTTATTGGCGATACAACCCTTTAAACGTAGTTGTGCTGCTTATATCCGAAAGTTTAGAATTATATATGTTACACTTGACATTTCCGAAACATTGTGATGGTTAACTGTTGCAAACGCCCTTAAAAATTTAAATATAATTTTATTATATTATAATAGGAGTAGGAGTAGTAGTACTAGCAATTGTTTAGTAGTAGGTTATAAAGTAATAGTAATAGGCAGTAGTAGAATAATGTAGTAGTAGCAGAAGTAGTACAAGTGGTAGTAGGAATCGTAGAAGTATTAGAAGTAGTAGTAGTAATCGTGGTAGTAGTAATAGTGGTAATGTGTAGTACTGATTGAAGAAGTATTAGAGTTTGTAGTCAGTAGCGGCAGCAGTAGTAATAAATGTGGAATAGGGCTGACCATTGACCCCAAAAATGACTATTGCGATACTATCGATAGTCAGTATGTTGCTATTGCAATAGTTCAACTATTGCAGGATTAATATTGCAATGCATTGCGATACTATTGCTTTACCAATGACCCTGTGACTCATGTCTTATAAAAGGGAAATAAATGTATCAGTTAACTATAAACATTTTTTATCTTTGTTTTTATTTTCAAATCCACAACTGACAGCTTTGTCAAATATATATATATAATCTCAAGTAAAGAAAAAATAAACTTATTCAAAAGTAAAAACAAAAATAACTGAATGTCATGCGAGCGAGTCGCCATGATGTTTATTTCAGGTACGGTATAGTTCCAGAACCATAGCATGCTCACGTCAGCGATAAACGTAATGTTTATTTTCAGCTATAATGTTAATCATGTTATATAAACATACGAAAATAAAATGTGTTATACTTTTTAGACAGTTCAAGAAAACGTTATTGACTTGTAAATTGAGATTGTTTTGATTTGTTGTTCAAACTCAAAAGCTATAATAATGAGTCAGTTTTATCTTCATTAGTCAGTGATTTAGCCATATCCATCCCTTACATGTACATTAGACTGGCAACAAATCCTAAAAACCGACACGATATGAATTACTCTTTTAACTGCAACGTTAGGGAATGTTTGTTGGTTTTTTTCTTTTGCTTAACAGATAGACTTTGTGGTCAGGTGTATATATTACTGAACTATCGATAGTCAGGAACACTATCGGCGATATTATCGATGGTCAGAAACCACTATCGATGCAGTACTATCGTCCTCATAACCATTGCAATTAATCGATAGTCCGATCCATCGGCCCAGCCCTAATGTGGAAGAGAGCTTAACCAATAGGAGTATAATAATTTTCAATTGAAAACGGACATTCCGTTTCGTGGGTGTA
>CM037788.1:54238484-54281675 GCA_021229015.1 Solen grandis
TTAAATGGTTTTTAAAAATTTTGTTTGAGCGTAATCCTGCGAGAACTCCGCGTTTTGGATACATCTTCTTTTAGTCGGAAAAGTAAGAAACGAAAGAGAATCGCTGTAATTTAACAATACATGATCTGACGGATGATTAATTTTAAGCAAAACCGGAGGTAAGCTATGCACCGCTTTAACGTCGGGGCGAAAGTGCTGTATGTCCCGTTTTACGAATTTTTAATCCATAACCGACAGTGCGAAACTGACAGTTGTCTCTATCTTATTGCACCGACATTTACCTGTACGCTTTTCGAATAGTCACGAAACGACTTCGCGTGTTTCCGTCGAGCGATCGTGTGCCCCCGTGCACCGTTTTTAATTGACATTGCGTAATTTACTTGAAAACTAGCTGTCAAGCATAAAAAAATTACCTGTTGACCCGTCAAAATAACCACGAATCGACTTCGGGCGTTTCCGTCGAGCAATCGTAGGACTTCGTCGTCTCTCGCCCAGACACATTTTTACTGCTCACAAATGGTTCATTACTCAAAAATGTTCCCCCATTATTTTCCCTCTCATTATACTACTAATATTTAAAAGAACTACTTCCTAGGGTACAACGACCCGGAAGTATTTCGATACCGGGGTCACACCTAAATCTTACCAAAAGTTTTCCTGAGCAAAACTTTTCACACACTTCTCAGTTTTTACATCTATTTCAAGAAGCATAATGCAAAGCATTTTCAATTTTTACCAGATACAGTCTGACAGGGACCGTTTAAGAAATTGGCCCAATCTGCGGACTTTCTCACACGGCAACTTGAAAGTTTTTGCAAGGAGGCAATATTTTAAAAGTACTGTAGCTTCAAAAGTTTCTGATGGATTTTCAAAATTTAAGCAGCTATGTAACCGGCTAATGCTATATTAATTGATTATGTGAAAATAAAGCTTTTACCCCAAGAGAATGGTGTTTTTTTTAACTTTAATGTACCAAAATTCATGCATTTTTCACTAAAAAAAATCAGGATCTGCACCACAAAAACCTCTCCAAAAAGGTTTGAAATGAAGAAAAACAGACTTTACCCTATTAAAATAACCAGACTTGAGTTCCTGCAATAACTGACAGCAATTAGTACAGTTTGTATCAGAAAAGAAGCCCATCTTCTCCTGTCTGATAAGAACAATAGGGTTTACCCTGGATAATGACCTATTTTTCTTGCAGGAGCGTCCCTCTCCCCAAAACTCTAATTAGTGAACTATTTCTTTGATAAGAATGCTGAAAATGACACTGGTCATTCTGATAAGAATGCTGAGCACCTGCATGGAGATTTTTTTTCAGTTCATTCTATAACAACTGCTCACACAGTAAACACAACTTTTACATCAAGATGCCGAAAGGTAAAATAAAGAGACGCCGAGTGGGGGTCAATTCCTACCAAGAAATAAGATGTCACCAGCTCGATGCCTTGCCGACACCTCCTTGGACACATCTGATGATGCAGATCATGCAGCTGATGCAACTCCCAAGAAGCCGACACTGCGCTCGGGACGGGATCTGCAAAGAGAAGAACAACATAACTATGATGCGCATGGAAACCGCATCATAAACATGAATAAGCTGATAAGCATCATGAATGATGTGTACAGGGAACACATTCTTCTAGACTGTCAACATTTAAATATTGTCCTTAACAGTGAATTAAAAGTGGGACTTGGATCAAAACTGGAGTTCAGGTGCTCTTCGTGTGGTTTTCTTTCTTCTAAGATGGACAGTTACAATAGATGCCAAAGCTCAAAGGCAGTAGCTGTAAATATGCTATTTGCTTCACTTTGCAGGACACTGCCATAGGATTAGAGAAGGGGAACCTGCTACTTGCATCTATGGACATACCTCCACCTTCCAGTCCCACATGCAAACCTTGATGAACCAAGCCTCCGTCAACACTATAAAAATTAATGAGGATGACATGGCCGTCAAGAGGCAGCTTGTTATTAAACACAACCAGGAGCAAGGACGAAAGAACCCGAACCACCTGGACCTGTCTTTTGATGGCCGTTACAATGCTAACAGAATGATTTCATCGTACAAACCTGGGCAGGCTGCATCACAGGCTTATGGTGTAGCCATAGAGAACAACACCAGTTACAATTACATTGTTGCCCTAGCTGTCCAGAATAAGCTTTGCTGGACTGGAGCATATTTAAGGAACAAGGGATTTGACATCACATGTCCTGGGGGCCATGCGGCATGTACAGCAAACATTCCATAATATGGCGCCCCATTCAGAAAGATCCATGGCTTTCAGTATTGCCGAGCAACTTTCTAAGGAAGATATACTTGTTCGCAGCCTAACAACAGATGGGGACACCAAGGCTCACCTGGGCATGTCTGATTTTTATGACAAGCTTGGAAATGCCTGGACTGTCAATCGCCAAGCAGACCCCTATCACTTGGGAAGCAAACAAGTAAGAAAGACGAGGCAGTCTAACTGGAGCCTGACTATGTTCAGTGGAAAAAAGCTGTCACATGAAGCCAGACAACAAGCAACAACAGCTCTAGCCAAGGATATCAAATCAAGATGCCATGCCATAATTGAAAAACTTCGGGCCGAGGCAGACGGTGATCTTTCAAAATTATTGAATTGTTTACCTGCCATCAAAGCTGCAACTCTGGAATGCTACGGGGGGAACTGCAGTTTCTGCCCACATGACTCCCTTGTTTGCTCCGGTGTTGGTGGGGTTGGTAGCTGGTGGTACACATCTACGTATCTACCGACTCACGGCATACATCACCTGAAAATGACAAGAAACGATCGTGAGTTACTTTCAACCATCCTGGAAATACACTCAGTGAGTATGCCGTGCTTAGCGTCTCCAGCAATACATCAACACAGAAATGCGAGGGTTTCAATAGGGCGGTACTGTCAACACTTCCCAAAGAAATCAACTTGTCAAGAAATTTGCAGGAAATCTGGCATCAAAAACCCTACAATTAAATAATTCTTTACAAGAGTCAGTCACCAAGAAAGTAAGCAGCATTACTGGAAAACCTCTTTCGCCTCGTGCTAGAAGATATTTGAACTATACATCAAATCGAGCTCAAAGATATAAAAAGTACCAAAAAACAAACAAATTTAAACTACAAAGAAGATCAAACAGAGCAAAACTGGAATTTATATACCACCAGGCCAGAAGTAAAGGACAGTACAAAGAAGAGTATGTGAAAGGTCAAGTGGATGAAGCCGGTCCCAGCAATTAAACATTATTAAAATGCAAAATTAAATTTAAAGGAGCCTACAAGACCAATCTAAAGAATAAAAAAAAGGGAAAAGCTCCGTCACATTCATGGCAGAATGTCTGATGATGGCCTGATGCCGGCCGAAACGGAAAGCTTCAAGCTGCAAAGTATAACACTAAAAATTTATACAAAAATATGACATATCAAAGTATAAAACAATATTTACACTCTGAATTAAATTCAAGAACACAATCCCATGACCATCAAAGATGCATCTATCCCTGTAAATTAAAGAAAACACATATATTAGCCACAAAAATCCATAAGTCTACATAAACTTTAAGCAAAACTGGCAAAAGAAAAATATAAGCTGGAAACAACAGATTTTTTTTTTTTTTTTTTTTTTTTAAATTTAAATTTCTTAATTCAAAATTTTGCTTGAATTTTAAGCAAAATGCAAAAATAGTCTGTTATGTTTCTCTAGCAGCTTTGCACAAAAGCAGACGACTGAAATGGAAGTAAACAGTCAAAGGGAGGGGACTCTGGTGCCCTTATACAGAAATTTCAAAGTTTTAAATTTTGAATTTTAAATAAAATTAAAATTACACAAACCTGAACAAATTCCTTTTTATCTCCTGATTTCTATTGTCAATACTAAATAGCATGTGAAATTTCAACACTTTCCAATGCATACTTTTTGAGATATTAAATTTTAACTTTTTGGCATATAGGTGTTGGCCCGGTGTTTTTTTCCCTTCTTTATTCTATAGTAAATCCAGAACATTTGAACATGCACTGTGGACTCCAGAACATTTCCTGATAATAAGTGGTCTATATTTTCTCTTCTTTAATCCTGTCCCAGCAAATGGAGGCCAAAAAAGTTACCTCATCACCGATGAACTTTTCTGCTAGCACTGAATGTTTACAAACACTGTCAATATTTTCAACACACAAATCTCACAGTGCACCTGTTACATCATTTCTGTTATTCATCCACTCAGGCATATAGTCCCAATAAAAACAGAAGAAATCATTGTTAAATTTACCAGAAAGGACACAGAAACAATAATGTTCTAATAAAAACAGTTGAACTTTAACCAGTCTAGAACGGCAAAGCATCAATTTCAAGACTTTAATATTTAAAAGAACTACTTCCTAGGGTACAACGACCCGGAAGTATTTCGATACCGGGGTCACACTTTCTGTAGCCCATCGGGAACGGTCTTCGTCGAAAGTCCCGTGTATGCCCGCCGCCCCTACCCTGGATGAATGCATAACTGATAAATCATTAAAAATAGCCGGTTGAATTGTTTTTCAAGGGAAATGGAGACATGATTCACTATTATTATTATTATCATTATTTATTATTATTATTTTACATTATGTGATAAAGTTTAAAGTTAAAGAGTTTCAATGTGTTCACATAAATATTGTAGGAAACACTCGAGGATTACAATAAGGCAGTTGGTGGATATAAAGTTACTTTTTATACATATATGGCAACATGTCACGTGTATTTGGCATAGAATCACAGTGAGGTATCATTAACCCTTTCCCTGATATATACTCATTTTGACGCCCTCAAAAGGTATTACATAAAGCCTGATCTGCAGAAAACCACAGTTAAACCTTACCAAATTTAATTACAAAATCCTCATTTCCAGACCACTGAGGAGCAGCGAACAGCATAAAACCTGATCAGCCTGCGAGTTACTCGCAGGCTGATCTGGTTTTATGCTGTTCGCATAGGTCTTTTCATGGTGTCCTCTATGAGGGAAAGGGTTAAAACTGTCTACCTAAATTACTTAAATATTGTCGGTGGTACACTAAAACGAATCTTAATATACAATAAATGCTAATGAACATACACACGTCAATGCACACACTATCATATGGTAACAAATTAAAGCTAAGCATTTGCATTTGACAAATAAGTGGGGTTAGGCGAAAACTAAATTCGTAACTTAAAAGTTTTTTTTTTAAACAACCTTTTGTGAGAGCAATTTTCACATTGTATCAAACCACGTTTTTATACACATGTTGATTAAGATAGCCCCCATGCTGTCATGTCCTCATTGCTGATTCAGAACGGAATTTCTTTGATGATGATGATGATGATGATGCTGATGATATAACTTGGAGACCATTTATAATCAACAGGTGGACTCCAACCGTGAAGGATGTTTCGACCCATTCTCCACTACATCTTCTGGTTGGTGGGTTCAGTGTTATGAGGCCTGTTTCAAGAAACTGTGGACTTTGGTTACATGGCCATAAATGAGAAATCGATCAAAATGTCCGAGGAAATCGAGACTCTATACGGTTTACACTTGGTTAAGCAAAGGACGAAATATCCAAATTAAAGAAAGAGAAGTCCATTATAGAGGACAATCTGCTCTACGTGCAAAAGAATATTGTGATAAATGGGGTTTAAAAGTTAATGTTGATAAAACTAAGGTTATGGTGTTCAGAAATCGTGGTCCTATTTTACCTAATGAGAAATGGTTATATGATGGGTGCGAAATAGAAGTAGTAAATAATTTTAATTATTTAAACTTATTCATTTTACGTCGATTGGGAAACAAGTTCTTACAACTTATACATATCCTTCTCGACGGTTCCTGAGTTGGACCAGTACTTTGCGCCCGGGGAAGATCATGAAGAGTTCTTGCCTCCAACGGGTTCGAACCCACAACCTTCGGATCCGTAATCGGATACGTTACCATTGGACCACGGCGCCCTCAATTTTAATTATTTGGGAACTGTTTTCAATTACAATGGAACGTTTGTATTAAATCAGGAAACGCTAGCGGGTAAAGATCTAAAGGCATTAAATGTACTTTTAAATAATTTGAAAAAATATCAGTTAAAAACTAGTGTTAAATGTCAACTTTTCGATGCTTTTGTTGGTGCTATTCTGATCTTCAGTAGTGAAATATGGGGATTTGGTAAATCTAAAACAATTGAGCATGTTCATCTTAATTTTGTAAAGTGATACTAAACGTAAAGACGTCAACAAGTAACATGGGAGTTTATGATGAATTAGGTAGATACCCCCTATTTATTAATAGATATACACGTATAATGAAATTTTGGTGTAAGGTATTATCTTCAAAAAGTATTCTTATTACCACTTCCTATAGAAGTCTTTCAGACTCAGCGAATAACAGTAGAAAGAATTGGGCATTTAATGTTAAATTTTTGTTAGATAGTTATGGATTCTCACATCTTTGGAGTAATCCATACAGTATAGAACATTTGAATTTCCATATTTCATTTAAATCTAGAATGATAGATGTATTTAGACAGAACTGATATAACACTATGGTAAATTGTAATACTTTATGCACTTATAAATGTTCAAAAAAGACTTTGGAGCTGAACAATATTTGGATATTTTATCAAGTAAATTTAGAACAGTTTTAGCACAATTGAGATTACCTTCACATAAATTAAGAATTGAAACAGGACGATATGGCCAAAATAGAGCATAAAGAGCGCATCGATATTGTTCACTTTGTAATGATGAATATTACTTTATTATGGTATGTCCTGAATATGTAAATATTAGAAAAATGTACATTAAAAATTATTACATAAAACGTCCAAGTATGTTTAAATTTGTTCAATTAATGTCTTCATCTAATAGAAATGATATATTTAAACTCCGTATATTTGTTTTTGAAGCTATGCAACATAGAAATACACTTATAGAACTTTCGATAATTATGTGTAATTACAATAGTATTTTTATTTGTTTTCATGTATTAATTTTAATCTTTTTCAAAGTCCATTCTCCATAATTGTATGGTAAAAAAAATATGACAAAAATAGGTGAATCATTGCATAATTTGTTTTCATTTATGACAAAAACAAGTGAATCTTTGCATGATATATTTGATTTATTTACACTTGATCATTTGATTATCTATTTATATTTATACATATATACATGATATGACAAGAAAATGTAAAGTTTACGTCAATAAAATATACTGTCTGTCTGTCTCTCTGCAAAGTCAATCAATGCGTAATAATCTCTCTTGTTGACAAACATTGAAAAAAGTACACATGAAAAACTTTGGGATTGCGAGACATTATTACGTAAGTTATGTTGGACAAATTACGGCTGGTGCAAGAGATTGTTGATAATATAGGTTTCGAACGTGTCTACCGAAGAGATCGCATGGCTATGGTTAGCAGAAACAAAGAAATATCGTGGTCAAGTTTTCAGCTTTCTAAGATCGGGACGAAGAGTCAATTAAAAGAATCGAGACCAATAACCAATTCAAAGTTTATTGGTAAATCAGCAATACATATTGCCTAATTCACTATTCAATAGTTCATTTATAAGCTTATCAAACAAATATCTGTTGCTATTCAAGTTATTTAAAAAAATCGTCAGATTTGAATGAATCCCATACAATGTTATTTATATATTCTGTATGTTCACACATATCATTTATACTGACATCAATCTTATAAGAGATAAAACAATGATCGGAAAATTCTGATACAGAAAACTATTTATAATATTATAGCCTTCAGGATCACAGATCAAGTAGTCAACTAAACTACATATATGTCTATTACGGTATTTATCGTGAGAGGTATAAATCCCATTGTCAAGTCTCCCGTTACAAATAAACAAAATATTTTCCTGACATAGATTCAAAAAGTTTAGACCGAAACTATTTACTGTTTTGTCCCGGGTTAGCCTGTCTGTACTTGAATTGGATCAGACGGCAAATCTAGAAATAAATGTAGGTTTTTATCAAACACGTAGTTCAATAATTCACCTGTACGAGAATTCAGGTCACCTGCCAAGTATACAATACCTAGATCATTGTAGTGTCTCATATATGCAGATAATTGCTAAAAAAATCAAAATCATGCAAAGAAGAATTAATATTTCTGTAAACATAAGAATCTTCCGGGGGTATGTATGATAGACAAAAATATGTATCTTTATCAAGGTTGCATAAACGTTTAGCTAATTTAAACCACACAATGCCGTTATCATGCAGACGAAACTTTTCTATATACGGGCTATAGCATGACCGGAAGTATACTAATACTCCACCACTATCACGTTTCGATCGACTATTATACCTTGACCATTGAGCAATTTCCTAAAGAAATTGCCGACCGTCGCAGTTCCTTGGTACCAAATCCGTGATGGTAAGCGGGCATGCATTAGCTACAACACCTTTTATGTAGACGGAAGATCAGTGCGGGACAGCAGGCAGTAACAACCAGCGGGGGCTGAACTAAAAGTAGCTTCCCGAAACATCCATGGACTAACACGTCATAAAATCGGAGACTCTTACTTTGTTTAAATGATAAACTACAATGATATATTTTTTCTTTATGAAAACCGGGATTGATGATAATTCAATCATAGATATTTCAAGGTCATTTCCTATATTTTTTGTCTCGAAAATTCCAAAATAAGACAGCTAAACGCAGCGGTGGTGTATGTTTGTTTATATGTTAAAAACAGTTACTGTATTGCTAGAGGTGTTTCTATTATAAAATCGCATGTAGATAGCATTATATAGTTTAAATTGGATCATAAGGTGTTTGGTTTTGACAGTGATATATTCTTGGCTGGAGTATACATCTGGCGGAGAATTCACACTTTAGATATAGATTTTTTCTCTTTTTACAGTCAGATATTCACGAGTAAAATTGGTAAGATTTTATTGTTTGGAGATTTCAACTCACGCACGGGTAAACGAGACAACTATGTTTGTTTTGACCGATGCGTGGATTTCATTGACGATGAGAACTTTTGTCCAGACATTCCTATGTCACGTGATTCTCCCGACACCTTCTGCAATTCTTTTGGCTCAAAATTACTTGATCTCTCACTTTACGCATCGCAAATGGGCGAATATTTAACTGTAGTGACTATTTATTCGCTTGTCATAATGGGTCAAGTGTTATTGACTATATAATTGTAGATTACCAAAATATGTATTGTATAAATGATTTTGTGTGACCCCTTTTGTGATTATCAGATCATGCATTACTCTTTTTAACTATCAACTTTCAACAATTTGGAAGGGAAAGAGGATTATTTTTTAGATCAAAGACACGTGTCATGGAATAGTGATATGAAAAGTATTTTTTGGAGTAATTTAATTGGCAAACTCCCCGAGATGTTTTTAATCTGGATGAAAAATAGCTAGCGATTTATCTATTGATGAAAGCATTGAAACACTTACGTCTGTATTTCGTTAGGCGGCGGATCCTTTATTTAGTAAGCCAGTAGTTCGGAAAATAAGTCCATATGTTTAAACGGAACAAAAACGCGGAGTAGTTTGATAACGAGTGCCGTGAAGCGTGTACTGCATATTTAAATGCGATTGATAAATTTAATAAGATGAAAGATAGTTCCAACAGATCAGAAATGTGTGATAAAAAATCAATATACAAACGATTGATAAGAGGAAAAAACGGTCTTATGAATATAAAAGATGTCGTGAGATAGAGAATTTGAGGGATGCTAACACAAAAGATTTTTGGAAATTGTTTTAAAAAAAAAGAGAGTTAGTTCTAATCATGATATTAATATTACAGATTTTTATTAGTTCTTTTCATCACTACAGGATGATTTAATTATAACTAGTGCGGATGAAGCCGCTGCTGTTTGTGAAAAGTATGATTTTGATGTTTATGACTGTATTTTTAGTGAGCCGATAATGATATAACTTTGGAAGAAATTAAACATGTGGTTCAACTTTAAAGAAAAATAAATCATGTGCTAGTGACAATTTAATAAATGAATATTTTATGGAATCCTTCGATATCTTAGGTCACTATTTGCTAGATATTAAACGCTTTATTAAAGTCAGGGAACTTCTCTGACAGTTGGACAAAAGGAATAATAGTACCTCTTCACAAGAAAAATGATCCTAGTGATGTTAAAAATTATCGAGGCATTACATTAGTTAGTTGTTTTTCCAAAGTTTTTACCGGGGTGCTGAATAAAAGAATCAATTCTTGAATAAAAAACATGACATTTTCAGTGAGGCTCAGTGCGGGTTCGTTCGGGGAGGTCTACTGTTGTCTATATTTATTTTGAACTGTATCATAAATAAGGTTTTAAATGAAAACCGTAAGCTGAATTGTTGCTTTATAGATTTGAAAAAGGCTTTTGATAGTATTTATCATATCAATTTATGGTATAAGTTATATGAAATGAGTATAAATGGGAAAATCGGTTAAATCGCGTGTAAAGGGATGCAACTCGTATTTAGAATTTGGATTGAAGCAAGGCGAGATTCTCTCCCCTGTTCTATTTTCTCTCTTCATAAATGATGTCGAACTTTTCTTACAAGACGATATTAGTTGTGGAATACAAATGGACGATATCTTATTAATTATTATGCTGTTTACGGACGATATGGTAATTTTCGGATAATCCTACTGATTTACAAAATAGACTTGATTTACTAAAGTTTTTGCGACAAATGGGTTTTAAAAGTAAATACTGACAAAACTAAGGTTACAGTCTTCCGTAAACGTGGTATTTTGCAGCCCGATGAGCACTGGTTATACGAAAATTTGGAGCTCGAAGTTGATTGTTCAATTCTGGGACAGTTAAAATTTGGAAGGGTTAAAAAATTATTTATTCTAAATAAAATTAGCAAATTAAACATAAGTCCTTCCGTGCAGTGTCAATTATTCGGTGCTTTCGTAAGTGCAACTTTAAACTACACATGTGAGACATAGGGTTTTAATAAATGCAATGATATTGAACGTGTTCATTTAACATTTTGTTAACATATCCTTAATGTAAAACAGTCTTCTTGTTCAATGGGTATTTACAGTGAGTTGGGTCGTTATCCGTTATATATCAATAGACATACAAGAATTATAAAGTAATGGTGCAAAGTATTACAAAGTAATAATTTCATTATTCAAAAGTTACTTGAAAATATGCTCGAAAGTTGTTATAAGGGTGAGAAAAATTGGTTGTATTACGTTATGTCACTTCTTGACCGTTATGGATACATACGTTTTTAAAAATCAGTCAGATTTTGACCTAAGTAATTTTCATATTGTCTTTAAAGAACGAGCATGGTTCAATAATATTAGCCAAACAGATAATATGTTTCTTTATAAAACAATTAAATTATATGTAGAGTTTGAAAAATACTTAGACGTATTTCAGCGGAAACATAGAACTGCTCTATCACGTTTACATCTTGCTGCTCATATATTATTTATTGTGACTGGTCGTTATGGTGCTAGAAGAAATGAACGCAAAAAACGGTAGAAGATGATTTCTATTTTTTAAGGAAAAAAATAAAAAAAAAACTTTTTTGTAAGACCAAGTGTACACAAATTTATTGAATTAATGCAGTTAATAAATGTAAATGACATCGACATTTGGGTAAATATACTTTTGAAACATTTGATCTTCGTCAGTCCATTATATAGTATTACATTGATAATCTTTATTTTATTTCTTTGTACTCTATATGTTTTTTTTTTTTTTTTTTTTTTTTTTTTTTTTTTTTTTTTTTTTTTTTTTTTTCTTTTTTTATCATTTATTTCTTCATGATATTTACATGGTTAAACATTCATATATGTATATAGATATATATGGTATAAAACATACATAAATTCATACTATCATGTTGATAAATATCATTGTCTTTTTGTTGTTTGTCTCCCCTTGTGTTTTTATAGAAGATTTAAATTATATTAAAATAAAGATTAAATAAAGAAACAAGAAAGAAAGGGATAAAGATGGAAAAAGAAGAAGAACGCGAACACTCTGGCCAAATCACATACGTTAATTATGTAGAATATTTTAATATTCCAAAAAATTAATCCAGGTATCTCTAAATGTTTGGATTCTATCGTTATTAAGTGCAATTTGTTTTTCTAGAATTAATCTGTGTTCGAAATAACGGATAAAATGATTAAATATTGGTTGTTTTTGTTTATATTTCATACTAAATATGAAATACTTCACTAAAATAATTATGTAGTTTATGCAGACGCCTTGGTTATTTTTTAGTTGTAGACCAAACAGAATAACTTGCATGGTTAGTTGTATCGGTATTTGTTTTTGTTTCATGTAATTTGCAACTTCAAACCAGAGTTTTGTCACATGGGGACATTCCCAGAATAAGTGTTCTATAGTTTCATAATTCATGCTGCAAAAATCGCATAGGTTTGAGTTTGTTAATTTTTGTTTATAGAGAAGCGTATTTGTTGGTATGATTCTTGTTATTATTTTATATTGGAAACTTCGTAAGTAATTGTCGCATGTTGTTTGAAATGGGGTTTGTTTAATTTCCCTTAAGTTGTTTGTGTATTATTAATTCAGTTGTTTAAGATAATATCATGTAGACATGCGTCTCTATTATATATGGTGCCTTCATCGATAAGTGACTGTTTAAAGGTTTTAGATATATGTGAGATGAGTTGAAAATATTTAAAGAAGTCTTGTTGGTTGATATTGTATAATGTTTTGAATTCTTCGAATGTATAAAATCTGTTCGTTCTATAATCAAATAGGTGTTCTAGAAATGTGATTCCTTTGTTGTGCCATTCTTTATAGTATATTATTGTTTTGTCCACTTTAATATTCTGGTTATTCCATATAATTGATTTTCCAAAGTATTCTTTATCTGATATCTGTTTAATATCGAACCATGCCTGCATGATATCTAATAGAAATAAGTTTGATTGACATATATATTCGACATCTTGTTTATTTGGCGTACATTGAAATACAAGAGTCCCTCCATATGGTTTTAGTTGCATTTCTATAAAACTTTTCCAACTGATGTTGTTATTCGAAAGCATTCTTTTGACCCAACTTGCTTTAATAGATCTTAGGAATAATGTCAAATCAACCATTTTTAATTTGTACTCTATATGTTATTTAGGTAAGAAATATTGAAAAATAAAGTAATGATTATAAATACGTAATTGTTGTTGTTGTTGTTTTTTGTTGTTGTTTTTTATACTTATGCGTATGCTTATAATAATTATAGTTTTTAAACTTTCTCTTGAAACTCTTTTTGTTTACTTATGTGTATGCCTTCATTCCTTTTGTGTTCATCCTCTATATTAAGTTAAAATGTATGCTGTAAATGACATTCACTTCCTTAAAAATATCTCTATTACAATTGTTTTTAAGGTTGTCTGACTTTTAAGTTATATATTTTTGTCTTTCTTTTTTGTTCTTTCAATGTTTATTTCACTTACACATTTACTCTTATCTTTACTCTGTCATTCTTTCATAGTATGGCTATACTTTGTATGAGATGAAGGTCTGTATAGGTCAAATCTTAATAAAACTATGTCTATGTGAAAGCTTCACTACCCGCTATTGTCAAATCTCCGGGATGATTCTCCTCTCCTGTATCATAACCAACAAGATGCTCATTCTGCTGTCTCAGCCAACCGCCCAATCGCTGCCTTTACGTTTAAATTCAACATAAACTACAGAAGACGTTAAAGAATCGGTGGTTACAAATCCACTTCTGAATGCTATAAGATAAACTAAAGAAATACACAAAGAAAACCTATCTCACATTCAGAAGTTGTCTTACAATACACCACACTTCCAAATTGATTTTCCCTCAAAATTTAGAAACACTTAGACCCATTTTTCAAATAAGTTAACCACTATAAGTATTTTAGTGGAATGTCATTGTGATTTAAGACTGATATTTCAATCAAAACATGATATCTTTTATGGAAGATAGATTTTCCATAATATAGAATAAACTTCAAATTTAATAAATGCATACAATTAAACATTAGGAATCCAATCTTCTCGACTTGCAACCATTTATGGGGATTTGGTTTGAACATTAGTGTACCACTCAATGTGCAGGTTATATTCCATGATAATCTATGTATTACTGAACCAACAGTTTAAAATTCGATCCCCGCTAGGAGCAATGATATATCAAGACCCCATTAGCACAAAGTACTGGTACAACCCCGGACCCATCGACGGAAATTAGTATAAGTGTCCCGTAATTGACTTAAAAAAATATAGAAATATCTTGGTAATGTGAACTTATATAAGACGTCGAAGTCAAACGATAATGTTCATTGACAACGGATCCGAAGGTTGGGGGATATGAGGCATTTTCCAGACCCCAGTCACAAAGTATTTGCACTATGTACGAAAGAACACACACACACACACACACCAAATAAATTTTGCTAAAGGTTGGTTAGTGTTACTGTCCCCTTTATTATTATTTTTATTATTATTAATAATTCAAATGTATTATCTTTTTTATATTTTCCATAGTTTTTGTCCCGCCAAATAGAATAGCTATTTGTCATTTTTTGACGTTTAGTCAAGCCAGCGCATTACGTAAAATAGCAGAAAGCGGCTAACATAAGCGGGAATCATATGAGATTAAATTGCTTAAGATACATAGCACATTTATATGATTCAGCGTCCGTGCCAACCAGGCGCAATCGCAGCGGTAGAGTGTCCGTTTCTGGGGTTCGAATTCCCGTCATGGCACTTTCTCCGGTGACCGCTAAACTAAATATGCATAATATTGGTACCAGATGCACCCTTGCCTTGCACTAGGCAAAATGGGGTTGCTATGGGAGGTCTGAGTACTTAGTGCTGGTTCTAATTTGCCAAGAGTGTGAGTGATACACAGATGGACTGTTGATGGAGCTGCAAAATGATACATTTATGAGTGTTTATTTATATTTGGTAACAAATGATTGCGGAACAACTGTAACAAATTCGTAGATGAATATTATTTTGTCCCCCCCCCCCCCCATTCCATGCGTTTTCACTGGTCAAAACGCGGTCACGAGGCGATCCCCTATATTGCTACGCAGGGTAAGTAGTAGAAACAATATGGCGTTTAAAATGAAGAATATTGCAAATTATGACGAGAAAAAGTGGTCGATGAAACCAGGAGATATTCTATATATAAACAAATAAATGACTGGATTTGATACTGGCCTTATGCATATATGTGGGTCACTCAGTAATGATCATAGGGGCTAGCGCCTCCCCCACCTCTTCTGAACATTACTGACCCCTATATTTCCTTGTAAGGTCAGTACCAAACTTATTAATTAATAACGTATGTCTTATAAATTCATTATCATGCCCAGCATGTATATAAATTAAGCATAGAAAATATAAAATTTGATCTGACAATGATAGCACAGAAAAATGTAAATGATGATAAATGTTCAATTTACACTTTCTGAGTACAAGTATATCAGTTTTATTCGCTGCTCCTCAGTGATCTGGAAATGAGTATTTTGTAATTAAATTTGGTAAGGTTTAACTATGGTTTTCTGCAGATCAGGCTTTATGTGATACCTATTGAGGGCGTCAAAATGAGTCTATATGAGGGAAAGGGTTAATGATCACTGACTGAAACGTATTCCTATGAGAATTACCTTTGTTAAAGTCAAGGAGCAAATGTTAAGAAAAATTACTTCCGCATGCGACATTACATTTGTAACATAAATCAACATAATATGCTAAATAAGCCAATTTTAGGAACTTCCAAATTGTACAAAAACTGAAAATGATTTTGAACAAATCTAAAATGTTTAAAATTCTCAGCGGAAGTTCTAATATTCCATCCAGTATAAATGTCCCTTATAGCATTCCTAGTTATATTTTTCAAATATAAAGGAGATATCTGGTAAGAAACCCATACTGACTTTTCCTACAGAAAAAGACCTTAGTTTATATAAAGACTATACAACACATTCTGATTCAGTAAGGGGGTGGGGGCGAGGGAGGGGCCGCCGTGGCCGAGCGGTTATAGTCGTGGATTACAAATCTCTCAGCCCCTCACCGCTGTGGGTTCGAATCCCGGTAGGGACTTCGGATTTTTCATGTGAGGAAGCCTTCCAGCTGGCTTGCGGTGGTCGGTGGTTCTACCTGGGTACCTCTGTGTACTCGGGGTCTTCCTCCACCTGTAATTAGCTGGACGTCGCTATATGATTGAAATACTATCGCAGCGACGGTAAACCCAAATACATCATGATTCAGTAAGGTCAAATTTTTGTATTCTATTTCCTGTTCAATTGGTAAACAATTTATAAAGCTAAGGACACAATCTGTATTTGTTCTAGTGCTTAGACCCTGTATATACTTAAGACATAATCTTATATACTTAAGACATAACATAATCTTATATACTTAAGACATAATCTGTTGGCACGCTCAAGTGAAAGCAAACTATAAACTTTATTAGCACCCATAGAGTGCCTTAGGCAAAACGACTGCACGATATCTGTTTCTACAGTTGTAGGGCTGCAAACCATCTGTGTTAAAACCATAATCAGCAATGCTGAAAAAAGTTCCACTTATTTTATAGCTATCTGCTATATTTACAGAGGGATCAGGAAACTAATTATAATATTATTATACACCAAGAGTTATATTGGTCCGTTTCTGATATTTGATTAGGTCCAAAATATACGTCAGTATTATGAATAATTTTACGACGTTTACTACCATTGAAAATTATGATGGCCCACATCTGTGGATTGTATTGAACCGCCACTTACATTAGTATATATAACATATCTAATAGAGATAATTTGAGAAAGAAAAATGGGAAGCATATGCCTCCATGTCTGGTTCCTTGTAGATAGGGAACCAGCTCGATATATAACCTTTATGAAAAACACTGCTATATGGAGGCTATTCGTTGCCAAAAAAACCAGCCTTGCAATCATGACAATTTATACTTCGGTTCAACTAAACAGATTTGTAAAAGTATAAACGTTTATCCGAGAGGTAAATATTGTGCTCGTATTGTGCGTTTTGATTATCTCGATTTAACTAGTAACGTTTTTACTTCTAGAATGTAATTTATTTACATGCAGCTAAGATAAAATGCAAATAATATTTATAATTTTTCAAACTCAAATTTACGAAATGTACAACGACATACACGACACGTTTTACGCCGTACATCACGACGTTCGAGAATGGAGCCGCATCAGATAACACTCTCAGGTTTACAACTGCATAATTGACTTTTACATTTCTACGCGATTAACATTTGTAGACGATTTTGCAACTTCCATATATGGCAGTATCACGGAAATAGGCGAAGATTTAAAGGCGGAGCCAAATTTCACGAGCGGAAAATAAAGAGAGGTAACTTACACCATGATAAATCGGTAAGTACAAAAATATTTCGTAATTACCTGAGTCTGAAAATGATACTTTGTAGATACAATAATTTTATATACATCAATTGTTAATCATTATACTTACCTTTGGACTCTTTTTTAATATATACATGGTAAAATGAAAACGAAAAAAGAAATATGGTTGAAAAAATGTTATGTAGATCTATGAAAGGGAAGTTGCTATGTACAGACATTAAAGCTTCATAATTTTGGTTTTAATTTTACTAACGTTATAAGTGAATATTAAGAAATGAAAGCTTTACATTAGAAACTGCATATATTTTTTCTCTTTTTTCTTATCCAGTCATACCCTAGTATTAAGGTTATATTTGTGATATAGTAATTAAATATTACTTAACATTACTGGGAAAGGCAGCAGCCAGAATTTGGCCTGTAAAAATTATTGTATAGATCTATCTGTAGCAAATCTTCCATCTGTTTTGACTTGAAAATTGGACAATAGTAAAGCAGCAACTTAACTGAACCTTAAATATCAAATATATTTGTTTTGCATAAAAGAACTTGATTTATAGTCAAGCAGCAATTTTTACTGTCTGGAAAAAAAACCCATTAAGAGTTGGATTAAGACACAGACAGTTGATGATGGCATGTAACTTTTGTGTATTTTCTTAAAGAAATTAATCAATCTGCAGGTATGTATATGAACAAACACAGAGATTCAAATAATATTGGAAGTCAGACACTTTTTTGCATTTAAAACATTAATATACTAGGTGACAAGCAAAGGACCAATTTTTATTAAAGCAGGAGATATCTTATATCTTTATAGAACATCTCCTGATTAAAGACATAATGAATACTTCAACTTGAACTTTATACTGCCAATAGTCAATATTGACCACTTAAGGCACCTTAATTTGGGGTGTGTTCTTGAATTGTTATTCAAAAAATGAGTCCGGTACACCTCAGCTCTGCTTGTGAAAATTATGCATTGTTTTTCTGAAAATTGTGAATAAAAAAATCGACTTTTTTTTATGAAAGTGGCATTGAGCGCGAATTCACAACACCAGTAATGGCAGTAGCTAGATATTAAATTTTGAAAAAAGCTCAATTGTGGTGAAGTGGGTTCTCATATCATGTGGCTTTGGTGGCTCGACTAAAAAAAAACACATCAAAATCATATTGCTGGCTTGTAGGTGGGGTACGTTTCAAAAACTAATCTTTTTTATATCTTCTGATGTTGATTCAATACCTGCATACAATGGCACTCATGCAACTGAAACACATGATGCTTAGTAAATAATTGTGATACTGTTTAATTCTCATAATGCATTTACCTTGAATGTGTAGACCTACACGCTGCAACACTTCCCTTATTCGTACATGGGAGATAACTGCGTGGAGAATTGCCAGTCGTTGTCGGAAAATACCGAAAGTGAGCGGACAATTACGTTTATTTACGATGATGTAGTGGGCGGGGAAATGGGCGGAGCTTATTTATCAACATTGCAAACGTGTAAACCTTAATTAAGATGAGCCGAATCATGATGGTCGGACAATGTAAAGTTGCGAGCGTTAAAGTAAGAAGGCGTTTTGTAGTTTATCATAATGCATTTTGTTGAAATACGTATTTACAATGTTACATCGGCGAATGTATCTCTGGAGTTTAAATGCTAAGAAATTCAAATGAATTGTGTATTTTGTCGGAAAATAAACTGTTCAACTCAGATCAACAAGGCTTGATTTTTGGCAACGAATAGCCTCAATACTGCTATACATGTTTTTATGTAAAGCAATAACATTAAATAACAAATGTAGGGGTAACCCATATTTGAATAATCTGTAAAAAAGCCATCATGCCACACCCGATCAAAATCTTGTTTAGCATACAAGAAACTGGCGTAAAGTTTACTATCCCTTTCATATTTATATGATATAGACTCCATTAGAACTAAAGAAGTCATAATACAGCTTATATTCTCCTAGAAACCCCCTTGCATAGGATGTTATTGCACTGGAAGTTTAACTTTTATCTGCTCTAATTGTATAGCTTCATAAAGCTTATACTCGAAGATATGGTGATTATTCAGTTCGGGCGGTATGTAGGATAACGTATACATCATGTTAAACAATACAGATAAATACAACCATAGTGTTCCGCCACCATGAAAAATATGTTCATTGTAAGCATTAACTATTCCACACATTTTATTCGACTTAAGTTTCCTCATAACTACAACTACAAATTGTTTATTGCATGAAAACATTACATATTTTATAGCAAATGAAAATAACAAACAAGATAGAAAGCATGGATTTTCTGAAGAGCACATGCTATAAATTTAGTATAGTATATAAATTTAGACAAATTGTAAATAATATTTTTTGATGTTGCTGACATAAGATTGATAAATTTCAGTTTAGTTGGCTATGTATAATAATACCTTTTTATATATTTTGATCTAATTTCCGAATGCTTCGAACAAATTAATAAAAAATGATACTCGTTTTCTATTAAACCGGTTTTGCAAAATCTACATATTCTTTCATTTCTGGTGATGTTTATGTGTCTACCGCTTTCAACAATTAGGTCATGAGACGATGTGAAATCTAGCGAGTGCAACTCTAAATTTTGATTCTGTAATAATGTCGAGGTATGTTTCAAAGTTGAATGAATGTTTATATAGACTATATGTATCTAGGCGAGTAGAATTATTGATGGATGAATACTATCTCTGGTGATATATATCAAATACTCGCTGTTTAACAGTATAATAGTTTATATCCGTATTAAATTGACCTTCCCACATATATGATAATCCCATTTGGTTCAGTATAATTTTGATGTTATATGCCCAGTTATTCCCATGATAATTTAAACCATTGTCAACATCATTTTTTAACAAATTGTTTGTTTTAAAAAGTATTGTTCGCTCCCTTTGTTTTAGCATCTGTAAGGATACAATAGAAAATTATCAAAAAAGGTACGTCATGACAGAATGCATTGTGCTTAACACCATTATTGTGTTAGTAATTACTTTAATTATATTATATCACTGAAAGTGTTACTCTCGTTATTTCAAATTAAATCTTCCTAACTTGGTTTAAACATATTAACATAGCAAATTACAATATGACACTTTATACTTTTGGGATGGGGTTGGAAGCCGAAACTTTGTAAACTTTATATCTTGTTGATATTACATGTACTTGTAGTTACATTGCAATATTTACACACACCAAAGATAACAAGTGTAAATATTAATATCAAGTACTATTTGAAAAAGAAACGTAGCCGAACAGAATTGACAAATATTTAAAGTAGAGATGGAGTTACCTAGTAAGAGGGGTGGGGTATAGGCCTTGATTGAACCATTTCGTATTCTCAGTTATTTTTTGTCACCCTAACGTGTTGAATATTGATTACGGTTTTGAGTGTGTATATACTGAATACGTGAGTTATCTCATGTAATGAGATTGGACTTAATGCTTTTCAGTTTAATCAACGAGTGTAAACATAGACTGTGTAAATATTATGTAAATGCGCTCTAGATAATGCGTCATGCGTTTCATTTTGGATATATATGTGAATTTGAGAGCTTTTATGCATGTATGAAAAGGATATTTGTTATAATATTTTTACATGCATAAGATCAAAGCAAAATTACGACGTACCGGCTCGCTTGCTGTTTAGGAAACTGTCTGGTTTTGTGTTTGTGACGTAGTCATTCAGTTTAGAATAGTATAATCTGATTACATGTATAATATGAAGACAGATAGAACCTCCTAATACTGCTTTTCCTCCTTTGAAGAGAAAGTGTTCGGACAAGTAACACGTATTATAAAGCTGAACTTCTTTTGCCTTCATCCTCCATTTCTTTTTTTAAGGTATTCTGAAAGCAGTATGCAGATGATATTTGCATCAATTTTATAACAATTGTATATTTTGTTATATCGTCTAAGTGTTTTAATATTTCGTCTGAAATTTTAAAAGTAAAGCGGGAACTTTATAGATGACCGTAAGTACAACCAAAATTCATAATGTTTAACTAGGCATGGCGAAAACCTTTTGTTCTTCTTCAGTTGATTTTTTAGGTTTTCGCCTATAGTTCTTCTGTTGATTTGTTTTCTTTGCCTTAACTTGTGTGTGACGTCAACCATGGAAAACTTTTGGCCCAGATTTCATTTTCCTTGAACCTTGGGCATCATCTCAGGATGATATCTAGCACATTTCATCACTCTCCATGTAATTTTAAGCACGTTATATGTTCAGAAACAGGTCTTATTTACATTATATATATATATATATATATATATATATATATATATATATATGCATAATGGAGGTCAAAGTCCAGATACGCGTCAGATGGGGACGCCTTATAATGGCACGCTTCGTACCGCTACCATAATCACTTGCAGTTTTTGTGATTACATTCTGTTTACATTATACCAAGGAAGTTACTTATCGAATGAAGTGATGAATTACATTTCAGTGACACATCTCTAAACATTCCTTCCAGCATAAGATGAAACTTCACTGGAATTGATCAGTATCTAGTTTATTTGTGCGTATTGTCATCTTTTTTGTGGGGCTGGGATGATTATTACAGAGTTATTCTTCTTTGTATTTTAAGCAATATGTCTATATAATATGCATACATTCAGATTCTTGTCTGCATTTTATCTCAAAACCCATGTCTTGGATTGGATGACACTTCCAAAGATTGATCAAAACCAAGTCTTGATGTGCAACAGCATGTTTCACTGGAATGTATTATCACAGAGTTATGGCCTTTCCATAGCAACATAGAGTACCTACAGAATTTTGTCTACACAGCTCCAAAACCCCTATCCTGAATTGAACAAAACTTTACTGGATTGATCGGTTCCATGCCTTGTCAGTATGTTAAGTTTGACTGAATTATAAACAGTGTTATGGCCCTTCATTTTTTTTAGGATCACCCTATGTCCATTGATCCATGCAGAACACTGGTTGCCATGGTAACCAACATAATTATACTTTAACACTTTAAAAATATCCTCCTCTGAAACTAAAGGTCAAAATTTAATTTCCTTTTGCATTAATAATCACCTCATAGCTCTTTTTCATAATTTGCGATGGGTGTTTCAATGTTCCTATATTATTATGTTTTGTATTGATGCTCCTGTCTTTATTTTTGTTCAATCTTCATGAAATTTTACATGTATCAAAGGACTTCAAAGTTTTAAAATTATATTTTACAGCAGTTAAAAGTTTGATCCTTTGTGAACAATTGCCAAATCAATGTTTTATGTTTAAATTTTAATATGCATTGATATCATGTAAAAGTGGAAAGTTTGACCTTTTCAACAACAAAAAAGTTTTGCAAATCTGTTTAGAAATACTTGATTTTTTAGCAGTATAAATTGCATGCTGCTAGTGTCAAATTGTAATATCTGACACACAGGCAAATCCATATAGACAGCTAGAGCCAGTATGTCTTATCTATCAGTTATCAGTATAGGTTGCATAGCTCAGTATGTAATACTGTTCTTTTTGAGTGGCAAATAAGTAAGTTTTCTTCGTGACCGGTGCAGGGGTAATTATCACATCGTGTATTTAATGAGAAATTATGATACCGTTATTTCTATTTTAAAACAATTTATAGTTAAATAATATTTAATATTGAGGCCTCAATTTGACTGAGTTTGGTATTTTCTGTTTGGTTATTTAATCTATGATAGCCATATCAGGATGTTCCTGTCCATTTGTCATTGTATATGAAAAAAACAAAAAACAATTGCAACAACATAATGAAGTCAACCGGTTTCAATGACATGGTCTTTTGTTTAAAGAATGTTCTTTCATTGTGAATAAATGTCTGAAAATCATGCTAATTTGATTTTTTTTATCTGTGTTGGTCTTATGAAAACAGTTTCAAGCTCGCGACTACATAATTGAAAGATGGTGGTATTCAAATACATGATCTTTTGTAATGTATTCAAACATTGCAATAAAAAATTAGAAAGATCAAACATTATTAATTTTAAAAAGGAAAATTTCATAAATGTGTTTATCTTATGCAGTTTTTAAGCTCACAACTACATAATTGAAAGGAGATTGCCAGCTGTATTCTAATACATGATCATTTGTGTATCACATATTTAAACATTGCAATAAAAATATAAAAGCTTATAAATATTCACATGAAATAACTTAGTCTATCTTATGAACAACAGTTTTTAAGCTCGCAACTACATTATTGAAAGATGGTGGTCAACCGTTATTATGTTATGTAATACATATGGTTACTGGCAGGAATTGTCGTTGACGCTTATTATATAATACACATGTTTACTGTCTGGCTGGCTGGTAACCAGCCAATATATAAGCTGACCGGTCAAGGATTTGGAGGAGAGCTAGTTAGATACCTAGGGGAGAGCTGGCTAGATACCTAGGAGAGAGAGATCTGGTTAGATACCTAGGAGAGATCATGTGGGATACCTAGAAGCAGATCTGATGGGATACCTAGAGAGATCTCGTTAGAGCCTCGAGACCCGACCATGGGCTAAGTACGTTACATGGCAGCGCTCAGTCTGAGTGGGCCCTGAGACAGTTTCAGCGACTAGCGGCTAGCTGGATATACGATATCCTCTAGTTAAGAACTGCAGTCAAGTTTTAGAATCCGGCAAGGTGCATTTGATATACGCAGCAGAATTCTGTCATGTTGCCGGACCTAGCTTTGAATTATGGACATGAATTTGATAAGCGACTTATGTACACGTATATAGAATTAAGTTGGCGATAACTTGTGTATAGCGGAGTGCGGCTTAGTGATGTTTAAGTTAAACAAACTAAGTTTATTACACGAGCCAACGTGTTAACGGCATCAGCACTTAAAAGCGTGAATAATACGCTGCTGTATAAGACCAGGAAAATTATGATTTTTAATAATCATAAGTGTATTATATTTGTGAGTAAATACCGTAAATATGAATGTAGATATTACTGTTAAGTTAATTTATGCAACCCATGTTATTAATGATAAAACACGCGTAGAGACATGATGCAATATAGTTCAGTACTTGAGATAAATACTGACGACTTGTTTTTGTGTATTGCGTTTCAACTGACCTGGTTACCTAAGGAATAGGTATGTCAATATACAATTGGTTTTGTCACATATACAATCTGTATTGAACCATTGTGGGTATGTTAACGTATTGTAAGTTATTGACTGATGAATGCAAGTTTACGACCCTATCACAGTCCTAGGGGAAAGTTATGTAATATTACGCTGTATTGTTGAAACAACAAATAAGAGAACAATAGTGTTTACGGACAGCAGTGGTCTTCATGACAGACGACTATGCTTGAGATTACTTATATAACTACTAATTCTTCATGTTATTTTTACCTTTTTCATGCTGTGATAAACACATAACCGCCAAGTTCTACCATGATTAGGATTATGAATTTCATGTATGTTCTTAAAACTGATACTAGGTATGTTGAATAATTTGTGGATAAGTGCAGATTAGTATTAGTCCAATACACTGGTACCATGTTTAAGTTTAGGAACCATATATTACTATATATAGTCAATACACAGATTAGTTCTCTGTTCTGATAATGGAAGTCTCCAACTTGATATATGTATAAATTTATTAGGTCTGATAGTACAGACTGTTTGTGTGCATACAAGAAACGTATTTTAGGTTTAGATGAATACTTATAAATATTATTGCAATAATATGAACTGATGAGATGCAACTGTTGTGTGTATTCCTTGCTATCTTAACGAAGATTGCTTATAACAAGGTATGCCTACTGTAACCACTCTACGGAATGCCATTCCACCTTACAACGTAGAGTACAACTATACCAACTGTCCAGCTTCACATGTTATTACGGTGATAATAACCAATGGACCAACATGATGTTACATTTAGTGTATCAAATCGTATATAATCGTATTCAACTTTAACCACTTTACTTTCAACGATGAGTTCATCGACGGACACCTTAACCCTCGAGGCGGTCCATGCAGCAGACGTTGGAGAGGCCACATCTAATGATGATTTGTTTTGCCACTGTGTGTGAATGTGTGTTTAAACATTCTTTTGATTTAGTTACAATTGTGTTTCACGATTGTGAATAACTGTGAACTGACAGTAACCGTCGCTGCTACTGAAAATAACCACCGCTACATCATGCCATTCCATCCATCTTCGTGAGACGTCAACAAAATATGAACTTGACATACAATTATCAAATATTTCATGTTTTATCAATACTTTAAAATGGACTTAACTATCACATTATACAGCATTATCACTGCAATTACTCTATTCATTTATTTTGTTTCTTTTGTTATGTATATGTAAAAATAATTTTTGGTCTTTATTTTCATGGCAGGCGTACTTTTATTGTATATAAATACATATACATGTTTAATTATTTTCATACCGACTTTTATTTAATAGAAAACGCTCCACTGCAATTGTAATCGCTCATTTCAAAAATATATGTATATATTTATTTGACAGGCATGGCAACTATAACTGTAAATTTAAGTAGGAAAAAAAGGAGTGTTATGTAATACATATGGTTACTGGCAGGACCGTTGCATTAGGTATGCAACGTCTGTCTCAGTTGTGACTGTCGTTGACACTTATTATATAATACACATGTTTACTGTCTGGCTGGCTGGTAACCAGCCAATATATAAGCTGACCGGTCAAGGATCTGGAGGAGAGCTAGTTAGATACCTAGGGGAGAGCTGGCTAGATACCTAGGAGAGAGAGATCTGGTTAGATACCTAGGAGAGATCATGTGGGATACCTAGAAGCAGATCTGGTGGGATACCTAGAGAGATCTCGTTAGAGCCTCGAGACCCGACCATGGGCTAAATACGTTACATGGCAGCGCTCAGTCTGAGTGGGCCATGACCTGCCATGCTAAATAAAGTGTATAAAGACCAAGAAGGCTACTTGTCTTGAATACGGCCATTATACGACAATTAAATACATGATATTTTGTGTAACATGTATTCAAACATTGCGATAAAATTTTGAAAAAATATACATAGTCGCATTTAATAAATGGGTCTGTCTTGTGAAAAACAGATTGCAAGCTTGCGACAAAATAATTGACCAGTGGTAGTCAACTGTAATCAATGACAAGGTCTTTTCTTTAAATAATGTTCATTCACCGCGAGCAAATATATGAGAAATCATGGTAATTCATGTACATGTATAGATTTTATAAATGTGTTTATCTTATAAAAAGCAGCTCGCGAGTACATAATTAAAAGTAGATGGTCAGCCGTATTCTACAACCTGATCATATGTGTATCACGTATTGAAATATCGTGATTAAAACTTGGAAAGTTTTATACATGTTCACATTTAAAAGCCCGGTCGCGACATACCAAAGTCGTAAAAAATATTACTGGTATAGCTCACTTGCTTGGCGCTCAGCATATACGGGTAGTAACAGGACTGGTATTCCCGGTGTAAGGATAATGTGACTGGGTGTGGTATCATGTCACATGTCTACGGCATGATAATTCAGTGTGGCAGCATTATATCTATCTCATGTAGACATCGTCTCCAAATGACTGAAATACTGTCGTTGGGACGTTAAACCCAACAAACAAAAAAGCAAACATTTAAAAGCTTTATCTATCTTACGAAAACATTTTTCAAGCTCGCTACTACATAATTGAAAGGAAATCAAAGGTAATTTCAACTGGGTTTATATATCAAGCTCGTGACCTTATGAATGAAAGAGGATGGTCAACCGTATATAACGAAATAGTGTATTGGATAAAAAAATGTTGCAAATAAATTTTGGGAAGTTTGTTGTTATTCACATATAATATCTGGTAATCTTATGACAATTATTTTTTAAGCTTGCGACTAATTAACTGAATATCTTCAAGCAACTATATTCAACAACATCGTGTATTTTATGAAAACCGTTCCCGGTGGCCGAGTGGTTAGAGCGTCCGCATCGGGTGCGGGAGGTCGTGGGTTCGATCCCCGGCCGCGACATACCAAAGTCGTAAAAAATGGTACTGTTATAGCTCCCTTGCTTGGCGCTCAGCATATAAGGGTAGTTGCAGGACTGGTTGGCCCGGTGTCAGGATAATTGACTGGGTGTGGTATCATGCCACATGTCTACGACGTGATACTGCAGTGTGGCAGCACTATATCTGTCTCAAGTAGACATCATCTCCAAATGACTGAAATGTCGGTTGGACGTTAAACCAAACAAACAAACATTTTATGAAAAGTGCTCATATAATGCGATCAAATACTTGAAAGATTATAAATACACTACAAACCACATAATTGAAAGATCATGGTTTTCACATCTAACAACTTAACATATCTTACAACAATTTTTTGCAAGCTTGCGACTTTTTACAAAAAGTAGTAGTTATCTGTAGTCACTGTCATGGTCTAATCTGTGACTTATGTTCATTCATTGCGAACAAATATTTGGAATGCGGGGAAAAGTCAATGCATGACAATTGTAAACAGCACGCGGCAGTTTGAAACGTCACATGATAATGTGACATTACGAGTGTTGTGCCGAATTGTTTTGTATCCCGTGGCATTGTTGTGCATTATTTCATAATGTTGTGTGTCAAGATTTAACTGCAACACGACACAGAAATATTCCACAACATAAACACACTACGAGTATAATGTTGAACGTCGTGTGGCTTTGTCGTACGTCATGTTGCATGGTCGCGTACCGTGGTACATTGTCGTGCGTCAACCTTTCCATGCGATGCACGACATTAGCATAACAATATGAAATGACGCGTGACAATGTGACACGATGCCAATGAATTTTAAACAACACTCACGAATTTATTTGTTATTTCGTGAAAATTTGTGCGCAATAATGTCGGGTGTCATTATCATGTGTCATTTGATATTATTGTGTGTCGTTTGCAATTGTCGTGCGTCGATTAAAAATGTCGTTTGTCATAAAGCAACATACACATCTAAAGTGACACTAACCGAATTCCTTACAAAAAGTTTTCAAGTTTGTGACAGGTTATACTCAAACATATCTATGTGGTAAAACATATGCTAAAATATTGTGACAAAATGTTTGAAAGGTCATTGTTAACGGCATTCAACAAGCCAGTGAACGAAGAAATGTATTTTTTAAAACCATGCGACTCGTAAACTAAATGGAATTGCTTCCGCGAAAACCGGTGAACACGCGAGTGCGATTCTAGTTGTTTTTGTTTTCTGTTAAAGATTCAAGATAAATCGTCGCACTCTACACACATTACAGCTCAATTTCCGATGTCCCGTGTTACATTTTCACCCATTCTTTGTTGATGTTCCGAGTTGTTTCCGTAAAGCGCGCGAATTATCACCAGAATTGTATGCAGCACTGCCGTTACGTCATTTCCGATGGTTATGGTTAAAATTATTTGTAGAAATCGGGTTTTATAAAACAGGAATAGGAGAAACAACAAGTAAGCAGTAAATTGTCCCAGATCGGGTAAAATAGTAAGTGCAGCTTTAATCGATGTATCATTTTATACTAATGCCCTAGTTGATAAATGAAAATTTGCTTTAAAATACGTTTTATTGAAGATTTGTTTTCTAAAAATATTTTTATGTAGCATAGTTTTAAGAGCTCGAACAACTGTATTAAATTTGTCCACTTATATTTCCCATGGTATGAAATGACGTCTAGTTATATTACATTAATATATTTAAAGCGCTCTTACTTAAAATGTCATAATGGTTTCTGATTGTGTAATAGAAGACCTAAAAACCATAATCGGAAAGTCAAAACCTCAACCGTCACATACGGCATTTAAAGTCACGAATGATGTGTTAGCGGCAGTGAGCGGAAAAGGGAAAACAAGAAGAAACAGTTAGTCATACTCTTAGAAACCTCTGTCCGTAGAGTACGTGGAGGCAAACGCATAAGAACGAATATTTTAAAAGGCGAAGAATGCAGCTGGGACTGGACAGAGAAAAATAAACAAGCAGTGCACGATTTCGAAGGAATTGGGCTATCACCAGATGTATCCAGACCGACAGAAAATAAGAAGTTATTACACGAAAATATTGCAATTGTATCTTCGGCTTCCTAACTCTACATATGTTCAGAAATTGAAAGTGAATATTCCATAGTTATACCCGATACATTGCATTTAATCTTGTGTCGTGTAAAAAAAAAATTAATAAATCGTTCATACTATAAATTGATTTGATTTGAAATATATAATAATCAATTTTATTGGCAAAATCGGAATTGTGCCTTTGGGCATAATAATAATAAGCTATATTTTACATTTCCATTTACCGTATATCTACTTGTAATAAAATCACTATTTATGAATCATACCCTTTTCATGATACAAGAAAACAATAACAACATGGTGATGGTCATGCATAAATATAAAAATGATTCAACGAAGAATACCAAACCTGAATGGAAGGAAACTGTTGCAGTGAAAAAACTCAGATAGACAACGGATCCCGTCATTTTTGCAATTGTTTCAAAAATATTGATCAGTGAAAACAGTTTGCCGATTTCATCGCTATGCACGACCTTGCTAAGTAAAGACTGTGTTGCAGAAGACGCCAATATTCCAAATGACCACAAAGAAAAAGAGGTGAATATTTCCAAAACTGTCTGACTCTTGCCTATCCAACTTGAACTAATGCATCTTAAAGTATAACCTAAAACTGCAAGTTTGTCGTCTTTAATTTTCGTGTACTTGATCATCAAAGGCAATACGACAATTAACGATAATCCTTTAGCTGTGTGTCCAGCTGCAAGAAGGTAGTTGTACCATGCATCAGACATATTGAAAGGGACCCTTGATGCAAAGAGATACATAATATTATTCCTTCCAGATTTGCAGAATGTGTTCAACAACAACAAAAAACACATTGTTAGCACTATCAGTCTTCCCCTATTTTCTCGATATTTTACAAGTGTCTTTAAGGTTTCTTTGAAGTCACGTAGGTTGCAAACAGTTCGGATAACCTTCGCGGGATTCTCTGATGTTGTTGACGGCTGTATTGTTTCGTGGATGAAAAGAACAACTACCAAAAACGAAGCCATGTGGAAAACAACAGCTATGCCAAAAGAAAACACAATTCCTAGACCATCAATAACTATCCCATTTACTAATGCCCCAATTAACCATCCGAGGAAGGAGACAGCCAGAAGCTGTGAAAGTCGAGTCGTTCTGTTTTCATCAGTTGTTATAACGCACGTAAGGCTTTTAATTGCCATATTCACCAGTGACCCTTTCCCGAATATACCCTGTATCCCGGCACCTACCATGATGAATATCATAGCATTGGTCTTGGTATATATACTAGCGATGTAAAAAGCACAACCGCATATATTTCCGAGTAACGACAACATCATTAATCTTTTCCGACCATTTCTATCACTCCACGCACCGCAAAACAAGCCAAGGAACACGGAGGGTGCGTATAACAAAGCTGTGAAAATCATGATGTACCGACTCGCTTGCTGTTCAACTATGTCTTCCTTAGAAACTGTCTGGTTTTGTGACGATGTCATGTTCAGTTCGGAGTGGTATAATTTGGTTACATGCACAATGTGAGGACGGGTGGAACCTTCTAACACTGCTTCTCCTCCTTTGAAGAGAAAAAGAGTTCCGACCAGTAACACGTATTGTAAAGTTGAACTGTTTTGGTTTTCTCCCTCCATTTCTTTTTCAGGAATTCTGAAATCATTATACATTTCATATTTGTATCAATTATATAATAATTGTTTAGTTTGTTATTTCATCTAAATGTTTTTTGTTTTTTTTTATATTTCGTCTGAAATTTAAAACGTTAGTCGGGAACTTTATAGATGACTGTTAATACAATAAAAACTCATAATGTTCAATTACACGAAGTTTTTTTTACTTTTTGTCTTCCAACCATAAGCCTGTGTATGCACTTGGATTAGTGATTCCCTTACCTTCTCGTAACATTTCGGACATGTTGCATTTGGTAGACAGCCGATTACACGTCATATTCGGGTTTCCCAAAGCTAACATGATTTGTGGGAAGTAACAAACAACCAATCTGATATTGACTTCTTGTTCTGGTACTCACCGGGAATCATTTTAAGTCATTATAATCCCATAGATGGATCATTTTGCGCGCTTTTTGTTCATGTACTCAGATAATACAGTTTGGTCACACCACGATGCATATAAAGTCATTTTAAACTGTCTCGTATCAATTCGGGTGGGGGGGGGGGGGCTGCTGTATTTTATTTCTTAATCAATTATATTGGTACTTAGTGGAAAATTGTGCCCTGCACTTAGGTCCAACTGGCTGTTTTGTCAGATGTACTGTTTTACCTAACATTCAGGAAAACATTCCGAGTTTGCGAAAAAAATTTTGCTAACACATAAAGCTCGTCGCTATTAATGTTTTCCCGAATTTTAGAAAATACAGTACATCTGACAAAAGAATCATTAGGGCTTCTTTGTAGTGTACAATTTCTGCTTCGCATGCGCTACCTATATCAGATTAAAATTGATGAAGAAATCAAATAATGACAACAGTTTTCTTTTGCGAATCGATGCAAAATGTACTGCTTTTGTTAGCTTAAAATGACGTCATATCCCACGTGGTATTGCCACACTGAAATACATTACCGTAAACTGTTTATTGACGAAATCAAATAATGACAACAAGTTTCCTTTTCGAATAGAGGCAAATTATGCTGCTTGTGTTAGCTTAAAAATGACGTTATATCCTACGTACGTAGTATGGCCACACTGAAATACATTACCGGAAACTGTTTATTGTTATTAGTAAACACTTTGTCATTATACTGGGGCAAAGACTTGAACATAACCAGTTGGTGGTTAAGCAACATATGCTTTGGTTAAACCGGCTAATAATAAACTGGGAGTAAAGTCCTTTGAAAAGGAATTTTTATTTCAACTGTTTCTCATTTTTTCCCATTTTCACAAGGAAAAAATTTTTAAAGGGTTGAAAATTGGGTGGGGGGGGGAATGTTTTTTATTTTATAATTATTTGGTTTATTTTCCCCTGCCTTAGTACTTGTTTTTTGGTCGAGGGCTGCCCTCCTTAGGGAAAACTTAATTTCAAAAAAAAAAACAAAAAAAAAAAAAATTTTTTTGTAAATGGTTTTTTTTTTAAAAATCTAAGGGAAAAAATTTGGGGTTCTTTTTGGTAAATTTTTTATTTTTTATCGTTTTTATTTTCCTTTTTTTTTTAGTAAATTACTTTTTGTTATTTAAAAATGGTTAATTTTAACTAAAATTGTAATTTTATTGAAAACTTTAAAAAAAATTCCCCGGGGAAAAATTACTGTTTGTTTGGGAAAATTTGTAATCATTCTTTCGGAAAAATTTTTTTTTTTTAAGTTTTGTTTTAGGGGGCAAAACTAAATAAATTTTTAAAAATTTTTTTCCCAATAAAAACGGGGAAAAATTTTTAAAAATTTTTTTTTAATGTTTTTTTTTTTTTTTGTCAGAAAAAATGTTTTTTCTTTTTATTTTTTTTCGGAAAAGAAAAAAAATTTTAAAAGGGGGGGGTTTGTCCCTTTTTTGGTTTCAAATAATAAAAATATATATAATTTTTTTTGAAATTTTCGTTTTGCTTTTTTACCATGGGGTGAAAAAATTTTTATTTTTATTCCCCCCCACCAGGTGGAAACGGGACGGCCCCGGAGGCTCATGGGCCTGAAAAAATCTCCAAAAAGAAAGTGAGCCAGAATCCCTCGGCTGATGGAGCCCCGGGGACGCCCCCACCCTCGGAGAGGATAAAATAACTTGTTTCCACAAGAACAGACTTTGGAGCCAAATTAGGGCCCCCCCACCGTGAATTTTTTATATGGAAAACCCGGGTCTTTGAGTCCCCCCTTGACCGATTTTTTTCGTCCGATAGCTTCCTTGACTCACAAGCTGTCTTGGAAACCCGGGGAAAGGATTTCTGGAGCCAGATGCAAAAAAAGGTTTCTGCGCGGGCAGGCTGTCGTGATAAGTCTACGTTGTGGTTGGCCATTCTAAAAGGAGGGGGGTCAAAATCTCTAATACACCCCGCTTAAGATCCTTTCTTGATAATGGAGGGGTTAAATCTCTATTACAGCTTAGGATCCATTTTTTTGACGAGTTCCCCCAGTGTTCTGTGACTTTCCCTCGAGAAATTTTTTTTTTTCGTCATTCATGTTTTCCTTCGCAATTTGGTTCGGCCCCCATGTGTAAAAGTCCAAATTTTGAACCTCTTTCAGCAAAATTATACTCTACCTCTGGATATGCCATCCGTTAGGCTTTGTTATAATTCAGAGGTATTATTTTCGTCGGGCTATTGTTTCGATGCCCCGGTGTTTGTCATTTTCGGCTGCCGAGCTGGGTATCTTCCCTGACGCAGAGACCCGAAACCCCTTAGCGACCCGCTTTGTCCTTTTGCAATCGGAACCAACACGATGTTGAAAAGAGCCCAACCCCCGTACAAACCCCCGCACGGGGGTACAAAGAGGTTCAACCCCATCTACAACGTTTACAACGCTTTTAATATTTTTTACAAAGGCGGCTTTTTTTCAGCCTCACGTGTAAAAGCGTCTGTATGCGGGTTCCCTTCTGCAGGCGGAAAGATGTCCATCCCCGGGCAGGTTTGGATAAAATGGAGCTGTCGGGCTACTCGTCTTTATTTCTTGTATTTATACCCTTAATCTCTGTTCATTACAATGGAACCACTTGGGAAACCCATTTTTTTTTTCCGTTGATCAGGTTTAAGGTCTGAAGTTAAATAATTCGCCTTTTTTAAATTCGAGCGGGGGTTTGGGAAAGTCTTGTCGCGGAATAAGAGAGTTCGGACTTGCTACCCGTTTTAAAAAAACCATTAATAGTTACCCCTTGGTTACCTTATGTTTCGTGTTTTATTACTTCGTGCGGCATGACATGGGAGGATTCTTCCCTTTTCATCATTAGTGCCCATTTTTAATAGATTCCCCCCGGGTTTAAAAATCCATTTCAAATTTTAAAAAGGGAAAAAATTTCGGACTTTATTTTACTTTCCTAAAATTCCCCTCTCGGGAACTAAGGGAACCCCCAAAATCTTTTTTTCCCTTTTGGCCCCCTTTAAACCCCCCTAAAGTTTTACCCTTTTTTATCTCTTTTTTTTTTTTCCTGAAATCTTTTTGGGGGGGGTCTTGTTTTTTTTCCCAAAAAATTTTTTAAATTCCACCCTTTTTTTTAAGTCATATTCCGGAACCACCGAGGTTGTTTCGCTCCTTTTTTAAAAAATCTTTCTTTTTTTCTTTTTTGGGGGGTTTCCGTTTTTTTTTTGGGGCCCCTCCGCTTAATTTTATAAATTTCGAGGAAAGAAAACCGCCCCTTTGGACGCAAAGAAGTAAGAAAAGCCCGTTTTTTCGAATTTTTTTTGGCCCCTTAAAATGCCCTTTTTTGCTCAAAAAATTTTTTTTCAAAAGCCCCCCCCGGGGGACTCACTTTTTTTTTGGTTTAAAAAAACCCCCCCCTTTGGTTTTTTGTTTTTAGAAAAAAAAGAAACCCGCTCGTTTTTTTTTTTTTAAAAATGGGGGAAAGGGGCGGGGAGGCTTTGGATTTTTTGGGGTTTTTTTTTTCCGGGGAAAAAAACGTTTTTTCCTGGGGTTCAAAAACCGGGGGTTTTCTTTTTTTCCCGTAAAGACCAAAAAAAAAACCGGCCGCAAAACACCAAATTTTCTAAAGGGGCCCCTTTTTGAGGAGTTTTTTTCAGGGGTTTTTTAAAACCCTCCAAACTGTTTTTCAAAAAAAAGCCTTTTTTCCCGGGGGGTAAATCTTTACCGGTTGTTTTTTTTTAAAGGGGGGTCCCCCCCTTTTTTCCAAAACCACTTTCCAAAGACCCCTCACAGGGGTAAAAGATTTCTTATAGGCGGTTTTAAAAAACTTTGTTGCTTTTGGCGGAATCCCCGTTTTTAAGGGCCGTACGGGGGCCGGGCTAGGGTCGGTAGGTTGGGTTGAAAACCCACGGGCAAAAGTTGACCTCAACCCCCCGGGCGGCTCTTTTGGGGAAACCTGTCCTTTTTTGGGAGGTCGGGAAAACGGCCCAAAAATTTTTACCCAATCGCATAGGGGGAAAACTTAACCCTTTCAAAAACGGGGGGTTTTTTTAAAACCGCCACGGGGGGTTTAAGGGTGGGGATTTTTTAAAGTAAAAAATTACCCAAGGGGGGGGGGGGGGGGGGCGATTTAACCCTTTTGAAACTCGGGGAAAAACCCATTGGTTTTTTTGGGCCCGGCCCTGGGGCCCCAAGGCTTTAGGACCGTCCCCGCCTCGCGGAATTTGGGGCCCGAAGGCGTAAAAAGGCCCCGGGTTTTCTAAAAGGCCCCAAAATTGTTGGGGGAGGGGGTAAAAAGGTTAAAAAATTGGGGGGGCCGGGGCTTCCTGGGGGTAAAAACCCCGGCCCCTTTCCCCGAACGGTAAATTTCAAAAGTACCCGGGAAAAAAAAGGGTTCCCCAAAAAGGGGGGTTTTCCCCCCCGGGAATTTTGGGGTTTTCCCCCCATTGGGCCCCAAAAAGCCGGGGGGAAAAGAAAAAGTTTAAACCCCTCCAATCCCGGGGAATCAAATGGGAAGGGGTTAAAAAATTTTAACAAAATAAAATTGGAAAAAAAAAGAAATACGTGACCTCCTCGTCGGGGGGTGAATGTAAAACCCCAGAGTGCACGTGCTGTAGCTTCCAAGGACGGTAAAAAAGCAGGGCCACCATCGCGCTCAGCAAGTGGAAAAATCGCAGGGCCCCCATCGGACCAAAGCGGGAAAAAAACCCCATCGCAGATGACAGATAGTGCGCGGGCAAAGAAGGGAAAGAAAACTTGGTTTGGCGGGATTAGTAGGGTTTTAGCCCCTTGGGTAGTGCTTCGAAGTATCCAGTCGCGGCCGCAACCCGGAGCAAACCCCCCCGGGGAGGGAAAAGAGCCAAAAATGTGTTCGGCACCGCCCCACTACTTGCCCGGTTTACAAAAGCCCGGAGAACAATGGCCCATACGGGGAAAGGCGCCGCGGCCTTGCCCCCTAGTTTTTTCTAGTTTATGCCCAGAGCTTTAGCTGCATTTTTGCACCCCCCCCACACCTCGGTGGGGGCTTTCCCAGCTGTGCCCCGCCCCCCTGTTAAAATTTTGGCGAGTTGTAATTGTATTCCCATTGCGATGGATTGAAGCGATGGAAGAGGTCTTTAAACCGCTCAGCCAGCGTGGTGTCCTCGTTCAAAATTCGCCCAAAAAGGGTTTCCCGAATTCGGTGATTGTGCATGAAGGGCCTCCCGATTTTAAATTTAAGCCGCTCAGCCCCGCAGCCCCCTCGGTCGGATCTTGGATCGCCCGGTCTTCTGCTTCTGGTCTTGTAATCTTTGCCCGGTTTCCCCTCCCCTTTTGCAATATGTTTTCAATCTCGGAAAGTTTCCAAGGTTGTTAAAGCTCGCCGCGTGGGTTTGCATTGCTTTATCGAGGCCTTTAGCTTTAGACCTATCTAAGTGGGCAAATCCCCGGGCGGGTCGTGATGGTCTTTAACAGGTCTCCCCGCTTTTTAGACGTAATGGAGGTATTTTTTTGATGTCATGAAGAATGTCACAGTCACAAGTTCTCTTTCCGCTTGTTTTTAGACTATCTGCAGCCTTAGATGGAAAGGGGGGGGGGGGCGCTTTCCCATTGTTGAGAAACCCAGGTGACTCGGACAAGGTCCTACCGACCGGGCAGCAACATGGATAATGCAAGGGTTTCTAGTTTTCGTATTAATAAGATTGAATCCGGGGATCCTTTAGGCGAAGCTTCCCCCCCCCCCCCCGTCCCTTTAATTTGTTTTAGTCCCCTTTTTGTGGCGGGTTCGCCCAAAGCATTTAGTAAACATCAAAGGCGCCCCTTAGGGGTTGAGTGGGAAAGCGAGGTTGATGTCCATATTGTAGGTCCCCCTCACCAAAAATGTCAAGGGGATTCCTACAGCCATTTTGACACTATGCTTTTTTGTGTACAGCTTCAATATATCGCAATCGACCGAAAATCAATTGCACCAGCTAAAGGGGGCCTGGGGGCAAGGGCACCCCCAGCGGTTGTTTTCCAAAACCAAACGACGGGGCGACCAAAATCAGAGGTTTTAGTGAGGGTTCCCCCAACCCCGGGGCAAAGACGTATCGTGCCCCACGCCCGTTGGCCTTTCAATTGTGCTGAATCGCCGACCTAACGCACTGTGGTCCAACAACCTGGGTCGGGCGATCGTAAAAAAATCCACGATTTTGGAAACGAGGGTTTTTGAGCATCGACGACAGGAATTTCCGGTCTTTCGACCCCTTTGGGAAAAAAGGGAAGAGAAAAAAATAAGCCCCAAAACCAGGGGGTTGATACCTCGGAGGAAGGAATGTCACCGGATAAAACTTGATGCCCGGGAAAAAGGGGGATAGCGTGCTAAGGACGTCCATTGCTAAGGCCTTTTTGGGAGTCGTTTCTATATCCCGCTCGACGTTTAGTATGGGAGTCACATGCCCTTCTTTCAAGCGCTTTCGGTGATAGGTCGGTAGAATACCTTTAATGACTTGGGGGTTACAAGGCGCCGGGTTTCTAACGCCCCTTTCTCTGTAAAGATATCCATCTTGAGTTCGAGATGTCACTAACCCGCGGCGACAATATTTCGCAAAGTCGCAGGGAGAAGAGTCTTGTTCGACAGGGTACTGCGGCATCGAAAAAATGTAAAAAATAAGTCCGACCCCCTAGGAACATCAACATTAAGTGCGGCCCAAACGTGAGGAATCTTGCTTCTTTGAAGAACCCACAGCAGCCTTTGCCCGCCACAAAGGGCCTTTTATAAACCCCAAGATTACCAAAGGGGGGTCCCATTAAATGCTTTCCCAAACCGCTTATGCTAAGGGTTTCGTCCGAAAACCAGATGGGGACGAGATCCCGGAAAAATTTTTCGGCAGGTGGATCTAAATGTAACGTGGAGGTGGCCCGGTTGCGAAAAGGGCCTAGGGCTCCCCCGCATGGGAAACTGTAAGTCCCCCACCCCGAGTTTGATCTCAGATCAAACGGCGATGACGGCCGCATGGCAACGGGACGGCGAGTGGAAAATGCCAGCGAAAAGGGATTTCGATCCAAATATCGAAGGAGGGGGGGCGAAGGGGCATTAAACGTTTATATTGTAGTGATGGATGCCCCGCTTAACATCGGAAAGGAAAGTTTGTCAAGCCCCTTTTTAGTGTTTAACTCGGCGATTGGCGGGGGACGGTGGGAAAAAAAAACTTCCTGCGGCTCTTCAGGGTCCGTACGGCACTTTCGAGTAATTGTGATCCCCTGCCCAAAACCTGGTATAACGAGACGTCCAAAACCCACCCCGGGGTTTTGGAAAAGGGAAGTTAAATTCTAGTGGGGGGGAACGTTTTATGTTATTTGCGGCTCTTTCCCGGTGTTTCGGGCCAGCCGGTTGTTGTTATTGATGATATGGCCGCCAGCAAAAAAGCTTACCGAAAAAGCATGCTTCCGGTTGGCGTTTTTTGGGGCATGCGAAGCAATCGGTTGGGGGTACTGGCTCAGCGGTACAAAGCAGTCCCTTTAAAAACCTCCGGAAAAAACTCGTTGGGTCGCTTTTTTCTTTTATGGTGATCGGGGAAAGCGCAAATGCTGTGCGTGAACGATCGCCAGAACGAAGAAGAAAACTGCTGTTGAACACCCCGAGCCCCGGCTATAATATCACATGAAGAGCCATTACGCGCCCTCACTTTCGGCGTTGCTGCGGGCTCCGTTTTTTTAGTGGAAGGGTATATTGTCGAGGGTAGTGACTTAGCCCGGAGTGTGACGGGCATTGATTAGCTTTCCCTTTCCCATGAGGCGGGGTTGCGCTGTCGCAAAAGCTGAAGAAAGGGGGGAGGCCAAGTGCAAAAAAGAAATCATAAGCAGAGAAGAGGTTGGCCTCCTTGCCAGGGGGGCAGTCAAGGGAGTACGTACGTAGGGGAGAGATTTCTGCGGATCAATCGACCCCCTCCCCGATGAAGAATCGGCAAACTCTACGTTTATATGAGGTCGCCTAGGGGGCGAGTATGACCAAGGCCCTTTGGTCCCCAGTCTCCGATTTACGCCCCTGGTGATAACCATCTCTACCGGTCTTTGGGGTCCCGGCAGGCGTTATGATGCTGAGGGGCAAACCGTTGTTGGCCATGCACTAAAAACCACAACCGCGGTAACCTGTTTGGCTCTACTTGTCCAGTTAAGCAATGTTTTCATTTTAAAAACATGCCCAAGAAACTGATAAGCATCGCCAAGATGACCACTCAAAAACCCGCGACGGAGAAAGGTGGAGACGGGGGAGAGGACTAAGGACCCCAAGGGGTCGTGCAGGGGGACGGGGCTGAGGCGAAAAAAAAAAGGGAACCCAAAAAGCCTCTAGCAAAAAGCGGGGGTTTAAAGGGGGCCCGAAAAGGACACGCACCGGCGCCGACGAGCCCGGCAGCCAGAGAGCCCCCCAACGGCACGGCGCCGCCGCTCGTTTTGGCGTCGCGCCTTGGATGATGTTGGACTCGTGTGGCCCCTTTTGGAATCTTTTGGAAGGTTGAATGAAAAGCCCGTCAGCGGTATTTTCGCGCCCCCATTTTATGGCGAAAATAACTGGTTTTAAAGTTGCCAAAGCAACTTGAGGGAAAGGAATGTCAAAACGATCTATCACGGCGCTGTGGTAGGGGGCTTCAATCTGATCGCTGGATTAGGTAGGCGCACTTGGGGGTGCGTACCCAAGCTAGATTTCACCCACGTGACATTGGCTGGCCTAGCCGAGTCACAGCACTGGCCGCAGAGTTCTTTATCAAGAAGGGATAATCCCCGTGACATTGAAATAAAAACGCATGATTGGATAAGTGGCTTGTTTGCGATGATGTTGCGTGGCGCGATCGCAATGCGGTGGCATTTACGGGAGTTGATTTATTTAGGGTACAAAAGTTCTGACATTAAGAAAGGAAAGCATCGTATGACGCCGCAGTAGAGCAATTACAGGCGGCACAAGCGGCGTGGGTTTTTTAAAAACGAAAAGGAGAATTTTTAAGACGAAAAATTTGGCGGCAAAGGTCACGCTGTCAAAAAATTCCCGGGTTTTTAGTGCCGCCCTGCAAGGGGTATTTTGGTCAAGGTAAACGTCGTTTTTTGGCCCCGAGCCACGCTGTCCCATTTTAAACCTCTGAGGAAAAAGGTAGAAGCTTGAATTTTTGTATTAGCCCCCGGGGCAGCTGGATTGCGGCTATTGGGTGAGAAAAAATATTAATTAAAGAACTGGACCCCCCCCCCCTTTTTTATCCCCGGGTCTCCCCAAGAGTTTATTGAAAAAGTTTGAGGTCGGATACGGCGCCCCCCGCCACAAAAACCCCGGTCCCCAGGCGTGATCGATGTCGCACAAAAAACTTAACCTGGGGATGAACGGACAGCTGTAAAATTTGTGCCTTTTGTGTCGATCAATCAGGGGCCACCAGGGGCATCCGGGACCCGTCTCTGAAAACCTGTTTAAGACTGATGGTTTTTTGGAAATATCGGGGTCTGGCCCGGCTTGCGGCATTTTACAGACTAGGGCTATTGGAAAGGGGGTAGGGCGATTCAAAAACTGCGGCCGCGGCTAGGGTTTCTGAAACCAAAACCCCGGGGGCTTCTGTTTAAAAAAAGGCCCCCCTTTGGGAAAAACTATCTTCCTGCTCCGCGTAATTTTAACGGGGCCCAAAATTTTTTCTTTCGTACCCAACGAAGTCACAGGCCGATTTTTTCCCCCCAAACGGTGCGTCGCAAGGTACAGGGGATGCTTTGACAGGGGGCCCGCCTTCAAGCCCCTGAGCGCTTTTCTTTTGAGGAGGTTAAAAAGGTCGCATCTGCCCCTTTAGGGATCTACAAGGCGGCCGCTGCGATGCCAAAAAACCAATGAAGGATCTGGGCTCGAGTTCATGGGTGCGTAAAAACCCAGTTGGCGCGGCCGTGTGGACTTTACCGGACCAGGGGTCGTTGAAGTTTTTAAAAAGCACATTGGCTGCACGCCTGTTCGGGGGACCAGTATGCCCTCAAGTGCGACTGTCGAGGACCAGCAGCAACGGAGTGGGTTGGTAGGCTGCAAGGCCCTTGTTTCGGCTTGAATGGAGAAGTGACTCGGTAAAGGGCCGCCCACCGTGGAAGCTTTAAGGCAAACGGGGGCGGGAAAAAAACCCCCCCCTCGGTCGTTCCCCGGTCGTGCGGGGTTTTCCAAGGGCAAATACTTTCTTCCGGGGTGGGGTTTTGATATCTTTACCCGCCTGGGGGGGCTGGATGGTGGGCCCAGCCGAACGATCCCCTTTTGGTCTCTTGAGTTTACCAGATAGAACGTTCGGTGACGAAACTGACGAGCCCCTCTGTATTACCTGCAGGAGGGCCTCGGTAAAGGGTTTTTTGCGTGAAGAACTTGGTGGTGCCCTCCGACACCCAATGCCCCCCGGGTTTCCAACGTTTAGCGGTATGCCCGGGAGGCCCGGTTTTCCCCGCCCCCTTTTCAGCGGGGTCCAGCGTCGGGTTAGAGGGGGAGAGTGAGATTTGTCGGGGGCCCGTAGAGTGATGCTTCTTGACCGCAGGCGTCCAGGTGGGGAAAAGGGTTTTTCTTCTGAAGAGAGTCTTCTTTTTTTATGTCGTGCCGATTTTCTTTTTTCCAAAATTCTTCTTTACACCTTTGCCTTCTTGAGTTCTTTCCACCCGGTACGAGGTGGGTCACCCCTTGGGGGTAGGCCGACTATTCGGCGTAGGGGGTCCCCCACATGCCCATTTTTCCTAGCCTTTTTTATCACAGGTGGCAGTGATAGTTTTCTGGGTAGTCAGAGTGAATAAATCCCCACGTCGGCCTGTCCCTTTTAAACATCTCTGTCTGGTTTTAACAAAAGACTGTTGTATCGTGTACGCAGTTGGGAGCGGTCGCCCCTAATGACTTTTCATTTTGTTTTAGAAGAACGTAAAACGGTTTTCCAGGGCCAAACGCTCATTCCCCATATATGGGCGGTTTAAGCATGATCGGGGTTTTGTGGCCCCGGTTGCTGCCAGATATGCGAATATGTTTATTCCGGAAAAGGGTTTGGGGCAATGGTTGTGGAGCTTGTCCCCCTGTGTGCTTGGACAAATTTGACACGACCCTTGGCAGGTTTTCCTCGTTTTTCCCCAAAAACGCTGTGTTCATGGGTTTGTACAGGTCCTTCTCAAATCATGTTGGCCCTTTTTGGAGTCAGTGTTATCTGAGTAGGGCTTATTTTGGGGGGTGCTCAAACCTGAGGGCTTGGTGGATCTTTTTCAGGGAAACCCAGAGACGGTGAGCTGCAGTTTCGGGTGGAGCACATAAAGGCCTTGTTGCGGGGGTTCGGAACCCGTTTCAATCTGCCACCCCTGATGAGGGTGAACTGGTATTGGGGGAAACCCACTGTTTTTGAACTACCCTCGCTCTTGTGCCGGGATTGCGTTGTGTGCATTGTGTCTTTGGGGTATTCAGGTCCGCCTTGTATAAGCCCTGGGGGGCATGATGGGTGATCTGCAAGGTGCGGACAGCTGTGAAATTTTTCACCAAAAAAAAACCCCCCTGTCGGTGGGCCCGAGACATGGCCCCCCATGGATTGTTTGCATTAGGGAGAGGATGTGGCTACTGGGCTTTTTAGGGTTTTATCCTCAACCCTCAATAGAGATTTTTTTGGGTTTGGATGACATTTTAGCCCCTGGGAACTCCAACCCCCCTTTTCCATGAACGGTGTTGTCATAATTATGGCAGCTCAAGCTTCACTCCCGTCTTCTTGAGAAAGGGTCCATGTAAGCCCCGGGTGGTGTA
>CM037788.1:54281775-54331775 GCA_021229015.1 Solen grandis
ATAATAATGTAACTCATCTGTTTTTTCATATCTCTGCCACTTTGTACTGTAGCTGATATCCCACAAATAGTTTTGTCTCTTTAAGGTATTGCTGCTTACTACATTTGTCAGACAATTTGGTCCCTGAATGATCCCAATGCAAAGAAAACATGTTCCACTTTGTTTATTCTCTAACATCTTCATTTATTATGCACTTTGTTGAATTTTGAACGGATTAAATGCTGTTAATGGTTTGCATCTAAAGGTATTCTTTTGATGGTAAACGTTTACAATTAAAAACTTTTTATTGCCAAATAAAACATATTACCCAACTAGTTAAATGTTTTCAGAAATTTATCAATGTCTGTTTCGGGACATTATATTCAATAATTGCAAAGGAGGATATTTACAGTATGAATCTCAGCGGAATGCATTGATAATAGTCAAGAAACTGAAACTGAAATCAGCAATTCCCTCAAAACATGCATAAAAGTGTTATTTTTTAATGTCAGTTTGCAAGCCATCGGTATGCTGTACAACATCCTCAAACATGCTGCTCAAAAACATACGCAGATCGCTAAACGTTGTCATCAGTCAATACCCATGAACGAAAGGTTTTGATTAATGTTTTTTTCTTTGCAGAAAGGAGCAACTAAGAATGCTTTGAAGGAATCATTAATGACAGTCGGTTTCAGTTTTTATATGATCATTGCAAGGATGATAGACATCGATCCTCATTTGACAGAAAGTAAGTAAGCTTGTGTATATTGAAGGTCTCGATAAAATAATAATTTCTTAAGAAAACAGTTAATAAACATTTTAAGAGATAATCTCTTTGTTTTCCGGGACACCCTCCTGAGAATAAAACAATGAAATGAGCAAAAATGACTAGTTTTTGTGTAAGCGTTATTTTAGATTTCGAACTCGAGTTATTTCAGAACACTGTGAACGAACATTATATATTGAAGTAGTTCTGCTTTATTCCCTTGATATACTTGTTTATTGTTATTTCAACGTGATTTATTTAATTCTACCATAGGACTGAAACTGAAGCCAGAGCAATTGAAGGCATACGAGTTCTACAAAAAGAACAGCACGTCGGTAGAAGTAGTTAAGGATGATGTTCTTCAGAAAGTCAACTTCCGGGTGAAGAATAAGGTATTAACAGCAGCACCTATATGAACTCTTTCCTCCTTGGACATTCAGTTTGGTATCTATCCTGTCAGAGATAAGTCTAGCCGTTATCACGTTTTAACTGGTTATCATAAACGGTAATGTTAGTACTTTTTTCAACTTTTTTAACTCTTCTCATTAACCGTTATGAATTTATAAAACAAAACACTTAAATATGTGCGTAATGTTCTTATGAAATAATGATTGAATTTAGATAACTTGCATAATTAAAATATTATGATCTTTTACTGTATATTCTATTATACGTCACGTGGAATTAAAGTATAAAAAAGTGAAAACTCTTTATTCTTAATAATTTTACTTAGATTCTCATTAGAGAGGAAGTAAAAGAGAAGTTAAAATGGAACGTTGACCGTTCGTCGCCTAGCAACAAGATCCGGGATCTGATGGACTGGACACGTGATATCATGAAGGACATTGACTACCAGAGGAAGATTCTGTTTAATCCTATAGCCATCATGTTTACCAAAGGATGGTACGATAATTATCTAATTATAATTCTTCATGTTTATCTCATATAATGTTTATATATAATATATTAAAAAGTAGTTTTGTAAATAATGTTGCAAAAATTAGCATAATTCATTAATCCATTAACAGGGTGATTTCTGATTACTTGAATAACAAAAAAGGAGAGTTTAAAATTGCACAGTAAAAATGACACCTAATAACTTGGAAGGGCATACTTTATGCTATAAGATGAAATTTCAATATATTTGCAAAGGTTACTATGGAATCACCTTGTGACATTCCTGAGTTTTGCGATCAACATCCTGATGTTGCTGACCTGGAACGCCAAGGCCTCTTTAGAAGATTATGAGCGATACAAGAATATTGCCAACTCTACAAACCAAACAGTCACCTGGAGTGATATCAGAGAGTATGTGATTTTCATTGGCATCTAAATAACGCTTTACATATTATTTTTTATTAAATATACCATATGTTCATAAGTAACTTGATATATCATGCAGATACATGTAACATATATTTACGAATGTTTTGTTGTCATAATGTGTGTAAGAAAAAAATATTCTGAAAGGAAATTTCACGACGCTGTTTTGCTCTTGGAAAAACAGCGGATATTGTAAATTGCTACCTAAACGACGTAAAGTATGTTTTAACAAATGTCCCACTGTTATTTTTCTTTTCCATCAGTCCTCGTCCAGTCATATCGGGGATCCCCGACCAGGAGTACACGATAACGATGTATGTTCTCAGTGGCGCCCACAATCTCTTCTCCTTATTCGTGCTCATCAGCTACTTCCTATCAAATCATCCACGATTCCCTACATGTGCCGAACTTTTGGACCCAATAAGGTAAGATTTTGAGTCTCTTGGATTTCTCATGTGTGGAAGAAGTTCAGCTGACATGCGATTGATCATTTGTTCTACCAGAGTTTCACTCTGTACATCGAGTCAAGGAGCGCCATGGTCCAGTGGTAACATATCCGACTGCAGATCTGAGTTCGAACCCAAGGATTTTTATGACCTTTCCAAGCGCACAGTTCTGGTCCAACCAAGAAACCGTCAAGGGATCTTAGTTTAAGTTGAAGAACTTGATTCCCAGTTGACGTAAAATAAAGTAAAAAAAAAAAAAAAAAAAAAAAAAAAAAAAACAGTTTGTTCACAAATAGTCATTGGCTGAGAATTGAATTTTAATTCTATGTGTGTATAACGTATATCAACACCCATCTACAGACGCAATGTCACCTAATGCAACCATCCATATCGTAAAAAATGGGTGGTTTCCCCATCACAGGCAAAACTACCACAGACGGTATTTTAACTATATTTTGACTGATAAAAACTATATTAAATCCTTCACTTTTCCCACATGCGCTAAGTTCATAGGATGAACATATGAAATCGCTACCATGAACTGGTGAGGACGCCATGCTGCGGAACGTGTCCTTCGGGGATATCGTTTTCTAAATTTAACCGATTTCGTTCAAATTGCGTTTACGAAAAAAGCGTTTTCCTGTGTAATATGACCTACACTTTCCGATTTTATTTGCCAGGAAACATAGACTTCACGTACATTAAAAAAAAATATTAATTTTAAATTTCTACAGATCACCTGTGAACAGGCTGCTTTAAGCTGAAGGGCTGATTTCTCTATATGGCTGAAATAGCATAATAAAACTATTATTTGAGTCGAAGTAATACCACTCTTAGATATGTTTCCTTGATATGATGCGCATTAATTACATGAATGTACTTCTTCTCAATATGTCTTAACTACTAATATAAAACATGAACTGGTCATTATATTTCCTTTTCTTTTGTTTCATCCATGTAAAAATTATATATTCTTTCAGACAATGCAAAAAGAAGAAGGATGGAAATGTTTCAGGATCGGACGATAAACCCTCAAAACTGGATGCCAAAATATTTAGTTTTACAACATTTTACTACATGGTAAGGACCAACTAACTGAGGCAATTTATCATTTGCAATGTACATGTAAATATATCACAAAAAAAGTACTCAAATTGAAGTATTTGTTCCTTCTAAAGCACTGAATGTTAATGCCTTAAAATAAAAATTGATTCATTTTAGAATGGTTGCATTTTTGTAAGTTGATTTCATATTTATTTATAAATATTCGACAAATTTGTCAGGGAATATGCAACATGTAACATGTAAGATCACTTTAAAGGTATTTTATGTCGATCATGAGAGCAAGGAATTTACTTGTATTTACGGTAACTGAGTAGGGCCATAAGGGATTGCTCACTATTCCCCGTTCACGTTTCTCACCCCTTATATTCCGACCCGGCGTTTACTTTTACCATGCTTTTATTTCTTGCTTTTAAATTTAAGGCTTACCGGTATTTAAAGTATCGATTTTGTTTAATAATCGAGGATTTGTCTTTTTCAGATGTTGCTAGGAATGTCAATCATGGGAACGTTATTTCATGGCTATTTCTTCGCATTCCATCTGCTTAATATTGTGAACAACAATCAGTTACTTAGTGGAGTTATTAAAGCTGTAACCCAAAACGGTAAATTGCAAAAACAAAAACATTTTGATTGCGTCCATAACTTTGCTCACGTTAGTTACCAACTTGTACAAATTGTAAAATATGAAAACTAAAGCGCTCACATGAAGTATTTCTTGTATTGTAACAAATATTTTTCCAGTTAATTACATTTAAGTATAGAAGAAGGGTTTTATGATATAGCAACGAAATCAAAAAGTAAGATGTATGATACAATTTCAGTTTCAATTTGTACATAAATTTTGTTGAACATGACGTTTGCGTACGTTCATGTGTATTAAAGGGAAATGAAGCAACAAAACGGTTTATATGTCATGTGTTCTTTCCAGGTTCTATTAATCTGTGTACCGTAATCATACAAATATACTCGTTAGATTGTGACACCTAACAAAAATCGCTATAAAGCTTGTATTTATATTATCTTCTAGGCGTTTCTCTTCTCTGGGTTGCCATACTTGGTCTGATCGTCATATACATCTACGCCCTACTTGGTTTCACCCAACTGCGGGCATACTTTGACCCTGGGGATTACCTTTACTGTACGACCCTGTGGCAATGTACTGTCACCGTCATACGGTATGGCCTAATAGGGGACATGTTTGAGGTAGGTCGTCATTACGTAAATCTCTATAAAGTTGTTTTACTTGTCGTAACCTATAAGCTTTGTAATAACTGACAAGGTCTGACTGACGTTTGAATGACTGAGAAATACCATAAGTTATAATCACAATATTACGTCAACCTAAATAATATCAAACAAAAACTGTTCATTATATAAAATTGAAATCATATTTTCTATCATAAAATTATTCCATAATCTAATATAGGCGTTATTGTTTGTATTCAGCTTGTAAACCAAGGAGAGACGGAGCGTTCCTTTGCCACATTCTGGCCTATCGTGCTGTACCACGTGTCTTTCTTCATCTTCATCACAACCATTGGTCTCAACATCATCTTTGGTATCATTGTGGACACTTTCTCCGAGCTTAGGGATCTCAAGGTATATTGCGTTCTAATACTAAGTCGACTAAATGCTTTTCATTATACTGGAATATTTTATTGATTTCTTTAGACTAGATGTTTTACTTATTTGAATAAATAATGTTACTGATTTGGTATTTTCATATTTTAACTACGATAATAACGTATTGGAACTTAAGAAATGAAAAAATACAAATACAAGTACATCTCAATATTAAAAAGAGCTACATTCATTACGAGTATAACTATTACATATGACAGTATTATATTTCAACCACTTAAGCTAATGTGATACTATATGAAACTGTAGTGGAGAGCAGAGTCAGACATGAAGGACACTTGCTTCGTGTGCAGCAGGAACAGTTACGACTTTGAGCATCACGGCAAGGTTGGCTTTTATCTTACCATTATGCATATCATATCTTAGCCTTAATATGATTAAAAAAATCATTTTGAAGTTACATATCGCTCTCGGATAGCATTGCAATAGTGTTTGTTTAAATATGTTGATATGTAGTTTGAATACTTATTTGTGTTTTATCAAAAGAAGTTTTCTTAAATAAAAACCCTAAATGTATATCTTGTGCCGCTTGTCGAAGTCCTATAATTTTATGTTAATAATAATGGTAATCTGCTATCCTTTTTCATCTCAAATACGTTCTAGTATAACACTGTATGTACAACTCTATCTCGTTATCTACTTAAGGGGTTTGACTACCATGTAAGAAACGAGCACAACATGTGGGCCTATGTTTTCTTCTTCATTCATCTCAACGACATGAAAACCAGTGACTACACGGCCGTCGAGTTGTACGTCAGCAAACTGGTATAAATGAGTATTCTTATTATTTATTCATTATCATGATTGTGTATATCAACTCTTTTTCTGTAAAGCTTTAAAACGTTATCTTTATGATATTTTATGATTTTTTTATGTATTTCCAGTACCATACAAATAAATCTGCATTCGATACCTTGTTTAATATTCTATACAGGAAGATATATAGTAATGTTTACTTATCATGTCTTTCATTTTTTTATCTTTTCTTTTCAAAGCTTGAGGCAGAAAACTACGATTTTTTCCCTATGAATCGGGCACTCTGTCTGTCAACAATCGATATAGATTCGACTGAGTCCAAAATAGACGACCTACTGCATCAGGTCACTACCATTGCTCAGAAACAGAGAGAGGATGTAAGTTGCTTACCTTTTTCATTTTATGTAATGAAAGGATAACTATGTATATCTAATATCACTGTGTGATAACCTTTGATGTATCATTATATAATGTTCATAATTGAAATAAATCACTTTATAATTATTTTATCATCTTTCGTAAGAATACATTTTAATTATAAAAACTTCAGTACGTCTGCAGTCATATAGGATCATATTTATGCTCCGTTGAGTGTCCGTCGTCCGTCGCGTGTCGTTAAGAGTTTACACTCTAGCATCTTCATTTCTTAAACAATCATTTTCAGACTTAATGACAATGTTTATGACCATAATATCTCGATCATGTTTGATTATGGCTGATATCGGCCATTTCGGTCAAGAGTAATGCCCCTTTTAATATAAAAAATGCCAGAAAGCACGTTGTTTACACTCTAGCGTCTTCATTGTTTAACGATCAAACTTTTTTACTATGTTTATGACCATAATCTCTCATTCAAGTTCGATTTTGGCTGATATCGGTCCATGTGGGCAAGAGTTACGGCCCTCTAATTTATAAAAAAAATGTCAACAAATTTAGTGTTTACACTCAAGAAGACACAGTTTTGATTCAATCTTCCTCAAACTTGCTCACATCGTATGTCTTGATAATGTCTCGGTCGAGTTAGATCATTGGTAGGACGGGATCAAAAAGAAGTTCACTAGGTCAGATCATGTTTAAATCTTGTTTATACACAACAGGCCACATTTTTACTCAACTTCTCTCAAACTTGTTCATAATGTTTGTCTTGATAATATTTTGGTCAAGTTCAATCACGGGTGGTAAGGGGTCAAAAAGTGGGTCATTAGGTCAAATGTTTACACTCTCTAGGGGACAAAATAATAGCCGAATCTTTCTCAGTCTTAATGAGAATGTTTGTCTTGATGATATCTTGGTCAAGTAAAGTCATGGGTGGGACGAGGTCAAAAAGTAGGTCACTAGGTCAAATCTTAATATAATCCTGCTTACCCTTTTTAGGGTCCACATTATTAGCCGAACCCTTCTAAATCTTGATGAGAATGTTTGTCTTGATGATATCTTGGTCAAGTTCAATCATGGGTGGGGCGGATTAAAAAATATGTCACTGGGTCAAATCTTAGAAAAAAACTTATTTACACCAGGGGGTCACATCTTTAGCCAAATCTTTGTAAAAGTTGTTAGAAATGTTTGTGTTGATGATATCTCATCAAGTTCATGGCCCTCTTGTTAAAATCTCAAATTAATCAAGAATGTATATTAAAATCTAATAACCAAGTTTTTCGTTGTTAACAGGAAGCTGAGAAGAAACGTAAGGTTGAGAAACTTAAGCAGAAAAGATGGCAAGAAAAACATCGCCGGTTCATGTTCGGTATTCAACACAGCCAAGATGATAATGAGATGGAGCGGGAGCCATTAATTCCTCAGTCATCGTCAAGCAATGATGGCATGTTCCCTCCTCCACCAACAGGAAATATGTTATCGGTGTCCGATGACTCTGAGTACTACAAGGAACGAAAAGGTTCTATATCTCTGCTGCAAATCCTAGAAGGTCTTCCACATGATGACAAAGCATCGAGGACGTCAAAAGCCTCCTCAAAGTCACACATACTGTCAGATTATGACTCTGATTCAGACTCTGCTGGTACCACTGGACCGGAAGCTTCTTATGATCTCGTGAAATCTCGCGAGGAATCACGCGAACGTCTTGAAACCGACAAATCGGAATCGGGACCAGTAATCCAGTTGCCATTGTCAACGCCTCATGTTGTTGATGACAAGGAAGATGAAACACGCGCTTCCTCACCTGAGTCACGCGATGAAACGCGTGTTTTGTTGCCGGATGATGATGAAGAAGATGATACAGAGTTTGAAGTAACCAGGTTATAAATAAATGTCGCTGCCTTATACTGCAGAACATCACTACAATAGAATTGTGACGAAGATAGCATACGCCAGATATTTCTTGATTTGACGAATTTTTGTTGCATGCTGTTATTATTATTATTTTGTTATTTAATGGACATAGTGTGCCTGTGTCGTTTATACTTTATTGTTAACTTTGCAGACAGAGTTCAAATGTAGATATGTATGTATTTATGTATTTACATGCTATATATATTTTACAAAGACGAAATATAACATAATACAACTGTTGTTGGTATTTGAATTTTCTAAAATATATGATTATATTTGTGTCGGTTTAAAAACCCTATCAAGGGCCAATATGTTATATCTCACTTACAAGTAAATTGCTAGCTTATATGACACGTTTACAAATGTAATCTTTCTTTTGATTTAACAAATAATGTAAGTAGTATTTATAATATCGGGTTTGATACTAAACCAAAATATGTTTGGTTACTAAATGTACAGAATCCTCATATACTCACATACGTATTTTCGTTTTATGTGTTCACGAGTCTTGTTACCAATTCGACTAATCTGTATAATGAAAACAAATGATGATAAGATTGATCTGCATAGCAAACCTTCCTTTCTGAAATGTATATAGCCCATTTTAATGTGCTAGAGTTTTATATTAGCGTATTTCTAATACATTTTATACACTAGTATATCATATAAATGAATACAAACACTTGCGGATATATATTTATACATTTGGAAAAACAGTTGTTACATATTCATATTGTTATTGTACATATGTATATATTTGATTCCAACTATTAGAATGTAAGCAAATCATTTATTGCTGATACTTTTCACCTTATGGATAAAGTTCTAGCAAACTGATATATAACTGGAATAAATGTTTTCATAATATGTTTCATAATTTAATTATTAATATGTTTCATAATTTAATTATCTTTCAACTGATTTATTTTCATTATACTATGATGTTTGAAACAGAACGCTTAATGAATGTTCCTTAGTTCATATGATATGAAAAATACTCGGCAAAAAGTCTTGTGACACAAATGTTTTATTACTTCTTTGTCAGAATCTATAGTAATCAGAAAGAGAGAGAGAAATTATATTCCAAATAAAGAACAATCACAATCTTTGACGGCTAGAAGCCTATCCTCGTCGGATAAATGAATATACAGAGGATTTTGATTGGTAATATTGAAAAATTACCGATATGCAGGAAAAACAAATGCATTGAACGTTATGGTCGTTAAATTTGTCCAATCAGTATTGATTTTTACGTGGAACATGCAATGCAAATAAAAAAACTCGTGCATTTTCTGACTTTTTAAACTTCAGCATTATGTTTGTCAAGGTGATTACTGTAAAAAATCTTTAATCAGCGCTAATTTAGTAATACTCGATTGACCCTGATTTAAGCTTTCTAAATATGTATGACTTGTTTACGATTTCTGTGGATGCTGAAATACTATCAACAAAACCCACAGTGTTGCAAGACTCTTTTTGCGGAATATATTTCTGAGATCATATTATTTTTTTAATAATTAGTATGGTTTTAAAAAACATCTTATGTCTTTTTTGTAGTGACTGTGATTGGTAGTCAAAAAAAGAGTGATTGCGATTTTGCTTAAGTGTTTTACATGTGTTCAATGTAGCTCCCTTAGCAATAATATAGCCAAACTGTTATTTATCAAAACGTGTTGTTGCATCACTTATGTAAGCCAAATCAATGCATGGTACTATAGGTAATTTCAAATATAAAAGTATTATGTCTTTAAAGATAAAACCTGAAAATAGAAGTAGAAAATTTCTTAGGTTATGGTTACATAAAAGATAGCTTTTCTTTTATGAACTAAATACTAATATCAAATAAAAATCTATTACGGGTTTTTAAGATATATTTGAATTTTTTATTTTTTTATTATCTTGAAACTTATTTGATTCAGACTTTAAAGAATGAAACATCAGTTTGCATTAATTGCTAAACAAATTGTCGCAGTGGATAACGACGTTTTTTAATGAAGAATGGATCAGAAGAAATGCCATTTATCAATACTTAGTGTAGGAAGGAATCCATTCGGCAAAATCGACAAAATATACTCAATGTAATACTTGTGAGTCTCAAATTGCCACATATGAAATAATTGAATGATTATAAATATGTTGGATAAAAAAATAAATCTTATATTATTGAGTTCGTCAGATAGGAAAAATATTGCATTTATCTCTGTTTCTAAAGGTATTCTTTAAATTAATAGGTTTGGGACAAAATATGGTTTCTTTTGTAATGATAACAGTCCTGAAAGCCTTGGTTTCCAAACACTTATGCAGTTTATAAATTTAAACTGTACTACTTGATCGATAAGCAGCTGGTGTAGTTGTAGATAACGTGTGATGTTAATATGTTTCCTGAAAGCAATAGTCAAAACCAAAACATGAAGATTCATGCCACTACTTAAATAATAAATATATTCTTATGCAACGAAGTACATTTCTCCTAAACCAAGGAACCTTTCCTGTAGATTTGGAATGTCAGTTGGACGTTACAGAAAATAAATACAGGAAATCATATAGTGAGATGTGTTGCATTTCTTGATATGAACTTACTTATTCGTAAATTGAGCAATAAAATTATTTTCCAAATATCGATAAAGAATAGACAAGCAGAAATGTCTCATTGTCGGTTATCTACAGTATGTTTGCAAGGTATAACTACTAAACATTGGCCTTAATGGTTTTAAATTAACTGTGTACTTCTCATATGTATTGTATATAATTGCAAATCATTGATAGTTATTTTAATGAACCCAATGATGAGGCATTTGTAAATACTTTCATTTTCTCAGACAGCTGGAAGTTGCAAGAAAGGTGTTTATAACATTTGATTATCAGTGCATGCTTTATATTTTCAACGATTGTTATTTATATTCAGCTTTTCATATATTGTTAGTATTTTAAATGTTGAGTCGTCACATGTTAACGATATCACGTGATTTGTTTACTGTTTGATGTTGTTTGCAAGTTTTATGCCTAAGTTTGTCTTAATTTATGTTAGAAACATAACCATTGCACTTCCATGGTGTTTGACATATGATATTTTAAGCGAATCTTTGCAAGCAAAGGGTTTAAGAATATGTCAGTTCAACTAAATATGTAGCCAAAGAACAACACTACACATGTTGGTCCCTTGTTTCTTCCATTGTCCTTTAGCGATAGTTTCTAGTGTCATATTTCAGAAAAAAGGTCGGCACAGAATAAAAATAAATCATGAATTTTCTTAAATAAGGAGTGAATAAATAAAGATACAAGTGTTATAATTTATGAAATTATGCTTTAAAAACAACTCTTTAACATATGTTAGTATTCTGTGAAATAATCTTTGCCACAAGCTTTAAGCCAGAAACCTAAATGTTATATCGAGGTCTAAAATAACAAAATTTGATAATTCCTTTCACTACAAATTGATATTTTACATGAGATGTATTAGTTGTGATGCGATATTGTGTGGTATAACCCGTATTTCTATATATATATCTGGATCCCACTGGGTTTTAACTGTAATTCCTTTTTAGCTTGATGTTGAAGGTCGCCTTCAAGCCCAAACCCATAAATGAACAGGGGAGAAGCGTGTGAAACTAAAGTTTACTCCAAATGCATTTATATCGTAAAGTATGTGTAGGTTCGTGCTTTAGCGTATTTTGTGCTAATCATCACTTCGGCAGTGCCAAAATGTACTCAAATTTGAACTTCATCGACGGTGTCAAAGTTATTTTTACGTGAAATATCCCCGACGTTGTCAAATTGTATTCAAAGAGAAAGTTCACCGACGAAGATAAAATGCTACATATAATCTCATTATGTCAAGTGTTAATGTGACGTTAAATTTATCTACAAGAACAAAATGTATATCTATCGACCATATCATAACGTTATTTGAACGTGAAACTACATGTGTCATACAAAATTTCACAAAATGACAAAATGTTATTTTAATGTGAAACCTGGCCGATAGTTTCATTTTTTTAATTAAAATCCTAAAATACGACTCATGTAGGATAATTACATACAGGATAAGACAACATATAAGAAAAGATAATATCATAAAAGATAACTGTTAACAAGATAATATAACTTAATATAATGTCTATGATAAGATATAAACATATAAGATAAGATAATAACTTATAAGATTATAACATATATCAAAGGGGGTTAAACCTCGTTTTCAGGACAAAACGAACTAAAGGCAAGAGTTAGAGTCCTAATGTGATGTTTTCATATAAATTATTCAATTTATTTTCTTTCATTTTATTCAAATACCGTCAACTTTGATAAATAAATCCGCCATATATGTATAAAAGTTGAAACGTATTTTGCACTTTTTTACATTTGTATTCTAAAATAACAAAAACAAAATATACATATATTTCATAATCTGTATTCTGCTGAATTTACATTACATTTTAAAGAATATGTATACGAAGAGAAATTGATATTACAAATAGCCAATGTTCATGTTAACATTTGTACTTCTTCATAAATACATGTTATATTATTAGCTATATTATTATTTGGATTGCAAATACGTTTGTATTTGAATAACAAAAAGCAGAAATAAGATAGAGATTCATGATTATTAACTTATATACATGTAAGACATAATGCATGACAAATATATAGGTGGTATGTGTGCATGATTTGTCCCTTAATATATTTCTCTGACCTGTTCATACTCATAATTGTGATGTAACTAATTTTATTATTTTATATCAAAATATCATAAATTGTGCATTGAAAATTTATTAAGAAAAATAAAACACTCGAGTAAATAATTGTTATATTTCTTTTTGTGAAAGCCTGCCGAGCATTTAATATTTAATATATCTGTACAATATATGCACATTCATACATACATCCATACATACATACATATACGTAACGTGTGTAAGTATATAATATTTACATACGCCTTTTATCAGTATGTTTTTTCATGTGAGGAAGCGATAGGTCGATGGTTCTGGCCGCGTGCCTCTGTGCACTCAGGGTTTTCCTCCTAATATAATTAGCTGGACGTCGCTATGTAATTGGAATACTGTCGTAGCGTCGTTTAACTCCAAAACACCATAAACATCCGTATACACAAAAACGACAAAAATATGTATGCAATACATAAAAGCAAGGGATAGAAACATGAAATATGTAAACCACTAGATTTATCTCATCTTAATTGCTCGTTTGTAATACTCATTGGGGAAATCATCGCTTCTTTTGATATTCTAAATGGTTTCTCCAGTAATACCCTATTATTGCAGTTCTTTTTTCAGTTCTGGTAACAAACAAATGTCAATGGAGCTAGGTTATGACAGTGTTGCAAAACTGGCGATTTTGTTGTTAAATAGACGGCTGACTTATATATCAAATGTGATCCGATTGGGCCCGACTGTAGTAAGTTTTGGACGACATGCTGGTTTCCTTTCAGTTATATCATAAAATAAATAACAAGTCATATCGCAAAACATCATAGATCAAATCAAACAGATAAATCATATTGCCAAGCCCTACTTGAAAGTGTTTTTACACACACACACAAACATGGCGGGGGTATTTTTCAAAGGATCAACTTTCTTTAAGCAATTATGATAGAATACCATAAGGTGACCATTTGTGTAAAATGAAATTAAGTTCTGACTATTTATTTTATAGAATACTTTTTTTTCTATGTGACTAGCCGACCCCATACGAACTTCATTTTTCAAGGGATCAACATTATTTATAATTGATTATTGACAGAATATTTAAGAATAGTTTATATAAAGTCAAAAATGAATTTTATTTTGGCACTTTTGACAAGAGGCTATTAGGTTGTAATTTTTGCCACACGAAATTAAATTCTTACAGAGGAAGAATTTTTATTTTTTATATTAAGTAAATAATGAAACTAGTCGACTCCTATGGCATTATTTTTTATGCGTTCATCTCCATTTTTATATTTAAGTATGGTAGATGACCTTAAGGTGAACATTTTTGTCAAATGAAATGAAATTCTGAACATTGATTTCAGAGACGGAGACATTAGTTCACAATATGAACTCTAAAAACCTACTTTGCCGATATCCTTGATCCACAAATTATTCGACTTAATTCTAGCTTATGGCATATATTAATTCAACATATGCAATTGACTCACGTTTCAATATTCAAAAGCTTAATTAAGTCATGTCACTGGTGTTTTTTAAGTGTGTTTAATTTCAAGTACAATATTACTCTCATTTAAAATATCACTGATTTTAAAATGAAAAACTAAAATGCGCTAATTATACGTGGGTTGTTTGAAAATATACGGACAACAAAAACAGTTTATGGAAAACAAGTAGATTTCAGTGCTTTTAAATGTTTCGTAATGATGCGACGAGTTATTGATTGTGCGAATGCGTTACGTGGGTGGCATTTGATAAAACATAATGATTATATTCATACTTATATCTAAATCTATTCTGTTCACTCTTTTCATAGTTCGATCATTTTATCTAGTATAGTTCCCTAGAACTTTGAACCAGAATATACGGAGGAAGAGGTTACTACTTCTTCAAGACAACTACGATAATTTCGAGTGTGTGTATGGAAGATTTTTGTCAGTGTGGCAATTGTGTAATACTGCAATCCAGTGTGGAAATGTGTGTTGCCATTCTAGTGATTTAGTTGTAGGGAGTTCAAATGGGCTCATGTATGTTACAGTGCACCCAGATTTCCATATCTTAGTCTTCACTGATTCCGTTTCGAAAGTAGCATTCATTACAATTCTAGCATACAAAGGTCAAATGACAATGGCTCCCGACATTCTAATACACATAATAAAAATCAAGATCTTTGTGATAGGAATTGATGAAATCATTATTTTTATATTCCACAGTACTGATGAGCAAACATTTCTTTTGAAAGTGTGTCAAAAAAAGTATCGGAAAATAAAATATTTACGTGAACATAGATATAGGTTCGTATATAAAATACAAATAAGTATGATTCACTTTTCTCCCAGGCAAATTCGGTAAACAGCGTAACGTCCGCCACGTTCTGATGGGTTCTCTAACGTTTCTAACGTTCTGACCAAGGTCTGACACGTTTCTAACGTTCTGTCAAGGCTTTCTACGGATGAACCGTGAACGCCGGGCAGCTTTGGAGCACGTTTGTATCCAAAACGCCAATACCGCTGAGAGAACATGTTTTAAATGCACGAAAGTGGCATTTATACAAATTTTCAAACGATCCTGTAACCCCAATGTCATAAAGATGTTTGCGTAAACATGGTCGTAACAAAAAAGGATGAACACAAACTTTGTTTCAATAAGCACATTGTCGCTCTTTCTTACAGTATATTACTCGAAGAGAAAATCAAAATGCGTACTACAGATTTGTTAAGAGATGTAATCTGCACATGTTCGCTGGCGACATCATTACGACAATGCATAAATAAGAAAGAATATTTTATTTAAATATTTCAATTGTTTACAAAAAATACCTTAAATTGCATGTTCCGCATATCTTCGTCAATTTTCTGACGTTTTGCAAAGACCTTCCGTATTCCCCCGTTAGCGAATCACGAGTGCTTATATTGATGACGCAGCAGACAAATCAATTGTGATTCGGCGACGGTTTTTCAAATTCAAGAGTATTTGACATCCATCCAAAATACTAAATTGCGTGATTTGATCAACACTTTCAATGTGTTTAACTGTTATTTTACAACAGATATTTGCACATTATGTACCATATGTGCTAGTCTATAATATGTGTTATTTCATATTTTCTTTTTTCATGAAAATTGTATTATTATGAAATAAAATGGGCCTTTAATAAGATTTATTAAGTATATGCATTCAAATGAAAAGCAAGAAAATATAATTCAAGAAACAAACAATAAAAGATGGCAATGAATAAAGATATCTAGTAAAAAAGCTACAAATAAAGCCCAAGATTTTTATTAATGTTTCGTCCACGGTGGCCTGAAACGTGGTCGCCGTGGCCGCCGGGGACATAGTGTAAACGCAGCATTAGTAGCTTTATTCTAAGTGACGGATGAATTCGGCTTGCCGGGAAGACAACTATCTAAAGTCTTCTCTATCAGACTGTTTTTATTCTACCAGCGGCTCTTGAAAAGAAAGCGGAATCAAAATTACGTGCAATGTGTGCCTTTTCCATGTGTCTTATATACTACACTCATGACCATTTTAGGCTTTTGTTGGTTAAATTACATGTCCTTGTAGTATATATCCACGATTTAAGTCCCATCGATATTGTCAAAATGGCTAAACAGTGACAGGTGTGAAAACACTGATAGAATAATTCCTGTTTGTCAATTTAAACAATTAAACACAGAAAAATATATTTTAAATTGTTACAAACTCGCAAAACAATGGCAAAAGGAATTTAACAATAAGATGCTCAGTACGAATTTATACTGCTTCTGTTTGAATTTGCCCTTGGACTTTTATCATTTGTATTAAACCATTATAACTTCATTATGTAAGAGTTTAATTCTATCGGCAGGTGAGTAAAACCAACAACAACAACATTATTATGGAGCTATTACAACACATTCAAGGAATATACATGTACGATGTAGTTCACAATCCTAGGTCATATTAGTCAGCATAACACCTATAAGAACACTTTCTGTTGACCTGTGACGTATCTCGTAAACACTCATTTAGACATACACTGCCACAATAGACCCCTTGCCAGCCTGTGTTACACCCATATTTACACTGACCGCTGACTTTGTCACAGCTGCCATTGCAGTTCCTACTACAGTTGCCTTCACAGTAGAGTCCAAAGGTTCCTTCTTGACATTCTGCCATACATGAACCACACGTTCTGCAATTAAATCTTTTAAAAGTAATAAGTATGTACCTAAATATCAAATATGCAAACTCATTAATGTATTCTTAAAGAAGTATACTCTGAGATACTGAAAATGTCGGACATTGATGCACATTTGGTGTTATTGTCCAACAGCCTTTTCAGTCCTGAGATATAAAGAAAAAGGGTCTCCATTTTTGTTTTTAATGACTTCAGTACAAGGATTTTTTGAGATGTCATTGAATCAGTCAACAAATTTGATAACAATGTAGTCTAGAATTGAACAAAGATATGGAGGTCGATAATGTATCTATGTTAGAAATAACACCAACAGCATGATGATGCGATTGTAGCTCATTTATTAAAACTATAACTAATAAGTATTAAATAATTAAAAGATCTATGTTAAAAATAACACCAACAGCATGATGATGCGATTGTAGCTCATTTACCGCTGAATTATTCCACGATTCACGATTGTTCGAATGAAGTACCTTTCGTGCAATAATACCCCTGCCAACAAGCATAACAGCCATGTTTACATTGACCGCTGAACTTGTCGCAGCTGCCATTGCAGTTCCTACAACAGCTACCCTCGCAGTTGATTCCAAAGGTTCATTCTTGACATTCTGTAATATAAAAACAACACAACGTTGTTGTTTTTTTTTTTGTTGTTGTTTTTTTAATTTATTTTCTCAAAATAAGCATGTGTGTGCCTTTTTATCAAATATTCAAACCTTTTTTAATGTTCTTCAAGAGGTATACTCTGAGACAGTGAAATGTCGGACCAAATGCACTTCTGGTGTTATTATGTCAGCTAGTTTTTATTCAGTTTTTGAGATATAAAGAAAAAAGGGCACCATTGTTTTAACTCTTTTTCAGTACAAATATTATTTTAAGATGTCATTGAAAAGGTAAACATTTTAGACAACCATATGGTCTATAATTAAACAAAATATGCTAACTCAAGCGTACTGAGCAATAGTGTCTAAGTTGAAAATAACATCATTTTGTTGCGACTGCAACTCATTTATGGAATTACGGTGAAATAGTTCATAAACCTTGGTCACAACAGCTCAAATGCCAGCCAAAATGTTGTTTTCACAGTTGATTCCAAATATTCTTGACATTCTGTAATATAAAAACAATGCATTTTTTTTTTAAATTCCATCTCTTAAAAGTAACACGTATATGCCGTTATATCAAATATTAAAACTCATTTTTATATTTTTCAAGAGGAATACTCTGAGAGGGAATTTCGGACAAAAATCACTTTTGTTGTTATAATCTCTACATGTACCAGCTAACTTTGTTGTTTTGAGATATGAACAAAGGGGTCACCATAGTTTTCCTTTTTTCTGGACAAGTATTATTTTGAGATGTCAATGACACAGACAGCTAATTAGACAGTAACGTTGTTTCAATAGGTTCCCTCTTGACATTAACAAAAAAAGACGTTTTTGAATTTTATCTCTTAACTGTAACGCGTATTTGCCTTAAAGCAGCTTAATCACAGGTGATCGGTAAAAATGTTTTTTTTTCTTCGTTCCCTCTTTAATTTTAGTTAGGTTTTAATTTCCTGACAAAAAATCAAATGTAGAGCACAAACGATATTTTGTGAGATTCGATCGACTGAACATATTTTCGGCTTCAGTCATTAGTTCCATTTCTAAACTTTTACACAGTGACAGTTTTTAAAGAAAGGTCAGGTTTGCCAGTTTGGCGCCTAAAATGTCGCTCTCATTTTAGATTACACCAAATTATTTTCCTGACCATCGGATTTGCTTACTCCTAAAAATTGAAATGAAAACAATTGCCATCATTAAAGTTGTATGATTGATTAATTTAGTTTAATATCCACTATATAATAGTGAAGAAAATAAGAGTTGAGTAAATTCTAAATAAAGTACTATTAATTTTGAGACATTAAAACAGGATTACAACTTATTTCCATTGCTATGAATTTACATAAGAAAGAAAGACAACTCTTACATCATTCATATGTATTTGTCATGAGTTAAGTTTACTAAGATATTTGGACACAAATCACATAATTTTCAAGACTAGTAAACAAAACTTACGTAATTTACATTTACAGCATTTTTCAAAGATAAAGCCTGAAGTTTCAACACATATCTGTATCTTCAATGAGCTGAAGTTTCACTTCTTATTTAAAAGTATGTTGTTGTTTTTTTTTAATTTTAAATTCTAAAAATCTTAAAAATATTTTTTTATTATTTCTAAACACTTAAAGTTATCGAAATCAACAAAAGCAAGTTCATCAGTATGATTTTGTATTTGGCTGTCAATCCAAGTAACTAATCAAAGGACTAAGATTCCTACTGGTGCTTTAAGCATAAACTGTAACAGTATTCTAAATACATAACTGCTTCATTGATTTTTTTTTATGATTTTTCACATCAAATGGATATTGTGGCTAATATTGCGTTTTACTGTGAAAGCCTAACATATTTCAATGAACGACAAAATTTTATTTGCCATATATCTGATAGATTTACCAATCAGGCGCGTAGCTGCCTTTACGCCAAAAAAACCGGACTTGCACATTATTTTCCCGATTTTACTTTTCTAGGATTTCAATTTTTTCCTGAATCCTTAGTTAAAACTTCTTTAGATCAGATGAGTTATTTCTCTCAAGCCGGGTGTGTGTAAATAATAACGACGAATCTATTATTCAAGTCCGTCCAATGCGGGCAAAGAAATTTGGTGTTGCATAAATACTGATTTTTGTTGGGGGCCTATGTCGAGTCAGGTATTCAAACTTCCCCGTTACGATTGTGAGGTATGTTGAGTAACTATAAAGTTTACTTTCAGGCTTTATTTTTCAGAAAGTCAATTAAAGGCCATATGGGCTTCTGACATAAAACAAAACATATAGGCTAAAATATATAGGCTAAATGGCATGAAATGTAAAACAAAATGGCAAAAATGTACATAGGTAATTATAAAGTTTTGATTGAAAGTAAATTGTTAGCTAAATGTGGAGGATGAAAAAAATATTTGAAAAATGAAATGATTGTGAAAAGAATACCAATTTTTACAAAGTAATCCGATCTTTATTATAAGTTTTTAAAAGATCCTATGAGACAAAGAAAAAAAATAGAACTATTAACATTCATATTCATGACTATGACAATAAATAAATCGTGCGTGTTACTGTGTTGGTATTTCATATCTCAGTTAATCAAACTGTGGATAAATCAACGCTTGTTTGTCAGAAAATAGCTTTTGTTGCCAATGTTATACATTCAGTTCTCGCCATATTGTTATATATGTATATGTATCCGACCCTGATCAGATGTAAAATAAATTTTATTGACGCCGCGTTAAAACGCGGCGTCAGTATGGAATAGATTTTTTTTTCCAATGAAGCCGCATAATCAAAAAAAGAGCAACCACCGCTATTATAGTAAAATAAAGCCATGTAATATATTTGAAAAAGACACTTTATGAATCCGTAACTTATATCTACTGATGTAAAAAATAAAGATTTAAAAAACTCATTTAATGGGAATCTGATAACTTCTCCCTAAATTCGTAGGCCACGGGTTTTAAAACTCGGTTAACGGACCTTCAAGCAAGCTTAGAAAAAAAGGTTTTGGAAGATGTTTTGTAACCTTAAAATATTCAGATTTTTAGATACATGATGTCAACCTGAAAAATGAAAGAAATCGCAGTTTAATAATATACACAACAGTATAATGTAGAAAGTGTAGAAAACACAAACACCTATACTCATGGCCGTATCGGACATGCCTAATTGACGGCCCAGGTCCAATCTGCGGTCCCAGAATGATATAGTGCTTGAAATGGGTGAATTTAAGTGAAAATTGTAGAATATGTTGTAAAGCCTTGTAAATATATATTACATTTTATAAATATCATCAATAAAAGAGAATTCCATACTCCAGCTATCGGGAAGATCATGAATTCCCGGGAACTGTACGTAGCTAAATCCCATACCAAATGAAAACTTATCTGTACTAATTAGTTTCGTTATCATCGTCCTTAGTTGTTGCTGATGATGATGTTTGTTTTTTTACATTGACATTAACACCGCCTGAGTAGCCTACTGTCTGGAAATGCCATGCATCTTGCAGACCCTAACTCTTCCAATAATTATATAAGAAGGAATTATCTGTTGTAAAATGTATCTCATTTGATATTTAGATTAGTTAATTTATGACATCTCAAATCATCATCATAGACTATGTCTATTATAATTTAAGTATTCTTCTGTACTTTTGTGTTCTATATTTCTGAATAATTTGAGAATATGAGTTTTTCATCTGCCATATTCTCGATAATTTAATGATTTTTTTTTCAGATTTAATAGATAAAAAAATGGATATTAGGTCGAAACACTCCTGATTTACATGGACATTTTAGAACACAACTTAGGAAATTCTGACACAAACGGCCTACAGCTGAGGATATTTGTGAAAATGCATTGTGGAAATATTAGTCTTGCTGTTTGTAAATGATGCATGCACATGCTATTAAAATATTCTGAAAGGCTTTGCTTTATTTAGTCGTGCTTCAAAAACATACGCGGAGTCTTTGGTGCTTTGCATTAAAATTAATCTTGTTGAGTCTTGTATAAAGTCATTATTTTGTACAAATGCAACTAAGGAAAAAATGTCGCGCCAACGTAAGATCCCCATGTTGGGTTTTTCACATCGGACATGAGTTATTTCTTTATGTATTTTATATCTATTTATTTAATTACATATATCCTAAAGTATTCCGTTCTCGCCATATTGGTATTAACGGGTTATGTACCCTAATGCAATATTTCAACTCGAGTGAGACGTAAATTTTCAGGGAAACTATCGCCCATTTACAAAACTGATTGCTCCTTGTTTCTTTTTTTTTTTTTTTTTTTTTTTTTTATTGAAAATATTTTGGAAACAGATAAAAACATTCATTAATAAAGAAGTACCGATTTTATACCATTTTCACTAATGTTTCTTTTATGATATTTTTAAACTACCTATTAAATCTACCAATAACATTCAGCAAGCAGACAATGACTGATTTATGTTAACCAACATCTGTTCTTAAAGCAGTGTATGTTTGATTATGAAAACAATCCTCAACAATCTTCTGTACAGAAGTCATTTAGAGACATAGTTCTTATTAATCTGACACCGAAATTCACACTTCATAATTATAATACATCATGTCCATTCCCCCCTGTAGATGTTTTTTGTTGTTGTTTTTTTTTACCCCTGAAATTGGCCTATATCCCCAAAATTGTATGGACTTTCTACATGAAAGGACACAAAGTTAAGAAAAAAAGCAATTGCACCCCAGTTACAAAACTCGGAGGGCACCCTATACATGTATAATAACATGGACACTGTGAGTGTGATAATGTTTCTTGTCCCAGCTCGCCCTCGAGCAACCGGATATACGCTGAGGAATTTTTTTATATGAAACTGCGAAGAAAGCAAAGATTCCGTATCAATACAAAGGGTATGGTTCTTGTTGTCTGTGTAGTAAAACCTTTACCAAACCGGAGACCACACATTGATCCCATGAATGCTATCAACTTAAATAATTGGATAATCAAAGAATACCCAATAAAGATCGCTGTTTTGGAAGCGTCCTAGGCAGAAAAGGCTCTTCAGCGAAAAGGTGTATTTCGTCCCTTTTGTCAATCGTAACACCAAGACAATTTTGGTTATGTTTAAATGATCCACTTTCACGAGCACTGTTTTTACAAACCATCATTAAAGATGTTTCTCTTGAATAAATTGCGTGCTCTTTCTCTCCCAGGCTCTTAATGATACGCGTGTCCTGATTACACATGCTTGTACATGTAGAGATCGGTACACTTTCAGCAGCTCTACTTCTGGAATTGCTCCTTGGAGAGAGCGTCGGCTTGCAGATCCGGGACCCACGGTTCTATCCCCGGGCAAAGTCAGGTATTTTCCCGCTTGAAACCAATGATAATTTACATTGCACAACACTAACAGTTAATATATTATATGAGAAATGATGTCAGAAAAGAAAATCCGGAATTTCCTTGTCTAACGTATGATAAATCGTTAGTGTTACTCACAACGCAGTGGATCTCCAAAACGTTTTATTTTCTACAAGCGTTGAAAGTAAGGGCGTTATTTCGAATCCTGCTCAGTATTTAATTCAATTTTCTTAACAAAATCTATTTTTGTGCGTTTAATTATATTTGTTATCCTTTTAGTAAGCATGGCATATATAGCCTATCGTAGTTCTACCCGGGTGCCCTGATGCATTCGAGTTTCCTCCAGCTGAAATTATCTGGACGCCACTATTGGTTGTCAGACGTTTCACCCCCAAGTCGTTTCCTTCCCAGTCGTTTCCTGGATGTCACTATTGGTTGTCAGACGTTTCACTCCCAAGTCGTTTCCTCCCCAATTGTTTCCTGGACGTCACTATTGGTTGTCAGATGTTTCACCCTTAAGTCGTTTCCTCCCCAGTCGTTTCCTGGACGTCACATTGGTTGTCAGACGTTTCACCCCAAGTCTTTTCCTCCCCAGTCGTTTCCTCCCAAGCCGTTTCACCCCCCAAATTGAGGATGAAACGTCCTGTATTTGAGATATAACAGGTTGACTTGACTTGACTATTTGAGTTTACCGTCGCTTCAACAGTATTTCAGTCATATAGCGACGTCCAGCTAATTAAGGGTGGAGGAAGACCCCGAATGCACGGAGGCAGCGACTTTACCCTCTCAGCCACGGAGGCCCCCCCATAACAGGTTGTGTCCTCCCCTCTGTTATTTTATTTAAGCATTTGATTTAATTACTTTATATTATCCTAAATTATTTAAAGAGTATTCAATATTTTCATAGAATGTTATATGAATTATGGTTAGTTGTCTTTACTGAATTTACTAAATTGTTAAAAAAATCAATAATTACGTTTAATTTGATAAGTGCAAAAGTGTGATTAATTAAAGATTCGTTCTTAATTAATGTTTTAATTTCATGAATGTGTTTCTGTTTTTATTCAAATTTAAAGGCACCCACTTTGATGTTATTGATTAGATTTGGTTTAATGATATGAATAATAAAAGTGAGAGAAAGTGCAGTCTCAGAGTAAAAAAAAATGTTCTGTTAAAAAATGACTATTAAATGTGGTGCTTACTAACATGTTTTTTAGTCATAGAACATATTTTCCATCATGATTATTTTCTTATTTTTTTTCATTTTCATTTTAAGTCTTTTGGGTATAAATTATTGTATGGTCCTTATTAATGATACTGTTCTTCTTAGTTTGATTTATTTATTATTAATGCATTGTTAACATACAAAAGTTTTTAAATAGCACTGAGAGTACTTATCTCTTATAAGAAATGATAATTTACATATTTTTCAAGTATTATATTATCTTCCCATGATTTAGAAATTTAAATATATGATAATATGCCTATAGACTTTGAATTAAATATATATGCTTATCATAAAGATTTTAAAAAAAAAGGATTGCATTCTATTACATAATTGGTGCGACAGTGAGTCATTCAGCGTGTCGGCTGAATGACTCCACTATATATATATCTACACAATAGCAGTTAATTGACACGTGCCGTGTTGAATGATAAAAAAATGCACTTCTCAACTTAAAGAGAAAATATCAATCGAGCCGTCTGCTAGCTTTTTTTTTAAACTAACCTTGTTAACAGAAAAAAAAATTAGTTTAGTCTTCCCCCAAAGATATTTAGTCGGGTTTGATCGACGCATTGGACTTTTCACGATTATCTCCCTTACCTTAACTCTTCTCGATTCGACCTTGGATATGGCGGCGGTCAGTAAAATTGGTGCCTGTGGGTCTTTTGCTAAATTGTTGCATAAAAATGCAGCACCTGTACTTTCGACGAGATGCAGGTAAGAATTAAAACTTAACAACGTCATTCAGTAAATACATCATTTTAAACGACATCACCAAAACATTAAATGGATCAATGTCAATCAGGGACACGCACCTGACAGCATTCACGTATGAGTATGAAAGAAGACTCAGTATAATACAGTTGACTGACCAGTTCTACTTTGTATTATTACTGCAAACTGCGCAATTGTATATACCTGATGCTAGTTTTAGACCCTTAATCGTTATCAAATACTTCATTTTTTATACTGTACTTGCTAGTTTCACTGATTAGGCAGTGCAGGTCACATACAATAGTTGACATAGCAGGAATGGGAAATTATGTTAGCGTTTTGACTGTTATATTGTTAAGCGTTGCCTTATATTGTTTCAGTAAGTTTTATTTTAAATTGATGTCTGGACGTCCAGCGTCTGCTCAGGTTGACCTTTTTTTTTTAATTCTGCCATAACTTCTGTGTCTTCATTGGATTGCTGCAATAGTTGGACAGTTTATTAAGTGGATGACCTTTATATTATGCAGTTGACTTGACCTTTGACCTTTTTTTTATGAAAAAGCATCTGGCAGAGAAACAGATCAGCTGCATATCTGAATATTTTATGCTAACAAAATGGACCAATACGCCAAAAAAAAAATATTTCTGAGTGCAAGCATGAAACACAGCTTCACACTATTCTTTTTAATTTTTTGCTTATCAAATTCCATTGCTGCCGATGATTTAACAAACAGTTGATTGTTATTACTTCCTGTTTTAAAGCCAGACTGTATTGCTGTCAAAACCATTGATAATTCGACACTTGCATGTTCAAAATCTCAAGAGCGTCTGGTTCACCTTGATGATTTAACAGGGAAAACTTCCAGCAGCAGTTACTTCCCCTGATCAGTACATTAAAGAAGTGTAATGTGATGTAATCACTGTTCACAAGAATGCAACTTAGAAATTTATAAGCAACGCATTTGAATAGTTTAAAGTATTTATTTTTTATTTTTTGTTCATAAAAAAGATAAATGTTTTATTTTCAATAATGCCACATTCGTCTTGTGATAAATTATCTTTACCTTCAGGCGAGAAAAAGCAAACCTAGGAAATTAATTATCCCTTATGTAACCAAAAAATTTATTTCTCAGGTATTGTAGATTAAGCCACCTTTTTAATTTGAGAAAAAAATTCACTGAAATGTTACAATATTGGCAGTGAAAAGTTCTCATGAAAACCAGGTTTCACTCAGTACAAAAGCAGGGAATGATAACTCAATTAAAACCATTTCTTATCTGTTCCTCTGACCTGGACAGGTTTACCTTTTGGCTTATCTGCTATAACTTCTTTGTACTTCATTGGGTTGATTCAGTCTTTGGACAGTTGCTTAATTGGATAGATGTCTTCATTATGCAGTTGACCTTGATCTTTGACCCTTTTTTTTATGTACAAAACCTGTCCATAATACTATCAGGTTTTTTTTTTGTTTTTTGTTAGCTCACCTGAGCACAAAGTGCTCAAGGTGAGCTTTTGTGATCGCCCGTTGTCCGTCGTCCATCGTCAGTGCGTCCGTGCGTGCGTCCGTCGTCAACTTTTCGTTCAAACGACTTCTCCTCCTAAACCACTGGATGGATTTTGACCAAACTTCACAGGAATCATCCTTATCATGACCTCTATCAAAGTTGTTCAAATTATTTTGATTGGGTGAATAAGTAGGTCACAGGAGCTAAAAATATATTTTTAAAATGCAATCTTAGAAAATCTTCTCCTGCAAAACTGTAAGGCCTAGAGCTTTAATAATTGGTATGTAGAATTGTCTTATGAACATCTACAAAAGTTGTTCAGATCATGACCCTGGGATCAAAATTGGCCCCACCCCAGGGGTCATTTTACTTTTCATAGGTTTATATAGTGAAAAACTTTAAAAAATCTTCTTCTATGAAATAATAAGGCCTAGAGCTAAGATATTTGGTGTGTAGCATTGTCTAGTGAATCTCTACAAAAGTTGTTCAAATTATGACCCTGGGGTTAGAATTGGCCCTGCCCCGGGGGTCACTTGTTTTACATAGAGTTATATAGGAAAAACTTTAAAAATCTTCTCCTATGAAACCATACGGCCTAGAGCTAAGATATTTGGTATGTAGCATCATCTAATGGTTCATTACCAAGATTGTTCAAATCATAGCCCTATGGTGATAAATGACCCCGCACCAGGGGTTACTTGTTTTACATAGAGTTATATAGGAAAATCTTAAAAATCTTCTTTTATGAATCCATAAGGCCTAGAGCTTAGATAATTAGCTCACCTGAGCACAACGTGCTCATGGTGAGCTTTTATGATTGCCTTTTATCCGGCGTCTGTTGTCCGTCCATCTGTCCGTGTGTGCGTGCGTCTTGCATCAACTTTTTCCATTAAACAACATCTCCTCCTAATCCGCTGAAGGGATTTTGACAAAATTTCACAGGAATCATCCTTATGATGTCCTCTAACCAAATTGTACAAATTATTATGATTGGTTGAAAAAGTAGGTCACAGGAGCTAAAAATAGATTTTAAAATGCAATCTTAGAAAATCTTCTCCTGCAAAACTGTAAGGCTTACAGTGTGTAGAATTGTCTTATAAACCTTTACAAAAAATGTTCAAATCATGGCCCTAGGGTCAAAATTTGCCCTGCCTCAGGGGTCTCTTTATTTTACATAGGCTTATATAGGGAAAACCTAGAAAAATCTTCTCATCAGAAACCACATGGCCTGGTGTTAAGATATTGGGTATGTAGTATTGTCTGGTGGATCTCTACTTAAGTTGTTCAAATCATGGCCCTTGGGTGAAAATTGGCCCTGCCCTAGGGGTCACTTGATTTTACATAGGAAAAATAGAAAAATCATCTCCTGAAATACTGCAAGGCTTAGAGCTTGGATATTTGGTATGTAGAATTGTCTTGTGAACTACTACAAAAGTTGTTAAAATAATGACCTCTGGGTCAAAATTGCCCTCGCTCCAGGGGTCATTTTATTTTACAAAGGCTTATATAGGGAAAAACTAGAAAAATCTTCTTATCAGACACCACATGGCCTAGAGCTTAGATATAAGGCTTGTACCATTGTCTAGTGGATCTCTACCAAAGTTGTTCAAATCATGGCCCTTGGGTCCAAATTGGGTCTGCCCCAGGTGTCACTTGATTTTACATAGGCTTATATAGAGGAAGAAAGGAAAATCTTCTTCTCAGAAACCACAAGGTCAAGAGTTAAGATATTTAGTGTGTAGCATTATACAGTGCCTTTAGAGCAATGGTACTCAGGTGAGCGATACAGGGCCATCATGGCCCTCTTGTTGTTGTTTTTTGCAGATCAGCTAATTGGGAACGGGTCAAAATATTGTATCAAGAGGGTAATAATCAATCATCTGGTATCACTATCAAACAAAATATCTGTACACAGTTGCGAACAGATCTCCACAATTTTCTGACCGGACTGTTCAATGATATTGAAGGTGAATCCATATATTTGAATGTTGTAAGAGTAAGAATGAACTGTGCTTCATTTTCAGCTCAGTATGGTCAGGTGTACAGATGGGCCCACCTGATGCCATCCTTGGAGTCACAGAGGCCTTCAAGAAGGACACCAACCCCAAAAAAATGAATCTTGGTGTTGGTGCTTACAGAGATGACAATGGCAAACCCTTCATCTTGGAGTGTGTCAAAACAGTAAGTCCTTTGGAGATTTACTGTACTGTGTATTCCTGTCTATGATGCAATTTATGTGCAGTCATGTGAGATGGGTTTGTACATAATTATGGATGGAGGAAGATACATTTCATTTTAAATAAAAAAAAAACTCAACTGAATACTTTGACAGCTAAAACTGATGGAAACGTCTATGTAAATGAGGCACTTGAAAAAGTTGTGAAATAAAATGTTAATTAAGAAATGAAAAGAATATGCGCGCACACATGCACACACACATACCAGATATATATAATATTTATGGTTCTTATTGCAGTTTTTCACCACTTCATCAGAAATATGGAAACTGGAATGGAATATATTCATTGTCTTTGAATGATCTCGTTACTTTGGCATTTGCTCTGGACTGCATATTGTTACTAAATTACAGAAAATATCCCACAGGCAAATGGAATTAGAAAATAAAATACTGTAATAGAAGAAGTATAAATACCCTTAAAACTTATTATTTTGTGTCTTTAACCGTTTTGCTTTGTGAATATTCATGTACAAATTTACAACTGGATGAATATCATTTTGCTGAACATTGTGTAGAATCTGAGTTACATTATTGTATAAACAAACAGAGAAGACTCCGATCATGGTCAGAAGTGTCTTATCTGGGTCTGCTCTGTTTATCTTGAGGCATGTAAATTTATATGTCTATAATAAGAAGTATTAGGGTTAAAAACCATATTTTTTACATGTTTCCTGTGACCAGGCAGAACTTTTGTTTTCCCAAGAATACTTAGCAAGCACTATGAGAGTAAGTTGGTGATGTTCAGTAGTGTTATATCTAGACTTGAAAAGGGGCAGGGTGCAACAAGGTACTCAAAAGCATTGTTTGGGCGGGCTGAGTGTTAGGCAGGTTCAGATTTAACTTGTTTATATGTACATCATAAACCTGATTTAAACCAACTTAATATGTATACATTGTATTTTTATTTTCATGATTCATATTTATTTGCTTTTTAGTAAAAAAAAAGTTAAATAAATATATCCATTTTATGTTTTTATTTATTGTTTTTGTGTGTGCATTAGTCTATCATATTCATCAACTTAGCAGTTGCTTGCTCAATGATTTATTAACTTGACTATTTGAGTTTACCGTCACTTCAACAGTATTTCAGTCATATAGTGACGTCCAGCTTATTACAGGTGAATGAAGACCCCGAATGCATGAAGGCATCCGGGTAGAACCACCGACCTACCGCAAGCCAGCTGGAAGGCTTCCTCAATGATTGATTAATTACCTTGCTTTGATTTAAAAAACAAAAAAGTCATTTATAATGGTCATTATAAATCCACCTACACACTAATCATTATTTCCAAAAATGGATTATTTTTTTTAAGTTTTCTTTTTAAATTAATCTTTCATTTATTATAAATTTTCTTTAAATTCAAAATACACATACATGATTATAAATATATCCATAAGAAAAAGTGCCAGTTTAAACATGTATAGGCACTCTGTATACTATTAGATCTGGGAAAATATTAAGAGGAGTGAGTTATACTAATATAATGATTAATATAACTGTTTCATAAAAATAATGGTTAAAGTATTATGTAGCTGATATTAGTGTTCCAAATTCCTTTCTTTTTTTTTTGTTTTTGTTTTTTGCAAATCGTGAAAACTGATGACATTTTAGATTCTGATTACTTATGCTCTATATGGTTTAGGATCAGTGTGCATTTACTTTGCATAATATTAAAAACATGGATCTTAAGCTTTTATCTCAAAAGTAAGTGTATTACTTTTAACTTTATCTAAAACAAAATCTGAAATTTTGCAATCTGGAAATCACTTAGCAGGCTTTTAATGCAAGATTAAACAGTGTATTCGAGAAGAGAGGAATAAAACTTTCAAAAAGAGTTTATGAAATGAGTAAAGATATATATACAGTCAAGATTTTTATTTACTCTTTTGAAAATGTTTTGATGCCTGTAGCTGACTTGTTCAAGTTGTTGTTGTTTTGCAGTTAATTATATAAATTTTACATGATTTGTAGATTTTTCTTTTTCTTTAATGCTATTTCATTTATATATTTGCATAGAATCTGATATGTCTTCATTGACTGAAATTTCAAAGAAAATTTACCAGATAATTGCCTGTGTAACTTTTTAATCCTTTCCCTCATAGAGGATACCATGAAAAGACCTATGCGAATAGCATAAAACCAGATCAGCCTGCGAGTAACTCGCAGGCTGATCAGGTTTTATGCTGTTCGCTGCTCCTCAGTGGTCTGGAAATGAGGACTTTATAATTAAATTTGGTAAGGTTTAACTGTGGTTTTCTGCAGATCAGGCTTTATGTGGTACCTATTGAGTGCATCAAAATGAGTCTATATGAGGGAAAGGGTTAAGGCTATGTTAGGTCAATAGAGGCAGACAACCTTGCATTTATCAGTAAGGTAACTAACATCACTTAGTGAATGATAGGAACTGAAGGACATCCTATGTGCATCTTAGCATACGCCTGTTATTGCGCGCTAACTGCTTTTTTTATGGCAGTGTTTATTCTCTCAATTGTATTGTACACAGGGCAGATTATGGTCAAGATGAGGGCAGCAGGGTCATCTCCAAATGACTGAAATAATGTTGATGGGACGTTAAATTCAAAAAACAAACAAAAGGGCCAGGGCGCAGCGCCCCACTATTCTGCTTTAGATATAACACTATTCAGGAATTTTAAATGTTAAAAAGTTCTTCCTTTTATCATTGGTTGTTTTATGTGTTTTCATTGCATAAAGTTTGTAGCATTTTTAGTTGGCATCTTTTAGCTCACCTGCATGAACACTATGTGCTCAAGGTGAGCTTTTGTGATCATCCAGCGTCCGTCGTTGTGCGTCCTTAACAATTTGCTTTAAATAACATCTCCTCTGAAACCACTGGACAGAATTTGATTAAACTTGGCAGGAATGATTCTTGGGTGAACCTTCACAAAAGTTGCTAAAATAAACTTAATCCATTTAGAACTGGTTGCCATGGCAATGGAAAGAAAAATAATATAAAAAACTTTAATAGTCATCTCCTTCAAAACTACTGGCCAGATTTCAAAATGTTTCAGCAGAGATGTTCCTTTGGTAACCCTATACTGAGGTGAGCGATCCAGGGCCTCTACGGCCCTCTTGATTTGCATTTGCAGTTTCTGTTTGTTTACATTTATTCACATAAAATAGTTGCTTTTCATTATACCCCCTGCAAACAAAGTTTGAGAGGGGGTTATACATAGGAGTCAGTCTGTTGGTGTTTTGGTCTGTCTGTCCATCCCAAAAACTTGTGTGTGAAATAAATTTGACTTGAGTTATCTCAAAGATTACAGAGTTATTTCCCCTGATTCAACTTAAAATATCTTGTGACGCAAACTACTTCTACATTTCTGACTGATTCGCTTCAAATTTTGTGTGTGCATTGATAATTAGGTGGAGAGGTGCGTGACATAAATTTTGCTTGAGATATCTCAAGAATTACAGAGTTACTGCCCCTGATTCCACTCTGTATATCTTGTGACACAAACTACTTCTACATTTCTTAACCAATTCGGTTCAAAATTTGTGTGCATTGATAATAAGGTGGAGAGGTGTGTGACATAACGTGCTCAAGGTGAGCTTTAGTGATCGCCCTTTGTCCGGCGTGCGACGGGCTCGTCAACAATATGGCTTGTTAAAACTCTAGAGGCCATATTTTTAGCCCAATCTAAATGAAACTTGGTCAGAATGTTTGCCTCCATAAAATCTTTGACAAGTTTGATCTTGGTCATGTGGGGTCAAAAAGTAGGTCACAAGGTCAAATCATAGAAAAACCTTGTTAACACTCTAGGGGCCACATTTTTGGCCCAATCTTCATGAAACTTGGTCAGAATGTTTGTTTACATAAAATCTTGGACAAGTTCGAATTTGGGTCATGTGAGGTCAAAAAGTAGGTCACAAGGTCAAATCATAGAAAAATCTTGTTAACACTCTAGGGGCCACATTTTTGGTCCAGTCTTCATGAAACTTGGTCAGAATGTTTGTTTCCATAAATTCTCGGACAACTTAGAATTTGGGTCATGTGGGGTCAAAAAGTAGGTCAAATCTTATAAAAACCTTGTTAACATTCTAGAGGCCACAGTTTTGGCCCAATCTTCATGAAACTTGGTCAGAATGTTTGTTTCCATAAATTCTCGGACAACTTAGAATTTGGGTCATGTGGGGTCAAAAAGTAGGTCACAAGGTCAAATTTTAGAAAAGTGCATGAATTTCAAGAGATTTTCAGAAGGGAAGACGCTTATTAAGAAGTGGAAAAAAAGCCCTGATACTGAGAATTGCTTTCTGTAAAATCTGATTTGGAGTGGTCTAATACAGTCTGTAATTGAATATTTGAGTAGTAATGGGTTCTATGCTACTCAGAACTTAGAATACACATTGTTTATCAGTGATTCAGTCAAATTTTTGAAAATTTGATACAGTTTGTTTGTTTTGAAGTCTGATATACATATGTATACATTATTATATTAAGTAACCTAAGGTTCAGAGCAAATGTCCAAGTATAAGACTTCACTATGGAACGCCTGAACTGTCTTATCTTTGAGTATCTTTGTTCTAGTGGGTGCAACCGTTATTGTGTCGCCTGCATAGCATGGCAGACACATAGGGATCACTTTGTCCATCGTCGTCGGTGTCGTCGGCGTCACACTTTCTTGTCCGGAGCATAACTCGAAAAGTATTTGAGGTATCACCTTGAAACTTAAAACATGGATAGATCACATTGAGGTGGAGTGCAGTGCACAAGAATGATAACTCTGACTTTCGTATTTTCTGAGTTATTACCCTTTGTTGATTCTGAGATTTTATTTTTGTCCGGACCATAACTCAAAAAGTATTTGAGGTATCACCTTGAAACTTAAAACATGGATAGATCACATTGAGGTGGAGTGCAGTGCACAAGAATGATAACCATGACTTTCATATTTTCTGAGTTATTGCCCTTTGTTGATACTCAGACTTCATTTTTGTCTGGAGCATAACACGAAAAGTATTTGAGGTATTACTTTGAAACCTCACAGGTGGAAAGATCTCATGGAGTGCATTGTGCAAGAATGATAACTGTTGTATTTTTGGAGTTATTTCCCTTTGTTTATTTTTTTTGGATTTAATTCTTGTGTGGTGCATAACTTGTAAAGTATTTGAAGTGTTGCCTTAAACATTTATAGTAGATAGATCTCATTGGTCTGAGTGCAGTACACAAGAATGATAACTCAATAATGATAATGATGACTACAAACTTGCAACATATATATAATTAACGTCATAAGTGCTTAATGACGTCATAATTTTTCTTACAGTTAATGTTTTGAATTCATAGTCATTCTGACACTCCTCTGATGAAGACTGTATAGTCGAAAGTGCTCGGGAAAATTATTACATATTGCACTGTTTGAATATTTTTTCCCCCCCCCCCCCCCCCAAAAAAAAATATATATATGTGTGTGTGTGTGTGTGTGATTTGGTGTTATTTTGTACCTCACAAAATAGATTATGCTTTATCAATAATTTGTCAAAAGATCGATTTTCTAGTCAATTCTTTCATCAAACATGCTTAAATGCAGGCGACACAAGTGTTCCGAGGAACACCCACATCTAGTTATGTTATGTACATACTTTATTATGACAGGTATGTCCTTTACTTTGTTCTATACATTCTGTATTATGTTATATACAATCTTTGTTATGTTACGTATATTTTGTAGTATGTTGTGTACATACCCCATTATGTTGTATACATTCTTTATTATGTTGTGTATATGTCATATTATGTTATTTGCATCATGTATTTTTTCAGCTGACCTGAGCACATGTGCTCAGGATGAGCTATTAGGATCAATGAATGTCCATCGTTTGTCCATCTGTCGTCCACAATTAGTTTGTTTGCACTCTGACATCTTCATTTCTTAAGCAATCATCTTTAAACTTTATGACAATGTTTATTACCCTAATATCTCAGCCAAGTTCTATTATGGTTGATAAAGGCTTAATAGGTAAGGAGTTATTCCCCTTTAATCTTAAAAAATGCCAGATTTCACTTTGTTTGCACTCTAGCATCTTCATTTCTCAAGTAATCATCTTCAAACTTTATGACAATGTTTATTACCATAATCCCTTGGCCAAGTTCGATTATGGCTGATAGCGGCCAATTTATTAGAACAGGAGTTATGCCCCTTTCAATCTTAAAAAATGCCAGATTTCTCTTTGTTTGCACTCTAGTATCTTCATTTCTTAAGCAATCATTTTCACATTATTTATAACCATAATCTCTAGTCCAAAATTGATTATGGCTTATATTGGCCAATTACGTCAGGAGTTATGTCCCTTCTAATGTTAAAAATTGCCAGATTTAACTTTGTTTGCACTCTGGCATCTTCATTTCTTAAGCAGTCATTTTCAAAATTTCTGATAATAGCCATAATCACAGGCCCTTTCCCAATTAAAACCAAATACAGTGTATATAATGTAATAAAGAATGTTCATGACATAAATACAGAGTGTACATAACATGATAAAGAAAGTACATGACATAATATAGAGTGAACATAACATAATAAAGAAGAGTGACATAACATAATAAAGAATGTACATGACATAATATAGAGTGTACATAACATAATAAAGAATGTACATGACATAATATAGAGTGTACATAACATAATAAAGAATGTACATGACATAATATAGAGTGTACATAACGTAATAAAGAATGTACATCACATAACAAAGATGGTCTTTATAAGACAATTGAGACATTGACCATACATCACACTGTCAGAATAAAATTGTGAACCTGGGAGCAAAGTAAAAAATAAAATGAGGCTAAACCTTTCAGAATTGCATTTGCCTACATTTTAACAGATTATTATTAAGATGTAATGAGGGCTAAATATTCCACTATTGAATATTATTAAAGCTACTATGTATTTTGAAAATTGAACCATATTTATAAAAATACAAGAAAAAATTAGCTGAAAAATGTTGGGAGTGTAACACTTTTAGTGTGACGTTTGGTTTCAGAGCTTGGTGAAAAGAACATGCTTTAATCATCATTCAACAAGTTATTTTTGCAATCTTTTGTGTCTAATGTCTTGGTTTTCATGGTTTTGTTTCATTCTGCAGAATCCTTAGTTACTCTTTCTGTTACCCGCATCATGTCAAGAATGCGCCTAGATTTTTTGTGTTTACAAAAAATCAATGTTTTGAACTTGTGATTTTGCTTTTGTGCACTTTTAGCATAATCGTAAATGTATCCAGTTTGCAAAATACATTTTCATTGATTTGTACAGATAGTGATTTTGGCGTGGTCTCGAATATACTGAATTACGACTCGGGCTCAATTTGAGTATCATACTCAAATCCTAATGAAACTAACAGGCCCCCGCTCTCTTACTCTTAACAAACATAAACCAATCTTTACCAAACTTTATCACAATATGTATGGGCATAATATCACGGCCCATTTTGATAACCAACCAGAATATCCCAGCCACTCTGGGTTACGTCCCTTGAATTGATGAAAAACTGCTAATTAACAGTATCTGCTCTCTAACTCTGATGACAAACATGAACCAATCTTTACCAAACTTAATCACAATGTGTATTGGCACAGTGTTTGATAACAAGCCAGAACATTTTAGACACTATGGAGTTACGGCCCTTGAATTGATGAAAAAGTGCAAAATTAACAGTGTTTGCTTTCTAACTCTAAGAAACATGAACCAATCTTAACCAAACATGGTCACAATTTTAAAAATGAACTGATGAAATATTACAGAATAAACAATGCCCCGTCTAACTCTAACAAACATGAACCAATCCTTTCCAAACTTGTCACAATGTGTTTGGGCACACTATTTCAGCCAAGATCAATAACAAGCCAGAATGTCTCAGACACTTTAGAGTTTTGGCCCTTGAATTGAAGAAAAAAATGCAAAATCAACAGAGCTTGCAGGAATTACAGCCATTTTGCAGGATGGGTGTATTATGTGATAACCTGCTCTCTTTTTTTCTTCATTTTTCTTCATGGAAGAGGGAAGACATAATTGCGACCTGAGATGTTCTTTATAGGACTAAATGTTGTTGTTTTTTCCACCAGAAAATATAAACTTTTTTTTATTTTTTTTTATAAAATGTGCTATTTTTAGACATTCTCAAGGACCAGGGTCAAATTCCACCAACACTTATTAGCGCTAAGTAAAACTTAAATGCTTAAGGCAGCGTTTTATCAGTCTTGTTTTTCTAATAAAAGTACCAAAATATTTTATTTCTTAGCAATCATTGTTAGTTAATAAGGTTATAGTTAATTTCAGCTGAGTCATGTACTTGAATATTTTATATTATATTTTTACTATTATAAAATAGTAATTGTGGAATGTGTATTTACCTTGTTTAAGAACTTAAGTATTACTTTTATTAGTGCTAAGAATTGTTGGTGGAATTTGAGCCAGATAGGCAGCGCAAGGCATTACATTGAATCAGACTGTTTTTGTTTTTTTCTTAAGACGAGCTTTGGTATCTGCATGTGGTGCTCTTGTTATCAACTGACATTTCAGAGAGACTGACATTTTGAGTATATATTTGTTATTATAATAGGGCTAGCATGTTCTTAAAAAAAAAATAAAAAAAATCACCATCTGTTGATTCAAACATATTTACAATTTTCAGTATTTTTATACAAAGAATTTTTACTTGTAGAATTTCTTCATTTCAGATGTTTTGTAAACCACAAACGAGACCTGTGTACAAGGTTTAGTTTATCCTTGATGCAGAAATTGCATATTGTATATTTTTACCCCCGGAGTTATCTCAAAAAGATCCCCATCTATTTTAAAATTGACTCTTTATTTACATGTATCTTTATCTATATATTTGAGATCTTTTGAACCCTAGTTAAAAAACAAAAACAAATGAAAACCTTGCCCCATGTTCTTGAAAACACTTGAGTACAATCTCAGGCTCAAATTTGTGTTATACTCAAATCCCTATTGAAACTAATGGGCATAGTTTGAGTACAAGTATGAAAATCATACTGAAGTACCATTTTTGTTTTTGAGAACACTGGGCCTTAATTGAATGTCACACAGTGCTTAAACTGTCTCAGATCAGCTTTTAATGCCTCTCAGCTTTGTTGTTTCAACAATGTAAAATGGCCTACTAGTATCAGTATATTTTGAAAGCTCTTCAGATTTGATCCAGCTATAAATTATTTCTTGTTCCCTCATCAGGCAGAAGAGCAGATGTTGGCTGAGAAACTAGATCACGAGTATGCTCCCATCTCTGGTTTCCCAGCTTTTACTGATGCTGCCGCTAAACTGGCCTTCGGGGAGGACAGCGCAGTTGTAAAGAACAAACTGGTAAGTTCCATTCATTTGAATGATAGATTCTCCCTTTCCATCATATAGTTATTATAGCTATTTATAAAGAAAAGTTTAATTTTCACTTATATTACAATTAGACTTCTTTATTGCTTTAGACCATCACTGGCAGCCAGTGGTTAGAGCGTCTGCCCAAAATCATGAGGTAGTGAGTTTGATCTCTGGTCGCAACATAAATAGTCTTAAAAAAAGGGTACTGGCATAGCTCCCTTGTTTGGTGCTCAGCATATAAGGGTAGTTGCAGGACTGGTTGGCCCGGTGTCAGGACAATGTGACTGCGTGTGGTATCATGCCACATGTCTACGACATGATACTGCAGTGTTGTCAAGTGTGTCTCAAGTAGACATAGCCTCCAAATGACTTAACCCTTTCCCTCATAGAGGACATCATGAAAAGACCTATGCAAACAGCATAAAACCAGATCAGCCTGCGAGTAACTCGCAGGCTGATCAGGTTTTATGCTGTTCGCTGCTCCTCAGTGGTCTGGAAATGAGGATTTTGTAATTAAATTTGGTAAGGTTTAACTGTGATTTTCTGCAGATCAGGCTTTATGTGGTACCTACTGAGTGCGTCAAAATGAGTCTATATGAGGGAAAGGGTTAAATACAGTCAATAGGATGTTAAACCAAGCAAACAAACATTATTGCTAAAGACAATCATTATACGCCCGAAGGGCTGTATTATGTTATGCCGCTGGTCGTCCGTCCGTCTGTCCGTCCGTCCGTCTGTCCGTCCGTCTGTCCGTCCGTCCGTTAGCAATTTCGTGTCCGCTCTGTATCTTTTGAACCACTTAATATAAATGAAAACAATTTGGCAGAAGTATCACCCAGAGTGAGAGGATGTGCAGAACATAGGTTTCAGATGGCTAGGTTCAAGGTCAAGGTCACAATTCAAGGTCAAATATCTTAACTGGTGCAAAATTAGTATTTTTGTGTCCGCTCTGTATCTTTTGACCTGCTGGATGTAAATGGAAACTATTTGGCAGAAGTATCACCCACAGTAAGAGGATGTGCAGAACATAGGTTTCAGATGGCTAGGTTCAAGGTCAAGGTCACAATTCAAGGTCAAATATCTTAACTGGAGCAAAAGTAAGTATATTTGTGTCCGCTCTGTATCTTTTGACCCGCTGGATGTAAATGGAAACTATTTGGCAGAAGTATCACCCACAGTAAGAGGATGTGCAGAACATAGGTTTCAGATGGCTAGGTTCAAGGTCAAGGTCACAATTCAAGGTCAAATATCTTAACTGGTGCAAAATTAGTATTTTTGTGTCCGCTCTGTATCTTTTGACCTGCTGGATGTAAATGGAAACTATTTGGCAGAAGTATCACCCACAGTAAGAGGATGTGCAGAACATAGGTTTCAGATGGCTAGGTTCAAGGTCAAGGTCACAATTCAAGGTCAAATATCTTAACTGGAGCAAATAAGTATATTTGTGTCCGCTCTGTATCTTTTGACCCGCTGGATGTAAATGGAAACTATTTGGCAGAAGTATCACCCAGAGTGAGAGGATGTGCAGAACATAGCTTTCAGATGGCTAGGTTTAAGGTCAAGGTCACAATTTAAGGTCAAATATCTTAACTGGTGCTAAGTTAGTATTTTTGTTTGTGTCCGCTCTGTATCTTTTGACCTGCTAGATGTAAATGGAAACTATTTGGCAGAAGTATCACCCACAGTAAGAGGATGTGCAGAACATAGCTTTCAGATGGCTAGGTTCAAGGTCAAGGTCACACTTCAAGGTCAAATATCTTAACTGGTGCAAAGTAAGTATATTTGTGTCCGCTCTGTATCTTTTGACCCGCTGGATGTAAATGGAAACTATTTGGCAGAAGTATCACCCAGAGTGAGAGGATGTGCAGAACATAGCTTTCAGATGGCTAGGTTTAAGGTCAAGGTCACAATTCAAGGTCAAATATCTTAACTTAGGAGATTTCAACATTGACTGGAATATACAATCCCCTGAGAAGAAACTTTTGGAGAGGTTCATGACCAGACTACACTTCAAACAGATCATGACAGGTCCAACCACAGATAATAACTCCACAATTGACCTCATATTCACCAACATTGAAGACTGTATATGTGGAACCAAAGAAGCATATTACACTGACCATAAACTATGTTGGGTTAGCTGGTAATGAGGTAACTCTTGATTAAAGCACTATTCACATAATAAGAAACATGAAAAACCTATTTGTAGCCACTGTTATAATAAAGCCCTTGAAGATTAACATTGCCAATCCTTCTTGTTGAAATAATACTTTATATATACATGTTTGTGCTTATCCTTTTTGTCTTAGGATATTCCCTGACAATACATACCTTCGGGCGTATATTGCCCCGCTGTCAGCGGAGCTCTTGTTTTATTTGTATTGCTGTTGGCCTTGTCCTTGATATTGGATTGAACCTTAATATGGAGAGAATCAATGCATGACTGTGTCTGAATGGGAGGTGTCCAAATACCCATCAGAGTTCATTCTAGGCTGCATTTTTGTGCCAGTGGTCAGCTTAATATTTGACAGGCCCCGTATAAAAAATTTGTATGCCCCCCTGTGGCGCATCATTTGCCTTAGGTGCTTTCTAAGATACCCAATGCGTTAAAGGTTTGTTTATTTACCATAACTATGTGCAATCAGAAGTTATTTCTATAAATACTCTACACATTCAGTCGTTTTTAAACTCTGAGAGTCTACAATATATTTTTGTACTCTTTCATTGGCCGGCTTTTTGCCTCACATCACACAAATGACTAATGCAAAATGTCAAAACACAAGCAGATTTTATAAAAAAAAAAAAAAAAAAAAAAAAAAAGAATATTAAAAAAATGAACAACCAGCCCAAAACCCTGTGTCCCTGAGGTTGTAACTTCCAGTGTATCGCACATAAATTGTCCAAGCTTAATCCTGACCGAGTTTGTTATTGTAAATGAAATGATCGCAGGGCCTGGGTTTGTTTAACCTGGTAGGGACATTGGCATGACCAGCAGTTGAACCCTACTGATTTTGAAGTCACTAGGTTAAAGGTCAAGGGCATTGTGTACATTAGTATGAAATCCTTATCCGATCATTAACTGGAGAACCGCAGGGCATGGTTTGTGAAACCTCGTAGGGACATTGGCTATGACCAGTAGATGAACCCTATTGAATTTGAGGTCACTAGGTCAAAGGATTAGGTAACTGTGTACATTAGTATGAAATCCTAGTCCGATCATTAACTGGAGAACTGCAGGGCCTGGGTTTGTGAAACCTGATAGGGACATTGGCCATGAATAAGTTGATGAACCCTATTGATTTTGAGGTCACAAGCTCAAAGGTAAATGTCACTGTATACATTAGTATGAAATCCTTGTCTGATCATTAATTTGAAGACCGAAGGGCCTGGGTTGGTGAAACCTGGTAGGGACATTTGCCATGACCAGTAGATGAACCCTATTGATTTTGAGTTCACTATGTCAAAGGTCATGGTCACTGTGTACATAAGTATGAAATCCTCGTCTGATCATATTCGAGGACCGCAGGGCCTGGGTTTGTGAAACCTGGTAGGGACATTGGCCATGACCAGTAGATGAACCCTATTGATTTTAAGGTCACTATGTCAAAGGTCATGGTCACTGTCAGGCTGGATGAAGGCTTTTGACATGCTATCATTCAACAAAAAAAACGGTTGTGGGGGCATCTGTTTGCTATGGACACATTTCTAGTTCAATCTTGAAAAGAAAATTGAATTAATAGCGGATTTCTTTTTTAAAAATTTGTTATACGCATATTTTCAGTGAGTGAAATCATCAGACAGAGGGATTTATATTGTGACTATTGTTTTTTAGCTCACCTGAGCACATGTGCTCAGGATGAGCTATAAGGATCGATGAATGTCTGTCGTCTGTCCGTCCATCGTCCAGAATTAGTTTGTTTGCACTCTAGCATCTTCATTTCGTAAGCAATTATCTTCAAACTTTATGACAATGTTTATTACCATAATATCTTGGCCAAGTTGGATTATGGCTGATATCGGCCTTAAAGGTCAGGAATTATGCCCCTTTTAATATTAAAAAATGCCAATTTTCAGTTTGTTTGCACTCTAGCATCTTCATTTCTTAAGCAATTATCTTCAAACTTTATGACAATGTTTATTACCATAATATCTTGGCCAAGTTCGATTATGGCTGATAACGGCCTATTAGGTCAAGAGTTATCCCTCTTTTTAGTATTAAAAAAAAAGCCAGATTTCACTTTGTTTTCACTCTAGCATCTTCATTTCTTAAGCAATCATCTTCAAATTTTATGACAATGTTTATTACCATAATCTCACTGGCCAAGCAGGCCAATTAGGTCAGGTGTTATGCCCCTTTTAATATTTAAATTTGTGTTTAAAGCCATAATTTCTCAGTCAAGTTTGACTGCAAATTTCGACCATGGGCACTGTTTAGTTCATAGAATTATAAATGATCTCTTTGATTATGTATTAAGTACAACTATGCTATGATTAAGTAACTTGTACAGGCAATGAAGGCAGTTTTTCTCAAGTGAGCATCTTTAGGGCCATCTTGGCCCTCTTGTTTAAAAATTCTGGAGTAAAACATATTCATAATTTTTGTACATACATGTATATATTATGTTGTAATGCAGCACAAGTAAACAACACACACACACTTGCAAATGCTTTGTTTATATAGCAAATACTATCAATTTTAAAAGATATGTTCTATAACTTGCTTTATCTGACCTGCTTTATCTGACAACCTGTCTTATCAGACATTGTCAGTTGGTCCCAGTGGACATTGGATAAGACAGGTTTTACTTAACCCTTTCCCTCATAGAGGAAACCATGAAAAGACCTATGTGAACAGCATAAAACCAGATCAGCCTGTGAGTAACTCGCAGGCTGATCAGGTTTTATGCTGTTCGCTGCTCCTCAGTGGTCTGGAAATGAAGACTTTATAATTAAATTTGGTAAGGTTTAACTGTGGTTTTCTGCAGATCAGGCTTTATGTGGTACCTATTGAGTGCGTCAAAATGAGTCTATATGAGGGAAAGGGTTAAATAGTATGTATACATTTCCATCATATATACTTGTTCCAGTTAGAGTTTACAACAGTTTTAGTAGGACCCGTTCATGGTAAACTGGGTCTGACATTTATTTACATAGGGGTGTCTATAATACCAGCAGTGTAACAATGCTCAGCTACTCTAGCCATAGATAAAACATGTTAAAAGGTAAATGTTCCAGTTCCTTTCAAACCTTCACTGATATTTATGGCACGTTTTACTGAACATTTGTATAAAATATTAAATAACACATCCTTCTCATTATATGTATGATATATGAATAATGAGTTCTTCTAATTAAATTAGTAAATTATAACATTCTCTTGTATTAAAAGAATCTGAGAGTCCACTTGTGATTTCCATTTTGTAGAATGCCACAGCCCAGGGTGTGTCTGGAACAGGATCCCTCAGAATTGGTGCTGACTTCTTGGTGAGATTCTCCCTATTTTCTCTCCTTTTTTTCTTTCTTTAACCTAGATAGCTCGAAGGGACAAAGTCCTCGTCATTTACAGAACTGGTCCCATTTTCTCAGAAATATTAAGATTAGCAAGAGCAAATATCTGGTAAATTAAAAAAAAAAATTGTAAGGCAAAAATCAAAGGACTGAGAGTCCTAATGTTGAGTTAAGCATAATCTGAAACAGTAATGGAGAAAGTCAAGTGGCTTGAAATTTGGAAATGTTTTATTGATTTTCCACATCAAATGGATCTTGTAGCTAATATATCATTTTACTGTGAGGGCCGAACATATTTCATTGAAATACCTATTAGATTAACTAAGGACGAGGTATGTGAATTGCTGTACTTCATGAATAGCACGCCACTGGCATACCTCACACAATTTCATTCATAATATTTTCATTGATATTTTTTCCTGCTTACGCATTGTTGCAGAATTATTTTTTGCTATGTACCTTGACAACTTTTATTATAAAATGATTAAAATAGTACACAGAAGATTGTAGTGCATTTTCTTCTTGAAAGATATTTAAAAAAGATGTCATTCCTCACAACTGGAGCTCATCATGCAAGCATATGTAATACTATCTGTACAAGCAAACAGGTGCACATATTGCTTGTCCGCCATAGGAAATTGATTTTGGATATCCGGTACTCAGATTCCCACGATCAGTTATAATACCATATACACGGTCAGATTAGGCGCAGCTACGTATAAGGCTCACCTTAATTTCCATGGTTACTTACGTGAAAAAAAAGATAAATCGCATAACGCATCCTATAAGGCGCAGTTGTGTTTTGAAATTCGTGCCGTCAGACATTTTGACAGTGCAACATAAACTAATATAACGGAAATTTTCATTGGCTACTGAAACGGTGTATCATTTTATTTTCATGTCATAAAATTAGGTTGTTATATTAAGGAGGGTTGGGGGTATTTTTTCTCTCCCAGCTGCTCTGTTGCCATGGGCCTCAGCATAGGCTACCACGGTCAGCTTTTCTCTAGCGGTATATGCAGCTCTGACTTTGCCCATTTTTACGTGTAAGACAATTGTAAGGTAATGACAATAGTGAAGGTTTCGACAATTGTGATGGTAAGACAATAGCGAAGGCTCTGTGACAATTGCAAGGTTCTCATACGAGATGACTTGTTCAAGAAATTTACGCCCTATTTATTGAAATTTGAATTGACACGTTATCATTAGAAAGCATTACTCAACTGTGTCCCCGCATTTCAGTCAACACTTACAGACTGGGGGGTACACAGGGACTTGAAAATGCCACCTGTCAAAATTCTCCCAACTAACAGGTATTACGCAACAATCGCCACTTGTCAACTCTCTCCCGTCTCCCGCTAGTCTAGCAGAATAACTTTTTCAAAATACCAAAATATACTGCTATATTTATTTGTATTATAGATAGACTTTTCTAATAACAAAACACATTTGAATACAATTTTTAAATACTCCAACTCACCTTTAATCAGTACTGAAGTCATCATGAGGTCCCGTAAAATAAACTTTATTTTATTTGTAACAAAAAGGGCCTAACAAAAATGGCTTCCATCATATATATTATGGTTTGGTATGTACTTTACTGCATATTATCGTTTTTTATGGCTGTCAGTATTCCTGCCACAAGATAACGTTTTTCTGTCTGACGGAGATCGTATACCTGAAAATTTCAATGTTTTTATGGGGGAGAAAAAATATGAAAACCTGTAAATCATCGTATAAGGCGCACCCACTCCATAAAACTGAATTATTTGGAAAAAAAGTGCGCCTAATCTGACGGTGTATACGGTATGTTGCAAACAACGCAACATAAAAAATTAGGTGTGTTAAATGGTGCACCTACTGTCTGTATGTATGCCGTTTCAGGCACAGAGAAAAGAACGATAATAGTCGAAACTGGGTCTGCCTATAATAAAAAAATCATTTCAGCATGGCAAAAGAAATTCTATTAAGATTAAAATTGATTCATTATATATACATGTATATTGCTGATACAAACTAGTAATGATAAAAAAAAAGTTTGCCCATCAACCCTGTTTGGTCTGGTCACCAGGGTTTTTTGGGTTTTTTTTACTTTTAGCTGTATTAAAGCCAGTTATCTGTCATTGTGCCTTTTTTTTACTCCAGCCAATCAGGCTTGGGTAGAGAAGTGTATATGTATGGTATAGTGAGAGCATGGAACTCCTTCAGTGTAATTTTTTGTTCATCCAATGCCTGTCTATTTAATCACAGAGTTGCTTGATTTTTAGGCTAGATTCTATCCAAAGAGCAAGGAAATTTACTTCCCAACCCCAACCTGGGGAAACCATGGTCCCATTTTCAGGTAAGATGAAAATGATGGTGGTAATTCTGGTAGTTTTGTGATGTTTGTTGCTGAAAATTTATAACTTACAATGTGGGTATATTTTGATAAGTGCTTAAATTTATGCAATTAATATTTCAATTTTGAAATCATGTTTTTTAAGAAATAAAAGAAGTGAAATTTTAGCTAAGAGTTACTAATCATGTTTTCAAATGTAAAAAAAAATAGGTATTTAACAAAGGTCATCTGACTGTTGGATTGAAAAGCACACAGGTATCAACTTCCTACTTTGTTATTCATTGAGGTAAATGACTTGGTATAATGGTGGGTGAGATGTTATGCAGGAACATGACTGGGGTTTATATGTTAAAGCTCAAGGTAACACCATTGGTTAAATGTCTTAAATAGGTACAATAAACTTTTCTTTGGTTCATTTTCCTCATGCATTTAAGACTTTTAAAATAACTTGACAAATTTGTTAGTGTGGTGAGACAGTGTGCAGACGCATGACCCAGGTCTGTATTATGCATAGAGGTTGAAGGTCAAATAAAATAGGCTCATCACTGCCATATAAAAACATGGTTTTTGTGGAAATTCCACATTTCTTGGAGACAGTATCTTTTGTGATTTTTCCATACTGGCCCAGTATATTAAATAGCTAAAAGCAGTGGTTAAAAGTTGGATTAAACATACTCAAAGGTTTTATGGTACGTCTAGAGTACAATTTTAAGTCTATGTTGAAAAAAACTTAAAGCTCACCTGTGTAATTCTGATTTTATGAATGAACTACATGTTAACAAAGACTTATTATGTTATAGACCGGTGAATCATGAAACTGTTTATTTTTGTTCTGCAGGGACGCAGGTTTGACAACAAAAGGCTACAGGTATTATGACCCCAAAACCTGTGGTTTTGACTTCAAAGGAGCACTGGAGGACATCGGTGTTAGTTTGACCTTTCACCTTGTAAAAATCTTATCAAGTGCATCATGATTAATTTATACGTGGACAATGAAAGCACATCACCATTCAAAGGCACAGTCCTAAGTTTTTTGAAGAGTTTTGACCCCTTTCTTTTTAGGAAATGTGTGCATTTGACAATTTTTTACACTGTTAAGTTTTATTTGTGAGTATTAAAAAATGACTTGATCAATACCCAATTGGAAGTTTTAAAAAAATTATGAAAAAAAAAAATCAACAACAAAAACATGTGTAATCAATCTTGAACTTTCTGTAAAAAAAAGTAGAATGATATGTTTTAAAATTTATCAAAATAATATGAAAGTTTTTCTTTTTGTGTTTGTATCATTTCCATGAAGCATCACCACCATGTGAACACTTTCCTAAAGTTCATAGTCAAAATGAAGACAATGAAACTCTTGTATGTATAAGAGATTGTTTTGTTTTTTGCAGCAAATTCCCGAAGGCTCTATTATCTTGCTTCATGCCTGTGCACACAACCCCACTGGCGTGGATCCAAAGGTAAGGTGTGTCTGAGTAGAGCAGCTGTAATCAGTCAATATATTGTCATATATATTCTCCCCTAAATTAAAAAGAAAACTTTCTCCTTATTAACCCTTTCCCTCATATAGACTCATTTTGACGCACTCCATAGGTACCACATAAAGCCTGATCTGCAGAAAACCACAGTTAAATCTTACCAAATTTAATTATAAAGTCCTCATTTCCAGACCACTGAGGAGCAGCGAACAGCATAAAACCTGATCAGCCTGCGAGTTACTCGCAGGCTGATCTGGTTTTATGCTGTTCGCATAGGTCTTTTCATGGTGTCCTCTATGAGGGAAAGGGTTAAACAGGTTTATCAACAGAAATTTATGGTTTGGAGAAAATCTGCAGGCAGACGTCAACTTTCTTTGTCCAGACTGAAACTATATCATTCATTGAAATATTTGTAAATAACTTCATACAAAGCTTCAGCATTGTTTGACAATGTGCAGACAGTTGTCCGTATCATCACAATTAAACAGGGTGATTTATCAGAGTTTTGACCCTCTGCTTCTTAACTACTATATATTTATATATATATATATATATAGATATGTGTGTAATGTGCAATTTTGTCCTTACTTAATCAATTTCTTTGTAACAGTTGAATTCAGGTGAGTTATTTAGGACCATCATACACATGTAAGATCTTATCTTTTTGAAGTCCCATTTCACATGTAGGAACTAATTAGGAATCACATTTGACCTGTCGAATTACATCTTACATTCACAAAACATGAAACAAGGGGGAAACAGAGGTATCAATCACCTTTAGTGGTGAGAAACAGAGTTTTAAAGTGACAGCGGATTAGTAATTTTCCTGATATGTTTCCCCTACAGCCAGAGCAGTGGAAGGAGATGAGTGCAGTGATTAAGAAGCGAGGTCTGTATCCATACTTCGACATGGCTTACCAAGGCTTTGCCAGTGGTGACATCAACAAGGATGCATTTGCTTTACGCTACTTCCTTGATGAGGGACATAACCTGTGTCTGGCCCAGTCGTTCGCAAAGAACATGGGCTTGTATGGTAAGTTTCCTTTGGCTATGTTTCTGTATGCTTGATTGTCTGAATGTTTCTAGAACAAATATTTTAAAAACAATGTCAGAAAATGTGTTCTTGCTACCTTTTTGTACTTGTTTTTCTCCCACAGTTTCTGGGTTTGATCAGTGCTTTGCACCTGGGAAGGTTGTGGCATATTCATGTTCCAAATTGGATTTGGATCCACAGTCGTATATGTTTCCATATGCTCTCTTTTTATCTTTTTATTTATGTTCATTTTGCAGGTGATACAATTAATGTCTCTAAATTGATGACAAGTGAATTGATATTTCACCAATGCAAGTTCTAGATATCAGTTTGTCATTCTTGTAACTGTTTGATACTTTCCTTAAAGATAGGATAATTGATCTGTTTCCGTATTGCATCATATTAGGGATCAAAATCTTGATATCGCATTATATTGGCATTGTAAAATGCACTTCAAACCTACTAAACACGTCAAAAATAAAAATTTGGGGTTTATTTTTTAACTGTTATACCTGTTTTGGACTATGCATTTTAATACAATGCATTAAAATGGATCTTCATTTTACATTTGTATTCTGAATTGCTTTGGAGAAGTAAAGTTTCTTCATATTAAAAATATTAGGGTGTCGTGGTATAGTGTTAATATACATGACTACAGATCCAAAGGTTATGGGTTCAAACCCTCTTAGTAAGAATCATTCATGACCTTCCCAGGTGCAAAGTACTGGTCCTACCCAATAACTATTAACAGGGATTAGTAAAAGTTGTAATAACTTGAGGACTTAACAAACATCTCACCATTGAAAAATGTCAATGGCTTATGTCCTACTTTTATTTTAACACTAAAAAGTTTAAAGGAGAAGCCAACCTGAGAAAAATTAAATTGATGCAAAATATCAAAAGTTTTATACACAAGACGTTTTTAAAGTCCTTGATATTTTACAAACCATTCCCACATAAAGAAGCCTTTCAATACTGATAACCATCTGTCAGATTTAAAAACAACAGTAACGTCTGTTATGAAATCTGATACTCAGGTGAGAGAGCCGGAGCTTTCAGCATCGTGTGCAAAGACGCAGATGAACAGGCCCGTGTTTTGTCCCAGGTCAAGATTCTCATCCGACCCATGTATTCCAACCCACCAATCCACGGGGCACACATCGTATCCAAGGTCCTCAATAGTCCAGATCTGCGGGCCCAATGGTAAGTCAGTGTGTCTTGTCTGTGATAGCAACCATAAACTTAATACTTCAGGGGTATCAAACAAAAAATTAAAGTTTAATACAAATTATGGCCCTTTTTGGACTTATTATACCCCCACAAATGAAATTTGGGGGGGGGGGTATATAGGAGTCACCCTGTCGGTCCGTCGGTCGGTCGGTCCGGCGGTTGGTCTACAAATATTTGTCCGGAGCATTTCTCCAAAACTACTGTACCTATGTTGATGAAACTTCATAGGTAGATAGACCTTGAGAGGAAGTGCAGTGCATAAGAACCATAACTCTGCATGTATTTTGAAAGGAGTTATTGCCCTTTGTCATTTTTAATCTTTTGATTTT
>CM037788.1:54331875-54381875 GCA_021229015.1 Solen grandis
AATGATTTTGTCTTGGCTCCAATTTAATAACCAGGTACCTTGGAATGGACCAAAAGTTTGAGTTTAGCTTTCATTAATAGAAACAGAGTTTCAAGACAAGGAGTCTATTTCTGATTGGATGTTTGTTTCATCTCACAATTAATGTTTACTTTGGGAAACCCGATTATGACGTGTACACGAACGGATATCGGCTATCTGGCAAATGCAACATGCCCGGATTTTACGAGAAAGATAAAAGCTGCCATAATGGAATCACAAATTCAAATGAATATATGACTTGTGGCTGTATCGCATTTTATTTTTTTTTTAATTTATTTTTATGTATTCTCCTACCGATGGTTTTTTAATAAGTTTTAAATATATCCTTTATAGAATTACACTACTTACACACGTTTTTGAAACAAATTTGATAATTCCTTAAGAAACCGATGGCATAGAATGAGGTCGTAAAAAGATATCTGGTTTTAACTTTCGACTACCTTACCCAGGAACATTCGTGAACAAACGTTGAACTCGTCACGTTTGAAATTCTCATTAATTTTGATGAAAATGTGAAAGGAAACCCTACATTTTAAGATCCATTTGTTAAAGCAGTTCATTCACGAATGATCTGTAGAAAAAAAAAAGTTCTGTACCCCCTCGTTCATGTTGGTGAAGTCTTTGTTTCCTGACAAATAAACTCAGTAAATGTAGGTCATATTACACGGGAAAACGCTATTTTTGTAAACGCAACTTCGGCGAAATAGGCTTGCGGTATCATGTGACACGTTCTTCACCAGTTTGGAGTGGCGATTTCGTAAGTTCAGCCTGTAAAGTCTTTGAATGCGCCAAGAGTGACTGTAATCAGGCATATGAGTCAAGTGAAAATAGAAAATCTAAATATGGGGTTCATAATTCTCAATATAGTTTTAATACCGCCCGTGACGGTATTGCTTGTGATGGGAAAACCACCCATTTTTTTTTCAATCCTACGGATTGTTGAATTTGGGTGATCATGTGTTTGTAGATGGGCATGATAGACTCAATACACACATAAAGTTAAAAATAAAATTTTTAGTCATTGACCATCTGTGGACGAGCTGCTTTAAAGACATTATCAGAAGTATATTTTCCAAATTCTGAAGATTCAAATAGTCACATTTTAGTAAATTTTTAATTGCAAATTTGGCTAAAATTTCAAATTAAACTCAGTTTGAGTTAAAGAGCACACTTGATAAGTATTTTTTGTTCAAGATGATCTTAAGCCTTTTCATCATTTGATTTCATCTGATAAAAAAAGAGGAAATGTAAATACAATGTAGTTTAAACTTATTTATTTTACGTCGATTGGGAAACAAGTTCTTACAACTTATACTAATCCTTTTCGACGGTTCCTGGATTGGACCAGTACTTTGCGCCTGGGAAGGTCGTGAAGAATTTTTTCCTCCAACGGGGTTCGAACCCACAACCTTCGGATCCGTAATCGGATACGTTACCACTGGACCACGGCGCCCTTTATTATGTAAATGTATAATTATACAGTCGCATCCAGGTTATTCGGAATATCGGGAACCAAGTGTTTGTTTTGAATAAAGCATGATTTCAAATAACCCAAAGCAAGACGATTGTTCAGAGAAGACTGACTTGACTATTTGAGTTAACCGTCGCTTCAACTGTATTTCAGTCATATAGCGACGTCCAGCTAATTATAGGTGGAGGAAGACCCCGAATGCACGGAGGCATCCGGGTAGAACCACCGACCTACCGCAAGCCAGCTGGAAGGCTTCCTCACATGAAAATCCGAATAACCCTGCCGGGATTCGAACCCTTGCGGTGAGGGGCTGAGTGTGTGTTAAAGCCAGCGACTTTACCCTCTCGGCCACGGAGGCCCCTTTTCAGAGAAGAACCCATCCTATCCACTTTTACGCAGTGCTGGTAATACATGTATCAGTGGTATGCATGCTTGTAGCAACGTTAAATGTCGAAACGACGTTAAATGTCGCAAGGCTGACGCTAAATGTCGCAATCAACGCTAAATGTTGCAAAACCTACTGACGTTAATTGTCTCATCTGTTACGCCAAATGTCGCACAAAAAAAAATTGCACTGCCGCTATATGTAGCAAATTGTCGCACTCCTTCAAAAGCACTCTTTGTAGTACTACTCAAAGTTTGCTAAGCACCATCAGCTATTTTCCCGTAGCGTTGCATGCTTAGACAAGCGACTTTAAAGGTATGCTACATTAAATCTTACATTAAAACAAATCTTGCTTTTATGCAGAAGTATTATTTATGTACCAAACTTACTACCAGTTACAAAAAAATAAGCCTTTCGGATCCTCATTACTGGGGATTAATCATAATTAGAAAGTGCGAAATTTTGAGAAAACACCTTAAAATTTAAAGTCAGCTAAATTCAGAACTTTGATCTTTGTATGTCGGTACTAGTCGAGCACGTGCCTAACTGCTTGGCAGTCTCGCACTTACTGTGTTTATATTTCAAATGACTTGGCATTCTGTCGACGGATACACTGTTGTGTCTGCGGTATGGTTTAGCCGAGGTTGATCGATGCGCACTCCTCGTAGCTGCACGTGAAATATATAGACGTCCTCGCTCCAAGTTAATTGTTGTACGGGATACGGGTTCGTTAATGGCTCCGTCAGAGCCAACGTGTAACACCTGAATCAATGTTTGAAGAAACTGTCACCATATTGCGTTCCGTTCTAGAGGGAAATGTGTACATGTCGTCACTCCGGGTCTCTGTGTCCATACTGGATTGGATGTCTTGCCGTGTATTGCTATGGTCGCCACTTGTGATGCACGGGCCACTGGATGCGTCCTCGTGCCCCCGATCAAAACCTGACCCATATTGAATGTAAGTCGGCATTTGCACTGGTCCGTGCATTGGCTGATTTGTGTTTCAACAAGTTGTAATTTTCTTAGCTCTGTAGAATTTTTGTATACAATTTGGTCCTGTCTCAAATGGAGAGTTCATGCTCCTTTTGTATTTTACAAGCATGCCTAACAGTATTTTCTTTTTTCTCTTTGGAATCACCAAGTGGTAACCCGTTTATTTTCTAAAAGAACACAAAAATAGCGAATACACATTACATAGATAACAGTAAATTGACAAAACATAATCAACATGTATCATAAATATTTCAAAATAACAGTAAATTGAAATTTGAGTTATCATGATAAAGCGTTAGAAGTAATAGTATATAAAATATATCTCTATGAGTAAAGTCTTTAGATTAATTAATAATTACTTTAATTCTATTAAGAATCTATTCAAAAATAAATTCATAATTCCCCTTTCTTTAAATAAAGTTTGAATTACCAAAAGATCATAATATAATAGAGATTTTATGTTAGTGTACTTTTGTCTTCTTAAAAGGGGGAAGTATTTAAAAAAGGTTTAATTACAATTAATGACATATTCCAGCGAAATAAATTAAAATTTGTTGCCATAATGTTGTGGATCAGTTTGTATTTATATTGTTTGACTTTATTATCTTTAATCACCCAATGTAAAATGAAATACCATGATCTCCAGAGATGTCAAACAATATAAATACAAACTGATCCTAGCAGTATTATGGGACCTTACTGTTAATGTGGATAAAACGAAAATTGTAATTTTTCATAAGGGTGGAAGAACACAAAATCATAATGTGTGGTTATATAATGGTAAGGTTATCGAAATAGTCAATAATTTTAACTATTTGGGGATTGTCCTGTCAAACGGAGGGTCATATATGAAGACAATAAGTACATTAGGGGGTAAAGGGCTTCGTGCAATGAAAATGCACTTTTTGACATTACAAAAGACTTAAATGTGCCCTTAAATATAATGTTTAATCTTTTCAATTCGTATGTTGCCTCTGTGCTTAACTACGCAAGCGAGGTGTGGGGGTTTTCTAAGGCAGAAAACATAGAGCGAATTCACCGAAAATTTAGTAAACGATTACTTAAAAATGTCCACAAATACGTATGCTTTATATGATGAAACGGGTAGATATCCATTATATATATGCAGATATGTAAGAATAATTAAATATTTTTTAAAGCTGTTTGATACCAAAAGTCGAAACTGTATTTTGCATACAATTATTATAAAACAACGTTTAGAAGTTTACAGGAATAAAACCCAATCAGTTAACGTAAATTGTTTTAAATGTGTATCAAAACAAAGTCTTTTGGATGTTTTTATTTCAAATTGTAGGGAAGGTTTGTCAAACTCTTCGTCATGACTTTGTATCGCGAAATAAAGGTTTCATTTGAACAAGCTAGATATTTAAGTATTGACAATATAAAGCATAGAAATGTTTTATCTAAGTTACGTTTATCATCTCATAGTTTATCAGTAGAAACTGGTCGTCACAGGAATATACCCAGAAATGAAAGAAAATGTACATTTTGTAATCTTAATGATATTGAAGATGAAAACCATTTCGTTCTTATTTGCCCAAATTATAAGGATTTTCGAAATTTATATATACCAAGGTATTATAGAACACATCCAAATATGATTAAGTTTATACAATTATTAAACAGAGATGCCATAAAAATATTAACAAAATTAGCCATGTTTTGTATTAATGCTTTTAAGCGCAGGGTTCCTTAAATATTTTGATCACATATATCTATTTGTTTTGTAAGCAGTTGTATCATTTTACACGTAGTATGACAGATTAAGCATGTACAATGTCATAAGCACAATCTGAGTTATCAGTAATAATGTGAACAGTTCTTGTTATTTATTTATAGGTCATTGTGTATAATTAGGATGATATTTCGTTGCATTTAATGTGGAAAAATAATGTATACTATTAAAATAATAATCAAGTTCAGTGTGTGTTGTGAGTGTGTGTGTGTGTTATTTAAAAATCTTTTATCTATATATTATTTAAAACTTATATTTATATAACGTAAATACTAATGATGAGATAAGACCTTCTATATGCAATGTAATATTCTCACATATTCATATCATATTGATTTCACTATGTTTGTATTGTCTCCGCATGTCATTGTAAATGTTGATGTTTATGGTGATGGGCTGATTGCCTAAGCCTATAATAAAATCATGTTCTGTTCTGTTCTGTTCAGTATTTTCACTTGTGAATTATAAAATATATTATAAGTTATCTATTGTGATAAAGTATTCAGAAACTACATTTAAATATGTTTTTAAAGAGTAAAGAAATAAAATCTTATTTGCAAGGATTTTTTTCTTCAATAAAATGTTTTTTTTTCTTCCATAAGCTAGATCCTTTAAACGTGCATGGAAACGCATTTTTAAACAACAACAACAACAACAACAACAACAACAACAACAACCATGTATCTTTAAGTTATTGTCTGAAGGACTTTAAGAAAAGATCGTCCGCTAGAAGAAAAAAAAACCCTAAAAGGCGAAACAGATTACTACTCCTAACTATCCAACCAGTACATTGAAGTAACTTTTTTTTTAATAATATTTCTTTACTTTTATTTTCAGGCCCGATATCGTTCACAGTTAACGGTGGTCCTTTTTGGCGTTGGACTTTTATCGGTGTTTGTACTTTCGCACATGGACGTATCTGTTGTTACATTTAATGTACTCATGTCGAATCATCCTTCACCCAGTTCAGAAAATCCAGTTGCAATAAGAAACCAGGCTCAGTACAATGCATTGCAGCAGCGTCTTAGGAGTCGATTAAACGAGCTACGAAACGAATACCAGAATTCTACTCCACAGCGTAATATTTTAGATATCGTGAGTATAATAACACTTTACCAATAATTCACAATAGGGGAGACATGCGTGTGAGCGGCCGGGTTGCTCAGTCGGTAGAGCATTCGCCCTGTAAGCGAGTTCCGGTCAGACTGCACACTTTTTTTCTCACCAAGTGACATTTGGCTCCCAACGTGGTGTTGGGGAAATAGGCGCTAGTTCTGTCTAACGACACCTGCACATGGTTATGTTATTAATAACCATTTTGACTCCTGGAATTCAGGAAAACCACCGCCACCACCACCACAACAACAACGCTTTAAGGTAATCCATCCATCATTACATTATGATCATGGTCAATCAATTGATCGTGGGAATGTAACTGATACATGTAAATGATCATCACCTTAAATTTATAGTCTTTATAGCAAAAAAAAAAAACCCTTATATCTCAATGTCAGTGGATGCTTGCATCTACACTGAAATCTTTTTAAGCATGTGAATGACCATGATTATAATTTAATGATGGATGGATTAACTTCAGTATTTTATCTTGTTCCGTTTCAGAAACCTTTAAGATTTTTACGACAGTTTAAGAACCCATGCTGGACGGAAAACAAAACAGTTTTGAGGTGTTTACCCTATTTTTACCTTGTTGGAGCTCCTAAATCTGGTACAACCGACCTTAACAGGCGACTGGTCGAGCACCCTCAGATTTCGAGCAGAGTTGCAAAGGAACCACACTGGTTACCAAGAAAACAATTTAAATCTGGTATTTTTTTCCTGATTTTTTACTTAAAAAAATAGATTTGATTGTGGTAGTGAATCAAACATTTAAGATATTGATAGTTGCATAAATCTTAAATTAATGAGTGCCGTGTTCGCACGCACGCGCGCGCGTGAATGTTATGTGTAAATATGGCAAATATGATAAAAGAAATGATCATTTAACGGTTAATATACGGTAGTTGTTGTTGTATTGTTGTATTGGGGTTTACCGTCGCTGCGATAGTATTTCAATCATATAGCGACGTCCAGCTAATTGCAGGTGGAGGAAGACCCCGAGTACACAGAGGTACCCGGGTAGAACCACCGACCTACCGCAAGCCAGCTGGAAGGCTTCCTCACATGAAAAATCCGAAGTCCCTACCGGGATTCGAACCCACAGCGGTGAGGGGCTGAGAGATTTGTAGTCCACAACTGTAACCGCTCGGCCACGGAGGCCCCTATACGGTAGTTAATCTACACCCCTTTTGGGGTACTGAGGACTTAATACGCTGAAAGTTTTGTTTAAAATATGTGAATATATACAAACATCTTATGTTTGACGATGTTAATTTTGGCTATATTGGTGGTTTAAGTCGGATTCGAAAAAATAAAACATCGTCATACAAGTTAAAAACATGTCATTCTACATGAGAACATAACTTAAGTAGACCAGGGTGAAAACGCCAAATATAATCATCGCCAAAATATCCATTCTTCAAAACCGCCAAAATAAAGTCTCTAATTTCAGTTGGACGTATACATTATGTCACTGTTTGTCTCGAATCTTATCATTGTCTACGATCTACGCGCAGATGTTGAATTATATTTTCTAATACCATACCAGGCTCGAATTTGACTTACCATACTGAGATTAAATACATCTTATCGAACAATAATATTCAGATGATAATAAAACATATTTATATGAACTGAAATTAAACTAAGAAAACATACTTGCACCAACGATACTTTTATTTGTTAACCGCTTCTAAGTATTAAAGTATTACAAAGTACTTAACCTTTAGCCTTTAATGATCATATATTTCTTTATTTAACTCTCTTGATATAAAACATTTCTGTTTTATATAACTTACAGATATACATTCTGGACGCATCATCGTTAAACCCCTGGCAGACTACCTGTCCATTTTCACTAGGGCAGCATTTGATATTTATGGCAGCGTGGATTCCAAAGGATATCATAAAAAAGTCTTTGGTAAGTACCTCTCTCTTTCTCTCTCTGTTCATCGCCGGAAAACCCACGTTCGCTCAATGCGCTTTGCTTCTTAATAAACCGTGGGATATTTGGTTAGCAAAACTTCGCATTCATGAATTATTAAATGGGCATTTCATCGGATCCGTGGCAAAAACAGCACGGCGACAGCAGGGATCATTTGACCAATTTTTTAAAAGTTAGCTTCGTTCTACCATGTAGATGTGATGTCACGCTCCTTGCCTAAGCGTCGCAATTTATCTTGCGGGAACAATGAGCCATCTTTTGCTTTTGTAAATTTCAACGAAGAGTATTCAAAACCTTTTACTATATACTTCCAGGTGACTGTAGTGCATCAACACTGTGGGACAACATATACTGGAAGAGTTTGTATGTCAATACAAGCATGACGGAACCCTTGTACACTAATCCTGATTATGTTCATCATCTTAATCCAAAAGTTAAAATCATCGCTATTCTCAGAAATCCAATAGACAGGTATAATAATAAAAATAATAATAATGAAAATATGATGATGATGATGATGATGATGATGATGATGATGATGATGATGTTGATGAAGAAGTAGATGATGATGATGATGATGATTGAATACATTCATTTATGCACAATGCACAAATTGATAAAACTGCAATGCAACACTGGTTTGATCTTTTGCTGGGCTGACGTTGTGAAATGTATAACAGTCGCCTATTTTGGCACTCTTTTTTTTCAAACCACGATCTACGAGAACACAACCTCATAATTGCAAACGAACTTGATAGATGGATGAATGGATGGATGGTTGGATGGATGAATGGGTGGAAAGAGACAGAAAGACAGATGCAACGACGCAGCAGGGACTGTTGTTTTGCTACTTCCGTTAAAATGAACCTTGAAAAGAACGACCAAAAAAATAATAATAAATAAAAACATAAATAAAACAATGGCGGTTACATAGAGAATGTTGCTAAAATCAAGTTGTACAGTATTTATGCTTGCGATTTACCTTTATAGATTTTGAAGACATTGACATATCACTCAGTTACCTAGAAACTACCCTGAAACATTAAAAAACGTGTGAACGTTTCCTTTCTACATTTTACCATTTATTTTCAGGGCATATTCGGACTACCTCTATTTTGCGCGTAGAAGCAAAAGTCCGAAAATCTTCGACAATTCCGTCAGAAACACAATAGAATATTACAGTACGTGTTTACTGAGGTACTCGCTACGGGCATGCGCATATTCTATACGTGTAATGGAACTTCCGGTAAGGATGACCTCCACCAACCATGCTTTAACTCTTGAGTAATTCTTAAACACTTAGATTAAACTTAAGTTCAGCTTGACCACTCCATATCTATTTATTTATTTGTTGATTGATTGATTTATTTTCATTTTAAACTTATCGACGGTTCCTCGATTGAACCAGAACTTTGTCCTTAACATCAGATCTGGGTTGCAACTAAAGTACGGATCCGCAGTCGGGTGTTTCCACTGAACCCCGGCGCCTTTCAAATATTTTGGGACGAATATGATCAAATTCAATCTTCTGTCGAAGATACTTAAATTTCTCAACGAAATATTTTTAGTTATTTAAGTAATGATTAATTGCAACTTTTTAATGTAATTGAATATTTCGTAAAAAAAAAAGAAATAAAAATAAAATTTGGTTGTGTTTCTGCATAATTTGAGAATTTACGTATTACTTTGCACAAAGTATTATTGGTGAAATCTTGGTCTGGTTCTTTCATGCTAAAGCTCACTTTACTGTTACATTTTTAAGTGTAGCAAATGTGATCTCCCTCCGCCCGCTTTCGTTCGTTCCCAAATGAATTCGTCGCTGAGACCGGTATACCATAGACAATCCAATGCATCATGATCATTTAGGGGCTTGGTAGGAAGTACTGAAATAAACTAGGCCATACAGAACTCGTTTCTTTACAGCATTGCCCCGAAAAAAAAAAACCCCCAAAAAACGCCACATCGATATATCAGTATATCGCGAATCTGCAAGACACGATACGTATCTGTACGTTGTTGGGGACGTACCGATATTTTTACCCTTTACATCATTATATATAATGTTATCTATTATTTCTATTTGTAATTTTTCAATATTCATTCCATTATTACATTTTTGTTTAAATATGTGACAATGATTTAAGGCCCCACTTTTCCTAGTCGCTGATCTAAATATTTAGGTGATTCGGGGGTATTAAGCACACATGATAAGTTCTACAGGGTCATCACTGAGTTATGAAACTGGAGGTTCAATAGTTTATTGCAGCTCTTTCGTAACGGTTTATTTATATTATTTTGATAGCAACCTGCACAGCGTTTCTCCATAACTTTGTACACCTGCATATAGAGTCAATCTCTACAATTTTAGGCGTACATAATGTATGGTTAACTCTAGAGGTATAATGATAATCTCTACATTGGGAATCTCACTAAATGTGAATGTTCGTTCTCGTTTTAAAACTCATTGCCATATATAGCTTATAAATAGCCATGATTTATTTGACCACACGATTTGTAATTCATCATACATTCCGCAATAGCCATGTTTTATGACTCTAGAAAAGCTGACGGGAGCCGTCCTTTCCTCCTGGTTTTGATAACAAATATTTATCACAAGTCGAGAGCTGTTTATTTTATTCCCAAGTACCAATCGGAATGACGGAAAGGAAACGGCATATTTATTTTCTGGGCTAATACAATGCTTTAAATTGCAGTTGCTGTACGACAGTTTATGACCCAGAAAGTCAAAAAGGCTTGTCAGTATTTGGACGACTTTACAATCATACCATATGTTAGTCAGACTGGTTTACAAAACGGAAGTGTGATACTTGAAAGAAATACCGCCGGGTTGATCAGATGGGATCTTACCAAATATGACTGTACTTGAGAACTTATAATCCAACACAACTAAATGGCTTCAATATCTATTCTTTAAAACTGAGAGTTGTAATGTAAGATGCTCAACGATAATACATGTACTTAAAAAAAATCAAATAAGTGTAAAACAGTAAAAATGTCCAGATCATATGCAGATTTGTTTTTATCCTGAAACAAATAACACATATCTGAACTCTTTCATATTTCACAGATACAAGTAACACTCTATCAGTGTCCTTGTAAAAATAACAGTGGTAGCAAAATATAACAAAATAAACGAATCAATACGTTTGTACTACTTTAAAGAACATTTATAGAACGCAAGCACATACATGTCCATTATTTGTAATGAGTCAGACTAATTAAAGCTGACCATTGTTTACCCAGTAAACTATTGAGTAATTTTGCAAAATTCTATTAAGTCAAAGGATACACTTTAAGTTTACTATAAACGTGAAGATTGTATATGAAATATATACACATGAAAGTTCATACTTTATCTCTACTTAAAGATGTATTCGGACCAGCATGTATCCCTGCCAATCCTGACGGAAAGTTGTACGTTGATACACTGTATGAAAACGTAGCGTGCAACATTTATATTCCTTGAAAAGTAGGAAGATTAAAACGGTAAAAGTTATATTAACATCTTATATGAAAATCTTTAAAAAAAAAAAACACACACACACACAAAAAACGCCGATTTTTAACTGACGAGTACACACGAAGATAACCTTACATAGTCGGGAACAATCTAATCGTATTCGGAAACGCTTGAAACGTCATGAATATACAGACTGTACGTTTTTCATTAGGCAACCATGTATAGCTCCAGTTGGTAGTGTCTATTACTTCAGCAAAGGAAAACATGAAAGCCTCCAATTCCATATGCTTATTTTGTGATTTCAAATATTATGACAATGGGAAATTATTTTAAGTATAAGAAACGCTTCCAACTATCCTATATTTAACAGAAAAACACATCTCGGACCTACATACAACTTCCGTTTCCGTCGCTGTCAGAATGTTGTTCAGCCATTTTGTATCAATACTCTTTTCTTCGTGAACTCATGGTACTGTACTGGCGAGCTTTTCAGATAATGGCGGACGCATTACCGTAAATTCTCGTGACAAGGTCTTGTTGCTTAATTATGCTGGAATCACCGGCCTTTTTTATGCAGATATCATTCTAAAGCTTTAATGATTCGTAAAGTGAACATTTTTCACTGCAATATTTAATTGAACATTGAGTCGAATAATCTTTAAATAGAACACACCATTTTTAACACAATTGAGTGTCTTCATGCAAATAGAAATGCTGTTTATAAATACATGTAACTCTGTTTTTACACACACACACACACACACACACACACAAATACTTACCGTAATTCACAATAATCATCTGATACAATTAAAGGGTAACAACTCTTGAAACAGAAACGGTTACTAAAGAAAATCACGAATAAACCTGACGAAAGGATTCAAGGAAAAACATGTAACTGTTTGTTTGTTTTTATACAAAAAGAAAAAAATCATCAATCCTTATCGTTATTTACAATAACCAACCGACACAATGAAAAGGGAAATAACTCTTGAAAAAGAAACGGTTACTAATAAAAATCACGAATAAACCTGACGAAAAGATTTCAAAGAAGAAAGCTATCACATAAAACCAGTTCTCCGACCTAGTACAATTATTTCAAGCTCTGCACTGCACCACATTAAATAATTTATTTCCAGGAAGTAGGACCAAACCTCATCAAGGTCAGGACTTTTCGCAATAATCACCTGTCTTACTAGTGCATTTTAATAAAATAAACATATAAGAGGCATTAACGGAAAACCTACATCTTCAACATTAGATAGTCAATGTTAATATGTCAATCTAAATTTATATTTAGCAAACAACTTATCACAATGTTTCAAGAAAAATACAATATTTAGAGCTAATTTTATATTACTAATATTTAATCTTATTTTCATAAAAAAAAACTGCACTAGCTGTAATTAAATATGACATAAATTAACTATAAAATATTGTGATATGTATTGCGATACACTCCAAGTTTATCGCGATATATCGCGAAAATTATTGCGATACCTATCCTTAGAAATCAGCCATCACAGCTTAAAAATAGAAGCATATTTGAATGTTGCAACACAGGTGTCCATTTCGTTAATTGAGATGAATTATTTTTTAAGAAATATATTATTTTTTGGCATCAAACGTTAAAGTTGTGTATGACAAACATGGTGCAGATTTTTCTTTTTGTTTTGAAAGTATTGCTATTTCAGATGATTCAAAACTTAGTATACATTAATATGCAAATATCATCGTCGGAATCCATGGTATATATTTCGTTATCATTACCATACACGTATACCGTGGGATTTTCAACTGGCAAAACTTTGTTTTCATGAATATCGATCAGCTACTTGTTGACCAATGAAACCACGCATAGTATAATACTCATAATATTCTTTGACCTATGAAACGGCGCGTTACATAAAGCTGATCGGGTTTTGAAAGTCAGTTTTTTTTTTTGTTTTGTTGCTTCGCTAGGGATCAAATGAAATGCCTAAGTACTGAGTTTTGCTAATCAAATAATCCACGGCCGATTATGGCGCAAAGCGTATTGAGCGAATGTGGGCTCCGTCGAAGATGCGCATATATTAATGCATGTTGTACACTTTTACAGATACGGCTACATATCGGCCTCTATCATTTACACCTGAAGGAGTGGTTCAGGGTGTTCCCAAGGGACCAGATTATGGTCATCAACCTCAGTAACTTCAGTGTAAATACTTCACATCATATGGAGAAAGTCTTCTCGTTCTTAGATTTAGGTGAGTACCCACTGGCATCCATGCCTGTGTTAGCCGCCCTCTATACTAACCATCGTCTGACACCCAAAGTCCGTTATTCTCCATTCATCGACCGTGGGGTCTGAAACTAGCAACTCGACGTATTTCCTTGTTAAACATGAACATATTTAAGCTTATCAAAGTAAGGCTTTCATTTTGGATAATCTCTGTGTGGAAGTAAGAACATCGAGATACAGGATATTACGATACGAGCTTGCTGCCTAGTTAAAGGTGTTCGTGCATCTAATCGGATTACTGCATTGGCTTTCGATCTAAATAACGATACGGCAGCTGTGGGTTATCCGACGATGGTACTACTAAGCCGATCTTTATTGTATACTTGACCTCTGTAAAGAAGCCACAAATACTAATTAGACTTGACTATTTGAGTTTACCGTCGCTTCAACAGTACATGTATTTCAGTCATATAGCGTCGTCCAGCTAATTTCAGGTGGAGGAAGACCCCGAATGCATTGAGGCATCTAGGTAGAACCACCGACCTACCGCAAGCCAGTTGGAAGGCTTCCTCACATAAAAATCCGAATGACCTTGCCGAATTATACCGAGTCCGTGGGGCCCATGTATAGTTTTTCTGACTTTAATAGTCATTAAAAAAGAACATATTTGCTTAATTGCTGGACAATTTAATACACTACAATGTAACATACAGTATCGCCCGCTTTACCTTGCTCACAGGGCAGGGTAAGAAAAGTTAAACATCACCTGTCTTACCTGGGTTTTGTCAAGTTATCACTTGGGTTATCCCGAGTTGACCCGAGTAATTTCCGAACGCGCTCAGATTATATGACTACCATAAATCTACTAAATTTTATCAGGCTACTCAAACAAGGTATTTTATTACTCACGCCTACTTAGAAATCGTTTTCATATTCATTCCCTTTGAAATTGGTGAATAGTTGAGGACCCGTCCGCCATCGTTTTGTCATGTTGCAAGTGCTTTGCTTTTTTATCGCGTAAGGCCTAAGACCAAAGGACTAAGTCATAAGACCTAGCTCATAACGTATAATACCTGACTCAGAACACAAAACGCCTCAGACAATGGCCCTAATATACGGAAGCCTATTAGGGCCATTGTCTTAGGCGTTTTGTGTAATGAGTCGAGCATTACTAAAGCACTACTAAATTTTATCAGGCTACACAGACAAGGTATTTTATTAATCACGCCCACTTAAAAATCATTTTCATATTCATTCCCTTTGAAATTGGTGAATAGTAGAGGACTCGTCCGCCATCATTTTGTCATGTTGCAAGTGCTTTGTCTTTATATCACGTAAGGACTAAGTCATAAGACCTAGCTTATAACGTATAATACTTGATTCAGAACACGAAATGCCTAAGACAATGACCCTAATAGGCTTACGTACTAATAGGCTTCCGTAAATGTGACCTACACTTGCCGAGTTAATTCGTCGAAAAACAAAAACTTCACCAACAATAACGAGGGAGAGAAGAATTTCTTTTTAGCTCACCTGAGCACTTGTGCTCAGGGTAAGCTTTAGCGACTTTTATCCGTCGTCCGTCGTGTACAATTGCTTGTGAACACTCTAGAGGACATAGATTTAGCCCAATCTTCATGAAATTTGGTCAGGATATTTGTCTACATGATATCTAGAATGAGTTCGAAATTGGGTCATGTGGGGTCAAAAACTAGGTCACCAGGTCAAATCTTAGAAATTTTAGAAAAAACTTGTGAACACTCTATAGGTCACAGTTTAAGCCCAATCTTCATAAAATTTGATATGGATGTTTGTCTTCATAATATCTCGGATGAGTTCGAAATTGGATCAAAAACTAGGTCACTAGGTCAAATCTTAGAAAATCTTAGGAAAACCTAGTGAACACACTTTTTGGCCCAACCTTCATAGAACTTGGTCAGAATGTTTATCTTCATGAAATCTCGAATGAGTTCGAAAATGGGTCACATGGGGTCAAAAAGTAGGTCACCAGGGCAAATCTTAGTAAAACGTTGTGACCACGCTAGAAGCCACATTTTTTACCAAATCTTAATGTTACTTGGTCAGAATGCTTGTTTACATAAAATCTCGAATGGGTTCAAAAATGGGCCACATGGGGACTAAAAGTAGGTCAAATTAATATTATCCTTTTTGGCTTAATTTTCATGGACTTTGGTCCGAAAGTTTGCCTACATGAAATCTCGGATGGGTTCGAAAATGGGTCACTTGGGATCAAAAAGTAGGCCACCAGGGCAAATCTTAGAAAAGATCTTGTGAACATTCTAGAGGCCACACTTATGTCCTAACCTTCATGTAACTTGATCAGAATATTTGCCCTCATGAAATCTTGGATGAGTTTAAGACTGGGTCATGTGGGGTCAAAAACCAGGACAAACCTTAAAAAATGTAAATTTGGTTTCAGAACTGGGGGAAAAAAAAAACCTTGTGGAACTGTGAGGTTACTTTTTATCAGTTTTAAAATTAAAATTCGATTGCAAATTTAGGTAGGGTCAAAATCTATGCCACCTAAGTTAAATGTTAGAAAAACATTGCAAATATTTTAGATGCAACATTTTAGTAATTATGCCTAACACAGCATTCTTACTCAGTCTAGCAATACAGGGCCATCTTGACCCTCTTGTTGTTTTTTAGTCCCCTACCGGTATCGCCGAAGGGGACTATGGGTTTGCACTCCGTCAGTCTGTCCGTCACAAACATGCTTTGTTTCTTACCTCTTGCAGATATAGATCTAATATTTGGTATGTGAGTCGACCACCATGAGTTACGGATCAGGTTTGAGTTTCGTTCCGGTCCACTGATTTTTGATGAAATTACGAGCCTTGGACTTAGAAAATTCTTTAGAATAGCAGTTTTCGGACTTTCTTTTCTAAACGTTTGCAGATATAGATCTTATATTTGGTTTGTGAGTCTACCATCATGAGTTACAGATCAAGTTCGAGTTTCATTTTGGTCTGTTGATTTTTCAGGCCATGTGATGACCTTTTTTTTTCCATCAGACAACATGAAAACTGTAACAGATGTCAAGATTAGCAAGTAAATTCTTGTCCTGAAATTTTGTTGAAAAATAAAATTTTCATAGCATATATAGTACTTAATTCCTTTGATTTATGTTTTTCATACCAAGATTTTTTTCTGATTTTTTTTATTTTATATCTCAAAAAGCATTAGAGATAGATGAATACATATCGAGGGGTGAGAGCGAAAGTAGGCTAAGTGCAAGTAGGAAAAGAATGGTCATCTTAAGGACTAAACGGTAATTTCTATTTAACAATAAATTCGGGTATGAATTGCTATTTGCTTTTGACGAAAGCAAAAGCAACAACAACAACAAAGATCTTGTCAATAGTTTCATAGTTGTTTTCAGAGTTTTGTGAAGGGGCATAATTCGTGTGAATTAAATAAAAAAAAGTTTATTTTAAGTATTTAAGGATGGAAAAAATATGTTAACTTTGATTTCGAAAATGTAATCTGTTGTTTTCAATCCTCAACTCGTATTGCAGAGGGAGTGCAAGGTATGTATAAAAAGTGTCTGTTTGTAATAGGAACGTAACAATGTACAACTTTTCCTCATAAACTGGGCGGGGAAGCTTTCCTAGTGGCGTTTCACTAGGTTCTATCATGGTGTCTCTGTCCTCCGCTTGAAACTGAAATACTAGCTGACTGAAATACCAGAACAACTACAACAACTGATACTTGGAAAATCACAAAAGCATTAAAGACTGAGGAATTTAAAGTATATACAGCTACACCCGTGCCAAAAGCTACCTATAAATAGCAGTCAATAAATATTAAACAATAAACAACCGACCTGTTTCAAGCATTCAGCCTGTATGAAGAAGACAATCAATGTTAAGCTGTTTACCCGTATTAAGCACCATTAAGCAGCCAATCTTAGATAAAAAGACAAAGGTGTTAAGCATATTTTTGTTTTAAACAGGCAACGGTGTTAAGAAACAAACTATATTAAGCAAACCAACTGTAAAAAGTAGCCAGCCTGTATTAAGCTGGCAACCATATTAAGCAAACAACCTGTTTCAAGCAGCCAATTATATTAAACAGCCAGCTGTATTAAGTAGCCAGCTGTATTAAGCAGTGGATAGTATTAAGTAGCCAACTGTATTAAGTAAACCATTTTATTAAGAAGCCAACAGTGTAAAGTAGCAAATTGTATTAAGCAACCAACTGTATTAAACAGTCAACTGTATAAAGAAGCCAACTATATTAAGCAGCCAACTGTAGTAAGTAGCCACCTATACTGTATTATGTAACAGTCAACTGTATTAAATAGCCAACTGTATTAAGCAGCCAACTGTACTGTATTACATAGCCAACTGTATTAAGAAACTAACTGTTTTGTATAAAGTAGCCAACTGTACTGTTTTAAGTTGCCAGGTGTACTATAATAAGTAGCAAACTGTGCTGTATTAAGTAGCCAACGTCAACTGTTTAAGACAACTGTCCATGTATAAAGTAGCCAACTGTACTGTATTAAATAGCCAACTGTACTGCATTAAGTATCTGACTGTATTAAGTAGCCAAATAAACTGTATTAAGTAGCTTACTGTATAAGTAGCAAACTGTACTGCTTTAAGTAGCTAACTGTATTAAGTAGCCAACTGTGCTGTATTAAGTAGCCAACTGTATTAAGCAGTCAACTGTATAAGTGACCAACCGTACTGTATGAAGTGGCCAACTTTACTGTATAAAGTATCTAACTGTATAGAGTAGCCAACTGTAGTGTATAAAGTAGCCAACTATTCTGTATTAAGTAGCCAACTGTAGGATACATTTTCTCATACATTTAACCACGACTCTACTTTACAGATATGACACGGCTGTACAGATACGACACAACTACATAGACACGAACAAATTTAGAGACACAAACGATTGTATTGACACGAGTCGACTGTATAGCCACAAAGCGACTGTAAAACCACGAAACGATTGTATAGGCACGAGTCGACCGTATAGATACAAAACGACTGTATAACCATGATACGATTGTATAGGCACGAGTCGACCGTATAGATACAAAACGACTGTATAACCATGATACGATTGTATTGACACGAGTCGACCGTATAGATACAAAACGACTGTATAACCATGATACGATTGTATAGGCACGAGTCGATCGTATAGATACAAAACAACTGTATAACCATGATACGATTGTATAGGCACGAGTCGATCGTATAGACACAAAACGACTGTATAACCATGATACGATTGTATAGGCACGAGTCGATCGTATAGACACAAAACGACTGTATAACCATGATACGATTGTATAGGCACGAGTCGACCGTATAGATACAAAAAAACTGTATAACCATGATACGATTGTATAGGCACGAGTCGACCGTATAGATACAAAACGACTGTATAACCATGATACGATTGTATAGGCACGAGTTGATCGTATAGACAAAAACAACTGTATAACCATGATACGATTGTATAGGTACGAGTCGACCGTATAGACAAAAATGACTGTATAGATATGATATACATGACTCGATTGTATAGACACGCTACGATTGTATAGACAGGAGTCGACTGTATAGACGATTGATTGTATATGTACGTTTCGACTGTATATACACGACTCTACTTATACTAGCATGTCTCTATGCTTACTTTTACTTCCATTTACCATCACTAGCGACGTGCTGTTAAACCAATACTCATTTAATCGTGGACATAGTGATAACGTTACATTAATATGTCGACAAATGATATTTCTATATTTAAAGTAATACACAGTTTGAAATAATAAAAAAGCTTATTCTTTTTTTTTCAAACAGTATAATTGTTTATTATTGCTTGTATGTATTTTCTTATTTCTTAATCCGACAAACTGGAGGAAAGCATATTGGTACATTGTATTTACACAGTCCTCTGTTTGAGATACTGGTGTATTGCTGTATTTTACACAACAATTACATGTTAAACCGAAGTGGCTTGACTTCAGTGGGATTTAATATGTGTCGTTATGGTTCTTTAATTAAGCGATGTAACGTAGACGTGGATTCTTTTGCTACAGTTACAGCGATTATAGCCACGTCTGGCCCTTTAGAGAGGCAATGTCATTTGTATATTGTAAAGATGAGGGTATTTATTTCAGCACCCCCCCCCCTCCTCCTTCCCTCACTAGCGTGTATCTCGGTAGTAAAAATGGTAAATATCCAGGTTAAAGGTATTCCATTCATCGTTAAGTTATAATCATGATCCATCAAATGCTAAAACAGACTAAAGTGCAGACGCAAGCAACATCCATTGACTCGGAGTTATAGGCTATTTGCTCAAAGTCTATAGATGCTTGCATTTACTATAAAATTCCCACGATTACTTGATGGACCATGATCACAATTTAATAAATTATATTAATAATTATGTTCATTATAAAAAGAAGTCAACAAGAATCAGTACTATTTCCTAATCCCGTAAGTACAAAATAAAAGAAAAGGCCTCGTAAAAGAAAATAAAAATAATGCAATGTCACTTTAGGGGCTTAAATATTATAACCGGTATTTATTATTATCATTACTATTTGTTGTTGTTGTTGCCGCTTTGCAGATCCGGCTCCACCACGCAAATTTGAGAAACTCGCAGATCCTAAAAGACACGCGAACTCCAGACGAAAGACTGACGTGAGGGTTGGACCCATGTGGAACAGCACGAGAAAACTGCTCTTTAATTTTTATAAAATACATAATGACGAACTAGTCCAACTCCTTGGGAAAGATTTTGATTTTAATCAAGAAGAAGAAAGAAACGCATGAGTACATATTCACGCGTGGATATCATTCCATTTTGATGTTAAAGAGGTCTCTTCTGCGAAGAGTTGACGCGCTGTTGTTCAGTTCATCTGTAATTAAACCATGTTTTGTCTGTATGATTGATTCTATGAACATATAAATGGCCTTTTCAGTTAGGACTTTCATCGACATCCACATGACAATGTAAACATGTGGGTAGGCTTTATTGTTATACAATGCATGCTGTTTAACTTCTTACTACTTCTTCTAGTGGATGTCACTTTTTATGTGCAATAAATTAAGCACCATGTGTTGCTGTATTGATGCAAGCGCCTGCACCGAGAACTTGCGCCCGATCCACCAGTATTCCTCAAAGCACGCAAGATGAATTAAATTTTTAGTGGCGTTATATGAAACAGGTGTATATATATATATATATATATATATATATATATATATATATATATATATAAATGTGTGATCGTATACATTGTCCCTAACTTTCGTTTGCTCACTTCAGCCATGTTTTGAACATGTTATGTGATATTATTGTCTCATGGGTCGAACAACCTTTTGTTTATGTTGAATAAAAACGTTCGAACTATGTTTTACAAACATAGATGATGTATTTGACTTAACCAAAAAGGTCACACTTAAAACAGCTGCCATAGGACGATGTGTCTTCACGTCATTAAAATAATTTATGTTGATAATCTGTCTATTTGTCTGTCTGTCTGTCTGTCTGCTCATTCATCCATCCAGCCATCTTTATATATTGCATGAGTTATATTTTGCATGCTTTATCAAATGTCAAAATTAAGTTCAGTCAGTATGTTCTCTAAATGCTGCCGAAAATTAAATGCCACCACATGTGTCATACAAATGAAGCGAGTGACATTTACGAGTACCAAAGTTGTATCTATCAAATGCCAACGTTATTCCATACCATATGTGAAAACATTTTTTCTTCTTCTCAAAATACGGTTCTTCAGGGAAGATTAATGATAGATACATAATAGGATCTGGCTGGATATTTTTTAAATGAATAAAACCGGTGATTATAGAAATTGTATGCATTTTATTTAAATAAATTAAGTATATTTATTATATATTGAAACAAAACATAGTATTTTGTGAGCTTTTTTGAGTGTATGTATATTTATGATAGAAGTTGTTGACCGTTGAATCAAAATAGGACGTTTATTTACCAAGGTAAAGTCCTGGAATGGTTCCGCTATGTCTTAGACCACTTATAACATCTACCAAGATAGCAAAGTACCCTAAGAAACATTAGGAAGCCTTGGTTATCTCCGTGAAAGGCCTTGAGGTCCGAAATGTAGCCGAACAGGGACTTTACCTTAAACTAGTTTTTATATGTTATGAGTTTCTTGCAGAGAATTGTATGAATTAGTCATTAAGTTAATAATCATTACTTTTTCATTTCTTCAGCTTTATACAAAAGCTGTCTATCAAAGTGCTCATTTCATTACGCCATTAATTATCGTAAGATCCATACTCGCCATCGTATCTGTACAAGTTGGGTTAAATAATAAAGAATAAAGGGTTGAATTTACATTTTTTTTCTTTACTTTCCAATTGAACAATATTACTCGACGTCGCCTTCTTGGCTGTGATAACGTAAGGGAGTTAACTACGGTAAGATATTTTAGTTTCTGCCTAGAGTTCTCTATCTGCCTCTTTCAGAATTGGGCTTAACGTCCCACCGACAAAATTTTAGTCATTTGAAGACTATGCCTAATTTAGACAGATACAATGCTGCCACACTGCAGTAGCATGACTTAGACATATGGCATGACTTAGACATATGGCATGACTTAGACATATGGCATGATATCACTGCCAGTCACATTATCCTGACCGAGCCAACAAGCCTGAGACTAACCCTTATATTATGAGTGCCAGGCAAGGGAGCTATAACCGGTTTCATTATTTTTCTTTTGTTTTTGGCGACCAGAGATCGAACCTGCGACCTCCTGCTTCCGAGACGGACGCTCTAACCACACTGCCAACGGGGACTGTGTCTCTCCTTCACTTTTTTCAATAGTATAAAAAGTGATGTGTGTTTCTTTACACATAACACTTTATCGTTTGGCAATGGAATATACGTCCACACATACATGCGTAAACATGATGTTTTCGATTTTTTGTTTTTGTTTTTGTTTTGAACCACGGAGACGCCTCGGTCCTTTGTATTTTAAATGAAGTTAATCCGTTAAATTTCAATAAGTAGTTATATTTCTCGCTAAACACAGTTTCATTTCAATTTTCAGAAAGGGCATAAGGGCTCGAAGTTAGCCTTCAAGGGATCGACTTTTGTTTCGTAATTACAGGCATCCAAGTTAATAACAAGATGGCCAGTCTCAATAAGATCGAGAATCCTATATCTATATTCTCCGTCACCGAGCATCCAGAGACTCATTAAACAAAGATTTTCAACTAGTTCAAAGACATATAATAACATATTTAATATGTTTAGTAGGTCTTTGTCTTGTCTCAATCTCACAAAAGCACGTAACAAATTGTCCAATCCTCGTAAAGTCACGTTTTCAAATATATCTCCTTTTCTATTGAAAATAATGTGAAAGAAAATTGTACCTTAAATCGTGAAATTACATTTCGATCAAAAAAATAAACCTTTTTTTTTGTTTGTTTTTTTTTGGTTATATTTCTTCATAATTTAAAAGAATTCTTAAAATAAATAAAACTGAAAATAATTCCTTGCAATATAGAAATGATTATTGTATAATATGGTTATATTCCGCTGTGATTCTTCCATACTTTTTGAAAGTTTTCAATATTCAATAATTTGCTGCGTGCTAAGGCGTAATAAAAAAAATATTTGTTTCCACTAACCCGACAGACCATATTTTATTGTACCGATCCTAAACTTTTTTTCGAAGTATTCGGGCTATTACGGTTTCAAAACACTGTTTTTCTAAAATATGGTAGAAGGAAAAAAAAACAGCGCCTACGACCTATTTCTCGAAATGTTATTTGCCTAATCAAATTTTCCAGGGTTACGGTTCCTATCTCTGTTTAAGATATTTTTTTTAAAAACAACACTCTCGAATTTCCGAGTGTCCCGATTATACCAATACTTCATCCTCGTGTACCGACACTATGACATATACGAAACCTATATACATAATGTACAATTATTTGTACATAGCCTTAATGACATATTTGGCTTGACCCAGGAAACTGGTGGCTAATATTCAAGTAAATACATGTATCAAGATTTACTGATGTATATAAGTATACATGCTGACCTTAAACTTCCTTGCATATTCGTATCATCTTTGGTTTTGGTTGGTCCGTAGAACAATTAAGTTCCACCATTTCTGACCCCGGCTCGGTACTACCAAAGAGAGACAACCGCTGCCATACCGAAACTACCTATGAGGTTTATCGGTTAACTCCCCTTATAACTTTCCGTTATGTGTGTGAGTTACCTGTGTAGCTATTCAACACCTTATACAAGCAGATAATAACTGGTATCGATTTTCAAAACATGATCTTACATGCTCAAAGTTAAAATGGCGATCAACTGGTAAACATTGAACATTAAACATTATCGTATGTCGGAAACTATTTTGTTTGCTAAAGTTACTGAAATTCAGGCTTGTATTTCAAAGTGAAAAACTAGAATGGGAGAAACAAAAACTCGGACTTTTTACCTGTCTCTTTTCTTCGTATACTTTACTGTTGTCAACGGAATCACTAAAGGTAAATAAATAACGTTGTTTAGGATTCTTGTTTATAAACTTTTTTAGTCTTTTCTTGCCTTTTGAATTAAAGTATTGAAGTATACTGTATAGTTATGTATTATTTCGATTAGCGGATTAAATGGGGATGGGTGATATGTATTTCACGGACGTACAAATAGTCTCAAGGCAGTACATAATAAGGTTGTTTTATGCTATTTGTATTCAAATATTCTAAACAGACAGGGTAACACTATAAAACCTGTACAGTCAGGGTCGGATTCATCAAATCTCATTAAGCGCCATGTAGTACTTAAACTCCCAGGGGAGAGTTTCCCCCGTCATTGTTTATCTAATGCAGTTATCCAGATATTTAATTCCTTAACAATATATATTCAGTTATAAATGTATTTATCTATACCATAAAATCCATGTACTTGAATATTTTTCAAACCTGTACAGTCAGGGTCGAATTTCACCAAACCACACTTAGCGCTCGCTAATGTAATACTTAAATCTCAGGCTCGAATTTTCCCCATGCATTCTTGTTTTCTAGCAAAATATATTCAGTTATAAATGTACTTATCTATACCATAAAATTCACTTACGCTGTACTTGAATATTTCTTAACACCTTTAACCCTTTCCCTCATAGAGGAAACCATGAAAAGACCTATGCGAACAACATAAAACCAGATCAGCCTGCGAGTAACTCGCAGGCTGATCAGGTTTTATGCTGTTCGCTGCTCCTCAGTGGTCTGGAAATGAGGATTTTGTAATTAAATTTGGTAAGGTTTAACTGTGGTTTTCTGCAGATCAGGCTTTATGTGGTACCTATTGAGTGCGTCAAAATGAGTCTATATGAGGGAAAGGGTTAAAGTCAGTGTCGAATTCCACTTAACCACACTACTTTACCTCATGAATATTCATGTACAAGTTTATAATTTGATGAATATTGATTGATTGATATTTAAATAGTTTATGGAATAATGATTTTTCTCGCCTCAGATAATTTTGTTGAAACTGAGCTATAATATCGTATGAGCAAACAGAGAAGAGACCCTTATCAGTCTGACCCTGTACGTCAGAATGAATCTGTATTACGTAAAGGGTTAAAAATATTCAGGGGCGAGTTTTCCGCTTTCTTTTTTCCCCCTAATACAAATACCCAGGTATTTCATTTCTTTACAAAGTATAGTAAGTTATAAAGGTACTTAATTATGTCAACATATGTGTACTCCAATATTTCGTTAAACAGAAATTGTGATCTGCGTTTCTAACTGGAGTGGATAAAGCATTTAAGTTTTATTTAGCGTTAAGTGTTGTTGTAGGGGGGGGGGGGGTGGGAGAGAGCTGATGACCCATGACGATAAGTAAGAACAACCTGTGGCTTTCTTATTGGGAAAATCAGCGTTATAAATAAAAAAGGGGAAATCATAAGAAAGGTAATGAAAATTGATAAAATTAACAAAACAATCACCTAATTATAGGTGGTTATGGCATAGAAAGTTTCAAATGAACATTGAAATTATAAGAATAACATACATTTCATTAAAATTTCATGAATCATTTATGTTGAGGGAAAAAAAGCTATTCCATTGGGAAAATAGGAACTACTTTGGGAAAAATGTCAGTTTTGGCTTAGGGGAAACCACCTGTAAAAGAAAGTACTTTCCAAAAAGAAAATAAACAATAAAAATAAAATAAATATATAAATAAATAAAAAATGATGATAATAATAAATGAAAATAATAAAAAAGTCACACTGAATAGTGTATTGAAACAAGGACATTCCTATTTAAGTTGAAATTATTAATTATTTAATCCTCTAATTTGGTTTTGGTTTGGCTTTCAGGAAATTAGCGTGACAAATAATCCCTAGTACGTCAGAACAAAATGTATTTTATGTTCTAGAGTGTGACAAATGATAGCTGAAATATCATTTTTAAACTGATATATGGGGTGTCATCGTACATTTATCAATATTATTAACTCTTAACTAACTAAAAAAAAGTTTGATTTTTTATTGTCAGTTTGGGACTTAAAGCGCCTTAGTTTCAGCATAATCAAATATGATCAAACTAGAGAGAGAGAGAGAGAGAGAGAGAGAGAGAGAGGGGGGGGGGGGGGGGGGGGGCATAAGGGAGAAAGTCTGGAAACTATCTAATATTCCATTGAAAAACACATCACGGCCTGTTAGATAGTTTGGGACATTTCTTACAATTAATTCTGTTTGTTTATAAAGATTCTGGACATCAGAGCACGAGGAATTGGAAGCACCCATGCTGTCCTTTGTTGAAGTAATTTAGACAATATCAAAGAGAAACGATAACTGTAGCTTTGCATGATTGTCTTTGTATACTGCGATTAACTTTATTAGATTGGTACTTTAATGCATTTAAAAAACAAAGAATGACGTCACAAAAATATTTGAATAGCATTCAACATGGGATAAAGTCTCCTGTAATGGTTCTGCTACATTTCGGACCTCATGACCTATCAATGCTTCATTTGGGTACCTTGGTTATCTTGGTAGAAGTTAAGTGATCCAAGACGTAGCGGAACCATTACAGGGGACTTTATCTTAAGCAAATGACAGCTTTTGCGACCAGTGCAGACCAAGATCAGCCTGCACATCCATCTGATATTCAGTATTTCATTTTAAGTGTTAAATCACGTTTATGCATAAATTACCAAAATGTCATAGTTCATAAGGAAGAAGAAGAAGAAGAAGAAGAAGAAGAAGAAGAAGAAGAAGAAGAAGAAGAAAAAACTGATTAGTTTCTGTAATAGATTATTGAATAATATCCACATTTCTAAAAATCCCTGAGATGACTTTCGCTAAATTCCGATTTTAATCAAATTTAATTGTCTGGCCCAGGATATAACCGATTTATGGCTTCAGAAAGACACAAGACTGTGGTCATTTTATTTTGAACCGTGCTTCATGCAACAAATCAATCACCAATCAATCACCCAATACCTTAGGTTCATTCATGTGTACACATTCCTTATCCAAACAAACCACGGCTTCCAGATATGCATTATTAATTAATCAAAATGTACATTTATAATACATGTATCAGCATGGAGAAAAAACAACAAAACATTAATGATAAAGTTACGTCAATTCTTCAATAAATGCTGAAAGAGGGAAATGACCGGGCCCATATATCACAGATTTTCTCACTCTCACAATGCAGTGTGTCGGAATTTACCTGGCCGAGAGAAGGCCCATCATCCCATTAACAATATCTGCCCTTTAATTATTTTTTTCAAGATCATACTTCACACTGCAAAACTTCTAAGTCAAAAGAGAGTCCATGTACATTCATAACCTGAGTCTCAAACCAAAAATAGGCTTATATTGGACAAAGACCTAAACCCGTGGTTTAGGTCTTTGGATTGGAGCTTGTACGGAGGATATGGTACAAGAGTAAAAAACAAGTCAGGTATTAGCTGACTGCCAACTGATATACATTGTATATACATTGTATTTCTATGTACATGTAGATAAATTCCTGCCGCGGTCCATTTCTTTGAAGTTTTGCCGACCTAAAAACAAAACAAAAAAAAAACTCTTACTCATCTGGAAGTACGTAAAAAATTATTTTATTTTTTATTTATTTTGCTAAATTGTTTTTTTTTTATTAAATGCATGTCTCTGAAATTTGTGCACTTGAGTGAGAAATTTAAATGAGGGCGTGATTCCTGTCCTGAATGCATGATTCTCACGCTCAGTGCATGAGACATGACTGGTATGTAAATGGTTATAGTGGCTGACCTATCACTTATCTTGTATGTTTTATATGGCTTTATTTCGGCTCTTAATCTCAACTTTGCCATGGACTGGGGAAAACAGGCTGTAATGTTACAATTTCATTAAAAGTCTTCATTGATTTATTCCAACCGTCCCTTAAAAAGTAAAAAGTAGAAGTAAGTAGGCGGATTTGATGTTTTTCGGATCGTCCCCGTCGTCGGAAACCTGCGAGCGCTCATTCCGTTACACCATACATCGCCCGTGGGATTATAAGTTAGAATTCGCTCGTTATCGATTATTTGAAAAACCGCGATTAGCCCCGATTAGGTAGTGGGGATATTTTGGACCAGTAGAAAAATCTTTACCGACTTACTTACAGCATTTTGACTTGGCAATGCACCTCTTATGAGTATCCTTACAACATTAAAGTGTTAGCTAAGTATCCCACGGCTGACAGATGTAATAGGCAGCCGTGGGTATCCGACACTGGACCGTCCCAGACATATACCCTACAAAAGTAAAGACAACGCAACCCCACCCAAGCTTTAATCTGAAATAAATAATTACACATATTTTGATAATAACCTTTATTTCTGATTTAATCCAAACATAACATTTACAATGATTGTGCCGTTTATGAAATCCAGTTCTATTATAGATAACTTTGTTCTTTTTTTCAACATCCAGATTACTTAAACCTTGTCTGTAATACTGACGTCTATGTGACCACAAGTCGGAAGCTCGAGTCTTCAACCGCCCTCCACTATAGCCCGAGTGTCTCGTGCTACTATCACGTGCAAGTACCTGCTACACATCGGGTATTACTGATCGTAAGGTACCACATATATTTATTTGCTCGCCTTATTTTTTTACACAATTACTTTTTTATCATCATAAATAATACTCTTGACTTTTGTTTGATATTTATGGGTTTAACGTCCTACTTGCCGTATTTCAGTCAATTGGAGACTATTTCTACTTGAGAACAGATATAGTCCTGTCACAATGTGGTATTACGCTGTAGACAACCAAGTCATACAATCCTGACGCCGGGCCAGTCAGTCCTAGAACTACACTGTATGTATGCTGAGCGCCAAGCAGATAACTACCATTTTAGTTCGGTATTCGTGGTCGGGAATCAAACCTCAAAACTCCCGCACCCGAGACTGACCCCCTCAGTACCAGGAACGGTACTCCTCTTATTAGAGCTAATGTAATAAAAATATAACGGAGCAATGTAATCAGAGAAATATTTAAACAGAGGAATAGGATGTACTTATATAATGAACAATTTTCCAATCTTTAGGTATTTCGAACTGGAGTCCACCGTACAGAACGTGTGTGTCGACTTTGTGAACATTCACGACGGAGCCGACGTGTCGGCAACCACGATCAACACAAACCCAATATGTGGTACCGACGCTGCCGCCAACTATACGTCTACCGGAAGTGACATGACCATCTACTTTGAAACTGACGCCATAGGGTTATGGCGAGGATTTGATTTCATATTCGTGGCCTTCACTAACGGTAAGTCCGAAAGAGTCCTGTCTGCAGTTATACTATAATGGAACAAATATTTTTTTCAATTTCAAAAATGATGATGTACGTGCAATCTTTTCATGTTTGGCGTATTTGGTATTCTATATTCACTACCAACAATTTTCCTTTAGTTACAAGGCTCAGATATTCGATACAAAATGTTTTGTTTCATGGAAAACTATAATTGATACTTCTTTTTTTTCCTTTTTTTTTAACAGAAGGCCTACTTACGTTCAGCATTTTCGATTTTTAGCTCCCCTCAAGGTGAGCTATTGTGATCACCCTTCATCCATCGTCCGTCGTCGTGCGATGTGCGTCGTGCGTCGTGCGTCGTCAACAATTTTCTTTAAACGACATCTCCTCTGAAACCGCTGGACATAATTTAATGAAACTCTGGTTGCCATGGCTACAAAAAGAAAAATAATTTGAAAACTTTAAAAATCATCTCCTTCAAAACTACTGGCCAGATTTTAAAATAATTTGGTACAGATGTTCCTTGGGTCAACCTTTACCAAAGTTGCTAAAATTATTCCGATCCGTAAAATAACATGGCCGCCAGGGGCGGGGCTTATTTGCCTTATATATATATAGAGAGAAACCTTTAAACGACATCTCCTCTGAAACCGCTGGACAGAATTTAATGAAATCCTTAGGTCAACCTTCACAAAAGTTGTAAAATAAAGTTGATCCATGAAGAACTCTGGTTGCCATGGCAACAAAAAGAAAAAAAAAGAAATTTTTTAAAAATCATCTTCTTCAAAACTACTGGCCAGATTTCAAAATAATTTGGTACAGATGTTCCTTGGGTCAACCTCTACCAAAATTGCTAAAATTATTCCGATCCGTAAAACAACATGGCCGCCAGGGGCGGGGCTTATTTGCCTTATATGTATATAGAGAAACCTTTAAACGACATCTCCTCTGAAACCGCTGGACAGAATTTCATGAAACTTGGCAGGAATGTTCCTTGGGTGAGGCTCTACAAAAGTTGCTAAAAATAAAGTTGATCCATGAAGAACTCTGGTTGCCATGGCAACAAAAAGAAAAATAATTTGAAAACTTAAAAATCATCTTCTTCAAAACTACTGGCCAGATTTCAAAATAATTTGGTACAGATGTTCCTTGGGTCAACCTCTACCAAATTGCTAAAATTATTCCGATCCGTAAAACAACATGGCCGCCAGGGGCGGGGCTTATTTGCCTTATATGTATATAGAGAAACCTTTAAACGACATCTCCTCTGAAACCGCTGGACAGAATTTCATGAAACTTGGCAGGAATGTTCCTTGGGTGAGGCTCTACAAAAGTTGCTAAAATAAAGTTGATCCATGAGTAACTCTGGTTGCCATGGCAACAAAAAGAAAAATAATTTGAAAACTTTAAAAATCATCTTCTTCAAAACTACTGGCCAGATTTCAAAATAATTTGGTACAGATGTTCCTTGGGTCAACCTCTACCAAAGTTGCTAAAATTATTCCGATCCGTATAAAAACATGGCCGCCAGGGGCGGGGCTTATTTGCCTTATATGTATATAGAGAAACCTTTAAACGACATCTCCTCTGAAACCACTGGACAGAATTTCATGAAACTTGGCAGGAATGTTCCTTGGGTGAGGCTCTACAAAAGTTGCTAAAATAAAGTTGATCCATGAAGAACTCTGGTTGCCATGGCAACACAAAGAAAAATAATTTGAAAACATTAAAAATCATCTTCTTCAAAACTACTGGCCAGATTTTAAAATAATTTGGTACAGATATTCCTTGGGTCAACCTCTACCAAAGTTGCTAAAATTATTCCGATCCGTATAAAAACATGGCCGCCAGGGGCGGGGCTTATTTGCCTTATATGTATATAGGGAAAACTTTAATCAACATTTCCTCTGAAACCACTGGACAGAATTTGATTAAACTTGGCAGGAATGATCCTTGGGTCAACCTTCACAAAATTTGCTAAAATAAACTTGATCCATGTAGAACTCGGTTCCGGAACAAAAAAAAAATATAAAAACTTTAAAAATCATCTTCTTCAAAACTACTGGCCAGATTTTAAAATAAATTGGTACAGATGTTCCTTGGGTCAATCTCTACCAAAGTTGCTAAAATTATTCCGATCCAATTAAAAAACATGGCCGCCAGGGGCGGGGCTTATTTGCCTTTTATGTATATAGGGAAAACTTTACAGGGATCATCTCCTTTAAAACTACTGGCCAGATTTCAAAATGTTTTAATACAGACTGATGTTCCTTGGGTAACCGTATACTCAGGTGAGCGATCCAGGGCCATCATGGCCCTCTTGTTAAATCTTTGATTTTCTGTCATTCCATCATCAACAACAACAAAAAAATAAAACATACTAAGAAATAAATAAAATAGGAAATAATTAAATAAATAAATAAATAAATAATAAAAGTTAACAAATAAATAAATATAATAAAAAAGCAAAACGACATACAGTAGTATTTAAATGTGATTATGTCGTTTTGTTTCAAATACGCAATACTAATCATCCTAGTTCATTAATTCTTGCAGGCACTTGCAGTTCGAGCCAATTCTCGTGCAACACGAGCATTTGTATCGACAGCTCCCTGCACTGTAGTGTGCATGACGAGTGTGGCGATAACAGTGACGAGGATGGATGTACATGTGGGTATCATCATCATCATCATCATCAACATCATCTTCTTCTTCTCGTTCTTCCTCCTCCTCTTCTTTTCCCCCTTCTCCTCCTCCTTCTCACCTCTTCCTTCTCTACTCCTCCTTCTCACCTCTTCCTTCTCATCTCCCCTTCCCCTCCTCTTCTTCCTCCTCCTCTTCATCTCCTTCTCATCTCCCCCTTTTCCTCCTCCTTCAATATCCTTGTCGTCTTCATCGACGTGTTCACCTTATCCATCACATGTCCCGCGGTTATTTGTATTATTCTAATTTTACAATAACAACGACAACAGCAGTAGGAGCATGAAACAAATCATCAATATCAATAATAATAATTCAGATATAAAACGGTAATTATTGTTGTCCTCAGACATCACATTTTAACTTCAAAATGAATCACACTATCTAATAATGTGTTTCAATTTGCTGAAACTATTTTTATTTCATGTAATAACCCTAAAAAGGAATAAATGGACAAAATAGGCTAAGATAGTTAAGGGATATAATTAGCTATCACTTAATTTATCTCCCTCTTTTTCTTGTGGTTTAAACATTGCATTTGGAACACTTTTAATTGGACATTTCAGATTCAACACCAACAACCAGTGAAAGCGACATGACTGCCTTAATAACAGGGCTCTCCATAGGTTTACTGGTTGCTATAGTTATTGGGGCAGGCGTGGCCTACTTCTGCTGGCGATACAACAGATGGAGGATATTCGTAAAGCGACCCATCACCGCAAAACAAATCGTTCACGACGAAACAACATTCACGTTGACGTATCCAGTGACAAAAGTGTACTACAAAGAAAGGTCAATATATTATGAGTCTGACGATGCCTGATATTTTAGTTTAACATCCCATCAACAAAAACATAATGGAGCAATGTATTCAGAGGAATATTTAAACAGGAATATACTTGTTTGTTGTCTACTTAAAGCAGATATGGTGCCATCGCACCGCGACCGGTCATGTGGAATGTGGAACTGTCCTGTTCTTTGTCCCTAGCACAAAGAGGTATATTCCCTCATTTCATAATGTCCGAGTTGTCGTTCATGCGGGACGGTATATTGCATTTCACACCTACCCGGAATAGACATCTTCTCCCTAATGTTTGGTTGTATACCGTCCAGCAAGAACGACAACTCCTACATTACGAAAAGTGGGAACACTTGTACCAACATTTTAACAAATTTGGTTTGTCGTGACCGAGAATCGAACTTTTGGCCTCCCATTTACAAGGGATGCTGATGCACTTTTTAATTAATAAATAATGAAGTAAATAATGGAATACATGAAGATAGATAGATAGATAGATAGATAGATAGATAGATAGATAGATAGATGGATGGATGGATGGATGGATGGATGGATGGATGGATGGATAGATAGATAGATAGATAGATAGATAGATAGATAGATAGATAGATAGATAGATGTTACTACTCGTACATCTGTTGTTGCTGCTGTTGATGGCGATGATGTTTCTAATGCATGTGTTGGAAACACAAATCTACCACTATCATTGAAGATAAAAATGATAAACATTGCAACGTTTCTTCAGAATTCAAGACCTGTACCAGAACCCAAATGCCTCGGAAATCTTCGGACACACGAGTAAACCCGAAACTGTAACATCCACTTCAACGAAGAGGTCAGAAACTAACGAAGCCTTCACGGCAGACAACGAATGATTTTCTACTACGCATATAGCTTTTTAATTAGATGAACTAATAATTTATTTTTAATATTTGTTTGAAATAACATATTTGTTTAACTTTTCAATTTAATTTAAAATCTCGTGTTTTTTTTTTTTTTTTTTCATTATATCATTTTTTTTTTTTAAGGTTAGTAGACTATGAAAACGTTAAACATATTTTACATTTACGTGACTATTGTGTATGTCATACTGATTTCAAGCAATCTACGATCAATTATTTATTTATTTTACAGGGACGAATCAATATAAGGAAAATAGTTTTTTTTCTACCTTCAAAATTGAAACAGAGTACTTACATTATCAGAATATTTCAATCTCGGTGGTGTAAATATAATGAACTGCTCGGCGGAGGGAAAAAAAACAACAACAAAAAAAAACTTTCCCATTCCACCACCGTCTTGGTTAAACTTTTACCCCATACATATTGTTACGCCCCGCCTGTAGACCCTCGGTTCAGTGTAAACTAAATATTGTCAGGGAATCAACATCACAACTGCGCAGCTTTAAAGTTAAACATAAATTTTATTTTTGTTTACATATACACTTAGTAAACAATGAAGATCAATATCAAATATCCATCGATACTTTGTTTATGTACAAATAATAATTGTAACTCTACGCATAGCATAATGAAAAGTATTCAATACCACACGCGTACAGTGCTGGTTAACGTTAACTACTTTAAACAAATTATGATAAACGATCTATAAATATCTTAAAGTACCTAACGGATACTTAAATCGGAGCGCATATTTAAAATACACCCAACAGTTCCAACAGTGCCACAGTCGAATGTTGTTAGAATTTAAAGTAGACCTTTAAATGTTTGTAAGTACTCATTATGGTACTAAATATATTTAACTTGAAGTAAACAATATCATATTATTATATTTAAAACTTCCTATAATGTTTATTTACTAGGAATTCCATAATAAAAATGCCATGGAATGTAGGCCATAGCTTTACCTAAGGCCGAAACCCCTTATATAGTAACAACTGGCCGAAAGTGGCCGAATGGCCGAAAAGGGGCCGTCGGCCACTATTAGTGGCCGACCGACCAGAAATACATGGCCGATGACGAAAACACCGTCACTTTAAGGTGGCCGAATATGACGTCATACAACTGTAAACAAAAATGGCGGCCATTAAAGACTTACAATATTACAAGAATTCCAGGCCAAGTAACACAAAAAAATCCAATTAACAGGTTAATTGCAATTACAGTTAAAATGACTTAAGAATCCTAATAAAAATCCTATGTAATATACATTTCAATCAGGTACTCACGAAAACTAACAGAGAAAACAAAGTGTGACCTTAGTACAAATGTAATACACATAAATGATGTGACAATCCAGCTCACAGTCAGTGTCTATTACATGAAATAAAAGTCATGTTTGTTTCACTACAAAAGGATTAAATGTCCGTTCAAGTTGATGACAAGGTAAGTTAGATAAATGTTTTAAATGTCTTTATAAGAGAATTAATTCACAATGATGATTCTTCAAGTATTAAATGTCACTGATATGCGGGGCATATCAATATATACATATTCATGACAGTTGCGTTATGTAATGAATGTTAATTTCCTAAACAAACAGGAGGATCTGATCTTAGCCCGCTGGTCTGTTTGCCAAAACGTCAAAACGCGTTTATATATAAAATGAAGGATTAAAACACATGATAAAGACCTTCAAATGTTAAATAGTAGTAATAAGATTATCATTTAAAAAACAGCTATTTATTGTAGTACGCTTTTAAGGATAATTATATATAGATATAAAAATGAAACATCAGATTGAATTTCATATATTTCCAACACAAATTATTTCTTCAAATAGTGTCTACATATTGATATGTAATATTTTTATGTTATTATTCATGTTCCCACTTTCGCATATTGCCATGCATGCATTGATTGTTGTTATATGACGATGAACTTTTTATGTTCAAGTTATATGAATAAACTTCTATTCGGTTAAGCTTTTTTGGTATACATATCTAAGCTATTTTGGTATACATATATAGCTATTTTGGTATACATATCTAAGCTATTTTGGTATACATATATAGCTATTTTGGTATACATATATAGCTATTTTGGTATACATATCTAACATAGCTAAAATAGGAAGTTCTTTATTAGAATGATATACAGTAAAGCCTTTGCACAAAGGCCACTCAAAACTGGCCTTTATCTGGATATTCATATTATTCCGGGGTTAAATTCTCATTGACTTTAGTGCTTGGCATGCCAGTCTCTCACCTTTATTCACGTGCTGGCTGATATTCAAAGGTGGGCGTTTATACAGGTTTGACTGTATTTTCTAACTTTACAAGATCATGATAATTTCACACAGGATCACGATTTTAGCGTAATTTTTGTTTTATAATTTAATAACATAATTTCTATTTCTAAATTGATTTTCAGTGACAATAACAAGGAAAATGTGCTGAATGCGAAAAGCGCTTGTGTGTATGTGTGTATAAAATCGATGTGTATATACATGTACATAGAAAAATAGAACTTTGTTCGCCTTTTATATCATTAATTTATTCAAATAATTCTAATTTGGTTTCGCAAATCGTTACCATGATAGAAGTATGATACATAGTTTCCATGTGATGTCATAGTCACTAAGACACCTTTTGGCGGCCATTTTGTATGACTAAAGTTAATGCAGGCGAAATCTGATAATTGCTGTTTTCAATTCAACACTGAGTTTGTTTTTCATTCTTTCTAACTGAAATCTACACCAAATTGAAATTATTTTATGACTTATTTAAAATATGAAAATGATATTTTGATATATTTAAAGGTAAAAGCTATATAACCAAAAAAGTTTCACTATTTATTTTTTAATCTGAATCAATAATTCCATTTCTTTACTGTGTGTTTATTTTTTGTGCAAACATCCATTTAAAATATATTTTTTTTATACTAAAGATATGAATTTCAAGAGCTTTTCAAGGGTGTATAAATTTCGAGTTTTGAGGATGAAATAAGGAAAATTATAAGAAAATGAAATTTCTACTCCTATGAACTCATATAAAAATCTTTTGAATTTGCCATACAAAATGGCCACCAAGACGATGGATTTTCACTGATAAGGAAACTATCTATAATTGTGTTAGATCATAATTCATGCCGCAAAGACGTTATGATTTACTTTGGTGGTGATATCTACAATTGTATGAGCTATAATTGTAGTGTGGCATTTTATCCTTTAATATGCATTTCTGATTATGCTTTTTACTTGCAAACTCACAGATAACATGTTTGTCGTTATAATATGATTGATTACTATTTAGAACTCTATGTTTGTTGACTCGCTGGCGAGATTTCCTATATTTACAAATAAAATTTAGGCACAACCTCTTGTTGTATGGTGTGATTTTCCCCAGTAATGGTGTAATCATTAATTTTCGAGGGGTTTTACTCTTCGTTGATTTCGTAGATATCTTTATCCACGAAATTTTATCCCAACATAAATTGTTCATCTAGCAGACCGCACGTAATTCAAAACTTCACCCACATATAAGTGTGCCATCGACATTGCCTATGGTACATAATCAACGAAAATTAATGTAAACGAGTAATAATGAATATGCAGACTATTATACGATAGTTTGAATATATAAGGCAAACTCCACACAGTGATCTCCCTTGAAAGCTTACAAAATAGCGTCTCCGTCTGCTGTCACAACAGCAATAATATTTTTAAAATGATTTTTTTTTACCACGAGGCGATATTTGATGTTTATTAAAGAAAACATACTTAGGAAATGAAAGTTTTGGAAAAAAGAAAAGTAGCTAAATTCTGTTAATTTTTACTTGTTGTGGTAGTGGTTATCTACAACTGTAAGGGGAGGTAACTACTGCGTGGAGTTTGTATGTAAGGACCACATTTCTGTTGTGACCACGATTTAACTTGATAATATTACGATTTATGATTTTAAAACAGCTCGTTCACAGACGCTCATTGACAAAACTTTGATTTAATTATCTGTCTACACACGTGGGTGCCTGGATAGCGTAGTGGTAACGCGCCTCATTTCTCACCAATGCGACCCGGGTTCGATCCTGGTCACGTACGTGAGAGGGTACAGTGGTCGCCCCTCCAGACACGCGAGTTTTCTCGAGCTCTCCGGTTTCCTCCAACAATAATGACCACATACGCCGCCACCAAAGTGATTAATATGAGTTCGTAATTGATGTAAAATAAATAAAGTTTAAACATTTTTATACCTTTGGAACTCCCTCTACACCATTCTATTCACGGTGCTAGGTTTTCTTGGCTGTCCTGAGTCACTTAGGAGGCCTTGCACTCCATCTCTTCACCAATCCTCACGCATGGCCATCATTATTAGAAAATTAATACTGAAGAATATTGTACCGTCCCTGATACCGTATGTTCCATTTAGCTCAGTGTAGTAACGCTTAAAGAAGCCGAGCGGAGACTTCTACTTTAAAAGGCGTAGCATGACTTACGAATAACAAGTGGAATAAAATAAAGAGAAAGGCCGATGAACGTTTAAACTGACATTTCATCTATTGGCATCTATTCACAAGACGCAAAGCCAACACTCTCATTCTCGGAAGCGTATTATTATATATACATCATGGGTCATGTGGTGCTTGGATATATATATATATATATATATATATATATATATATATTTACGCACCGAGTTGTTGACTTAATCTAATATATAACAATAATGATGATGGACAAGAGTGATTTTGTTTGACTCCGCAGTTTTTAAAATTACATCAAGCCATTGGGCATGAATTAACAAGTAAAGCATATGTAAAAGTAGCTTAACTTTAATCAAACTGTTTCACACTCTTACTTTAGATAAAAAACTACTCCGATACCTCTTTTCTCACTTTCATGTCAGAATTAAATCAAAATATAGGTGGCTATGTATGTAGTTAGTAATCTGATCAGATACTCCTAATGTTAAATAACCCCCTAGACATATATTTTATTCAGATAATTGCATATTAATAAGCTGTGTTCATAAATAAAGTTTTTTTACTATGCATTTAACCAATATTAAGTCAACAAATTAAATACATAAAAAGCTTTAAAAATATTAATGTGTTTCTAACCCTAAACACATTCGTCTGCCTATTGCTGGAACAAGCAGTCGCAATACCTTTCTTACATACATTGTTTGAAATTGTTTGAAAATTATAGATTGTATGAATGCAATTTTGAAATCAGGTATTCTATAAACAAGAAAATGTTTGACTTTATATGATTATTAACAAATGGAATATATAGATACTAAAGAAGTATTAAATCTATGAAACACACGAGATTATGAAATACTTGTACAAACAATGTATAAGGTACCGGGTAATATCATATCAATTTAGTCAATAAAGATATTTTATATCGAAAGAAACATACAAAATATATTCAGAAACCGTTTTGATGTGATTTTATTTATATTGCTATAAACGTAGATATATTTTAACACCGAGTGGCTGTTACAGGTTATAATTACGTATGACTAAATGTAAATAAAAATATTTCATACAAATTTGTAAAAGAACATATAGTTTGCAGTATTCACTCTCTATAAATATGTAGGAATATCTATTTTCATTTTTTGAGAGCTATGTATGGCCTTTACCTCATTCATGTCACAATTATAGATTATATATGAATCACTTTTTTGATGAGAAACTTTCAACAGAATAAGTCAATATAGTAAATTCTGTTTTCGACTACATGTATAAAGTAACCATCCTACTTCATTAATAAAAGAAAAACACACACTCACGCCGCAACAATAAGCCGATATCTGCCATAATCAAACTTGGCCGAGAGATATTGGCTATAAACAATGTCCTGAAGTTTGAAGATAATTGCTGAAGAAATGAAATGCTAGAGTGTATACCAAAGGAAGTCTGAATTTAATTTTCTATATATGTTACTAGTATTACCTTAATTTTATAGAAACTTTCTTATTTTTTGCGACTTCATGAGTTGGAAATTGAATGAAATACAGTTTGAGGTCATTTTAAAACAATCTAAAGTATCAAAATATAAATCAGTCCTATTAAATACCTCGTACAATTATAACATTTCAAACATCTCTTACATATTTCGTACACTTCTGAAATATTCCACTATTGCAATTGTAATATATTTCGCACAACTGTGACATATTCGTACACGTGAACGACTATTTCGTCATGACATTTTGACAACTGTGACAATTATATTCGCACAACTGTGAATTCGCAATGCATATTTCGTACAATTGTGACATATTTCGTACAGTTGTGACATATTTCGCACAACTGTGACATATTTAGAGGGTATCGACAATTGTGACATATTTCGCACAATTGTGACATATTTCGTACAATTGTGACATATTTCGCACAACTGTGACATATTTCGCACAACTGTGACATATTTCGCACAACTGTGACATATTTCGTACAATTGTGACATATTTCGTACAATTGTGACATATCCCGCATAGTTGTGACATATTTATAGAATTATGACAATTTCCATACAACTGTGATGTGACCTACTCTATACACTTGCTTTAAAAAAACATTGTGACATATTTTATGGAGTTATGATATATTTCATACACACCTAACCTACTTCATACACTAATAACATATCTCATACAGTTGTGACATATTTTATGGAGTTATGATATATTTCATACACATCTAACTTACCTAATACACTTATAACATATCTCATACAGTTGTGACATACTTTTATGGAGTTATGATATATTTCATACACATCTAACTTACCTAATACACTTATAACATATCTCATACAGTTGTGACATATTTTATGGAGTTAAGATATATTTCATACAAACGTAACTTACTCCACACAACATATTTCATACAATGGTGACATCTTTCATACAATTGTAGAACTGTGACTTTTCACGTACATCAAATAATTGTAATATCTTTAATACAATTGAAACACACTGTGTGCCTTTGTGTCATATAGTTTAAAAATCGAATCATTGCATACAATTATGACACGTTTCGTACAACTGTGACGTTTTACATAGAATTGCATTATATTTCATATATAACTATGTGATTAATATACATATGCTAACATATTTCTACTTACAGATGGGCAAATTGTATGATGCACGAAATAATGTCCAAACTTATGGGTAAATATCCACGTAATTAACACAAACGGTTTTCTTATATGACCAAAACTCATACGTAAGTTATTTGCAACGATTTTCTAAGTGTTGTATAGATAGATCTACGACCTTTTGAAAATGGCAATGTTTGTGGCTACGTTACAATGTAACGAGATTAAAGATTCACCACTCGGTTATATCCATTTTGTTGGTAATCATATCACTGTATCGTTTGGTTCAGTTAACTCACTAACTCTATCGCTATGTGGTCAGTGGTGAGAGAGCTGACTCAGCTAATGCTAGCTAAGCTTATTTAGTTTATGTCGAGTTTGGAACTTACACCAACTGCTCTCGACGGTTCCTGGGTTGTACCATCCAATCCAGCGGAACTTCAGATAAACAGTCAAACACACTATTAGTGAACCGAGGCGTCCTTCAGTTGTAGTTATTATTTCATGAAGTATAAGAGGTCAGGATGGATACATTCAAATATATGTTCGCATCTATGAGTCCCGTCTTTTCCCTCATTGATAATCATAGTGAAACAATCTATGACGTGGTTCCTTTTCAAAATATCAAAAAAGTATTTCCAGTATATTACATCTGGTAACTTTCAATTAAAACACTATGTATATGTACACATCTGTTAAAGATCTGCTGTATTATCTATTGTTTATCTCGAGAATGATTTGTTGCCCATACACTTTTTAGAGTAACTGTAAATTTTGGGAATTTTTAAGAAGTGTAAATTAAAATACAAAAAAAATCTTTAATATATGAAAGTAATACAATCAGTCTGATATCATTTTCCATTCTAAAGCTGATATTTTAGAAAATCAGTTTATTCTTTGTGACTTATACATGTACTGTATTACGGCTAAACTGGAGACACATGTCCTATTAAAGTTACAAAACACCAGGTAAAAATAGCATGAAGAGAATCTTCGAGCATTCAATTATATATTAAAGGGAAAAAAGAGGACTAAAGTTCATGTTGGTTCGATAACACGCTGTATAATTTATATTAAGACATGTTCTGAGACTCAAACATGCTTAAACAAAGTTTTATCCCCTTAAGAATGAGACTTCCATGAGTAGGGGCTGGTATTGTGGTTAACAAATATGTCATACTGTCAACTTTTACACCTGATTACCTTCCTTTTATTTGATGTTACCTCGGGGTTCGTTTACCCTTCAGTATTCACGCTATTCTTCTAACTTCTGATCTTATGTTTCATATATAACACACGGACCTGTTTCCTTCCACATGCCAATAGCAAGTTTGCCATCTGTTTTTCTGTATGTGACAGAGCTGGGCCAAACCAAATCTGAAACGTTTGTTACTTTGTATTCTTTGCCATTTCTGTAAATTGCGTATAAGTTGCTAGGTCTACCACAGCAAACTAGAATATTGTCAAATTCATCAATATACATTCCGATGGGCCTCTCCAGACCACTGCGTTCAAATTTCAAGTAGCCATCCAAGGAAAAACAAAAAACACTGTCAGTTTTCCAGTCAGAAATAAATAAAAGAGTCTCAGATGTGTTGACGCGGACACATTGTGGCCATTTAAGAGACACACCTTTTGTAATGAAATTTCTTTGATGCTGACCGTCTTTGGATAGGACAAGAATTTCACCATCCTCATTTTTTATGTTTCTGTCAAAGCAGCTTACGTAGACTTCGTTTGAAACTACACATATCCCGTAGCATTGTTTCCTAACTCTTATTTCACGGAGAGGAGCTGATTTCCCAACTTTGTACCTTACCAGCTTCTTTTCTTTCGGAAGGGTCACAATAAACTCATCATCTGTTACAACTGCTATGTCCCAGGCTTCGGAAGAAGTACTTATGATTTCTAATGGTTCAAGTTGTTCATCATAAAGTAACAATTCTGGTTTCAGGGCGTTCACCATTACTAATTTCCCATCTGACAAAAACGACGTCCCTGTTATCCATTTTTCTGTTTCAAAAAGACTTTTTTTGGATCTTACTGATACATTATACAAAGACTGTGTTCGACTCGCCATTTTAGACACTTCTTGTGCTTTATCAAGAAGTTCATCCATTCTATCTTTATATTCCGGTAATAGTTTAATTTGTGCCTTTTCTTTTTTAATTTGTTCCAGCTCCTTTTCAAATTCCTTTGCAATATTCTTGGAGTGTTTAAGCTTTTGTTTCGTTTTATGAATGCTAATGAACATAAGGGCCTTATCTTGAGAAGCCTTTAATTGCTCTAAGTGTTCAGCATGTTTTTCAAGCTCGAATATTTCATTTTCTTTTCTGTTCATTGCTTTATTCAACTTAATCTTTGTTATTTGTTTTTTCATTTTGATTTCCCTGTCTTGAGTGAAAAGTTCTTTCTCAAAGTCCTGCTTTCTTTTATCCATAAACATCTTGTCTTCTTTATCCTGCTTTATGATATCATCAAAAAAATGTCCACTCGTTTGCATCATGTTTTCAATTTCTTTTCGTGTTTCATCAATGCCATCCAACTCTCCATCTACATCTTTAACATCTATGTAATTCGCCTTTGCTTCTAGTGTGGACGTCTTGCAAGAATTGTGGTCAACAATGCATATTTCACAAAGCAAAACCTTGTGATCTTCACAGAAACGCTGTATTTGATTTCCAGGATGGATATTACATTTTTCAACATCTTGTAAACTTATCGGCGTAGCTTTCGTTTCGAATGGTTGTTGTTTTTCTGCAACAAGAAATAATCAAAGTATCCAGTTATTCACCTGAAAGGGGATACATGGCGCTTTGTACGAAATATTTTTTGCAATATCTTACATTATGCGTGTCTTAAAGACTTCCAGAGAAGGCCTTACATTTGAAAAAAAATAGAACTTTTATTATAATGTACCAGCCACTTTTGATTTTGAAAAACTATACAAAACTTCTTCTAACTGGATTGAATTTATGCAGACTATTTTTCAGTTACTACATCGCATGTAATTGAAAAGTACAAAAAGAAAGAGGCTTCTTTTCGGTACTGATCAATAAAAACTTGGAAAATACTACGCACATTCGATCCGTTTTCTTTCAAGAATAAATAAAATGTATTCTTTCTTAAACTCAACAGTTATATGCATTCACCATCTACAAAACAATGCTGTTTTGACTATATTCATCATTAAAATAAAGTGGCTCCAGTTGCGTATTGGATGATATTGACAAAATGGGTGTTTCACTTAAGGACAAACATGTGTTTTGTAGGATGTTTCTTTGTTTCATACAGATCCTTTTTAGAACACTGTGTATTTTGGCTTTTAGAATTACAAAAATATCAACATGTAAAATTGTTCCTAATGGTCACACGGATATCAGATTTTAGTTTTGTATTATGTAATATTTACGCAGAAATACATGTACACACACACACAGAGGAGAGATACACTGAACATGTAACCAAGAATTATCTATAACATGTACCACAAGTGGTTCTTTGTTTTTTGTTGAGGAGCGTACCTACATACATCTTTTGGGATCACTGCATATTCGAAGTATTTGTACAGGTAGAAATGCGTGCACCTTGTTACATTCCTATTGCTTGAATGACATCTGAGATGGCTTATATGAGACGAACTCACTGATCAAAGATAGTTTAAATGGAATGAACATTCCATTTGGTTTAATTAGATTGCTTACAAGTCTTACCGCCTATATATATGATACAAATAGTTTACCTAGTTCTTCTAAAGTTCTTCTAATGATGTCTTCTTGAAGATCTGCTTGTAGCGATATGTTTTCCTGTAGTTCTCCACTAACTGCTCTGGATATTTCTTGCAGATGTTCCAAAAGGTCTTTATCTTTTACACATTCTATAACTTCCGCTATGCTTCTCAGCTTTTTGCATCGGAGAACTAAAACAATGGACCCTTTTTGTGTGTCGACCTTCTCTGTTCTATAAAGCGAATTTATGTAGAATAGCAGACTCTCAGCAGCTTTTACAATACTTTCGTACTTCGAGTCATGCAGTTCGGAAGTTGATCCTGCTTTAAACATATCGTTAAGGAGATCCATAACACCAGCTGCAATTGTCGGATCGTCACATTCTATTCGAAGTTTAATTCCTACTTCAACTGTAATAAAAGCAAATGTATTTATCATTGATACAGTGTAACGGTTTAAAACTTTTTAAAAGGTGTGGACAATTTAAATAATATTTTGTTACCAGAACCAGAAATGTCAAGAGAGAGAAAAAATAATCAATATTTTGATGATAAGCAAAACAATGATTTACAAACCGGTGTAACGATTTTAAGTGACCTCTTAATTCGAGCCCCCCCCCCCCCCCCCCCCCGAGAACTTGAAAACGTTTTCAAATTCCCCTGGGCATAAAACATAAACATAGAACAGCGTTTGTCACGTAACTTGGGGTCGTTGGTTCGATACACGATTGAGACATACATACGCATAAAGTGACACTGGTATATCTCCCGTGCTTGCATGTTGTGCTTGTAAGTGCAGTTCCAGAACCGGTTAGCAATTGACATGATAACAAGACCAAGCGTGATATCACCCATTTACGGCTTGAAATAGCAATAGGATAACACTTTATAGCTGACTCATGTAGACCAAGTCCCCAAAATCGATCGAAATAATAATGAATAAAAATAAAATAAAAATAAAATGTTTAAAACTGTTGAAATGATTTTAAAAAGTTGGTTATTAAACATAAAAAGCATATATTTAAGCACATTTTTCCGTCTTTTTTGTATTGGCCATGAAAGGGAATCAAGGTAATTAATCGATCATAAGATTATATCATGGTCAATTTTATTGTAAATGCAAGCATTTATTGATTTAGAGCAAAGGAGCCTATAACTCTAAACCAACGTATTCTTGCACCGGCACTGAAGGAAACACACGGGAAGACTAAACAAACGGTAACAAAGCAATACTACTGCCTTCAAACGATGCTTCAACTTGAAATTTAAACCACATACTGTTTCCAGGACCCAGTAAAATGAATGCTTAATTTTAATGGTTTGTAGGAAGTATACAAATGCCGAAAAATGGTTAATATAAATGGGACCGTCTATGATTGTTTATCTACTACCATACAATAAACACAAACCTTACGACACTGTTCATAATAATGCTGCATAATGGAAATAATATACATGTACGTCAAAATATATCAAAACATCCACTTACAATCCCTTTTCTTTTTGTACAGCAAATGCTCCTTGTCTTCGTCCCATTTTTTGCATATTTTTTCGAATAATTCTGAAATGAAATAATAAAAAAAAAACAATTTCGTTAAAGAACTAAACAAAATGACATTTTATGGTAGAATACCTTTTCAGCTAATTATTATTTGTAGCACAGTGACTAGAGAACAGAATATAGCGCTTTTCAGTCATTTGGAGACAATTTCTATTTGAGCCAGATATAGTGCTCCCACACATGTGCCATAATACCACACCATCTTGACACCAGGTCAACCAGTCCCGGAAATACCTTATATACTGAGCGCCAAGCAAGGGAGCTATACCGGTACCATTTTTTACGAGGAGTGTGGGGTCTTCAAGTTGGATTAGTTCTATTCATTTGTCCCATGTGAACTCGGGTTTGTCCTCCCAGAATAGATACATGGACGTCAAATATATCACTGAGACACTGTTGTTCAAAAGAGAAATGTTTGCAAACAGCTCGCAATTATCGAGACAGAGAAAATATGCTGGGATGAAATTTGATTCTTAAATGAACTGGATCATTAGAATTTTGCAAACTAACATTTATTTTAAGTTAGCAAGGTTTAAAGATTTATCAAAAATTAGGTTTTGAATAATTTCGATTTTATTTGTTTCTTTGTTTGGTTTCAGTCATTTTTGGTATTTCATTCTACATGAGACAGACACATTGCGGTTAAATATGATACCACACCAAATCACAATTAGAAGTATTGTTGCCCTCTTTTCTATATGCACTAAACGCCAAGTAAATAATCATTTCATTACTGTAAAATCATTAATTTTCCTTGACATTAAATTTCGTCGATTATATACCCTTAGGAATTTCGTGGGTACATGTATTCGTGGATCTCTATATAAGAGACAAGTTTTCTTGGGGATAAAATATGTCGATAAAACCCTCCACGAAATCGAAAGAACTTAGTGTCCCACGAAAATTAATGATTTCACAGTATCTAATTTCATCAGTTAATGTAACAAGGGAAATATTATACCTTTCACGGACTTGAGTGTACGCTCGCGCATTTCCGGAGTAGCGTATTCATCGAGGGCTGCTTTCACATTCTCTAGATTGACTTTTATTTCACCGTAAATTGATTCACCATCCGTTAACTTTAATATCGAATCTAGGGTCGATACTACATCAAAGTTTCCTTCCGTCAGACTTATTTGTAAAGTGTCTATTAAAAATCCCTCTTCACTGTCGAAATCCAAAACATCAATGATATTATGTATAGCTTGCTCTGTTTTTCCCCCACAGACGGGCAAATTCATCATTACTAATAGTTGTTTTACCCTTATGCGCAAGCGTGTTTCTGTTTTTACGAATTCTTTCCACGTATGTTTGGAGGCAAAATAGTTCTATTTTGTCTTTAAACAAGCCATTCAATAACTTGTATAAACACGATACATCCCAGTCCATATAATCGCCTTTGAGGTTTTCATCATCTTTGGTTATTTTAAAATATTCTTGCTGATGAAGTTGAGTGTAAAAATGGACATCGTCATACCCTATTTGCGAAGGGCCTGGTTTATTACTCCGTTTAGCCGCATGACGTAACAAACCTCTTAATGCAACAGCCCCACCTTCGAATGTTAGCCGTGCGAGTCTGATGTAGTTTTGTAACTCTAAAGATTTATTTGCCATATTTTTTAATGCTCATTCAGTCTTTCTTAATGTTATGCTTGGTCATGCAAACATCACAGGCAGCTATTGGGTTTTGGTCCATCTGTGAAAGGAAAAGCATGTGGAATATAATAGGTTTCTTCTTCATTAATGCAGACATTGTTTTTAAAATTGTTGTTGTTGTTGTATTGGGGTGTACCGTCGCTGCGATAGTATTTCAATCATATAGCGACGTTCAGCTAATTACAGGTTGAGGAAGACCCCGAGTACACAGAGGTACCCGTGTAGAACCACCAACCTACCGCAAACCAGCTGAAAGGCTTCCTCACATGAAAAATTCGAAGTCCCTACCGGGATTCGAACCCACAGCGGTGAGGGGCTAAGAGATTTGTAGTCCACGACTGTAACCGCTCGGCCACGGCGGCCCCTTTTGATTGTAGAATAAAATAATGTTAAAGCTAGATAGTGTTTATGTTTTTGTTTTTTTTAATTGAATAAGTTATCCCAAATTATACCTCTGTCAATTAACGTTCAAGAATATATGGTTTATTGTTGTTAATGTCGAATAAAATGGAGTCTTCACTTTATAAATTATGGTTGGCGCATGCGCACCTCTCTAAGTAATAGACCCTGTTAGCAAGTCTAATAGCAGACCCCAATTATGACAATGTCCGTTATAACATTTGTTCCTATGATCCACGATACATTTCGAGTCAGAACAATGTTGCTTTAATGTCCAAGTAATATTACTTTGAAGTACATGTGTTTTTGTTTCATATAACACATAAAAGAAAGGCATCAAATGGAGAAAAAAAAACATATTGTTTTCATAGATACCCGTTTATTACACGCAAATGTTCGATATAGTATAACATTGTGAAGTTGTAAAATATGGAACTGTTTTAGTATAGATATTTGATATTTTTAGATCCTTTGTTTAGCTGCTAATGGAATAATTTCTGGAGAAAAAAGGGACATTGAGTTGTAGTAAAGCCAAGTAAAGTTCTAAATTTCGTATAATTCCCCACAGGCCAACAAATAATTTGCAATCTAGATTATATTTAAAGTAGTAAATCGTTTCAGAATGAATGAACTAATGAATATATATTCGGATGTAATGAAATCTAAAACCGTTGTCTAAAATTTTAAATTATAAAAACACTTATATGAAAATTACCAACCTCCCTATGAATATAACATCTTACGTTTCATATTAAGAGAGTAAGAATGATGTCAGTATGAACAGAAGAACATTTTGCGAATAAATAATGTGGAGTCAGAATAAAACAATTTTTAAATGTACAAATGGGAGTGTAAAGAGTCAAAATACACGATGCTATTTAAATTGCTCCTTATTTGAATAGTTACACTAAATAAACTGACCATGAGCCTGTGAATTTTACCTGAAATAATTTGAAAACCATAATTTTTAATGTCTCGATATGTCAACGTTACAGGCATAAAATGAGGATGAATTCAGAATAACCCTGTTAAACAGTCCAATATAATGCATTAAACGAGACTGTAAATATTGAGAGAAAAGTTCAACATTCAAAAAGCAAGGACTAACAAAGGGAGACTAACAATGAAACCCTTAAATTCACCAAGAATTGATATATAGGTCCATTATTTCTAAATTGGTGTCTTTGTGAGGATGACGGATTTCCTTTTGTTTGCCAATAATATAAGTGTTTTCTTCAATATCTATTTGGACGGGAGGTGTAACAGTCAAGTTTTTCCCCAGTCAGTTTCTTCCCCGGGGCAAAAACTGACTGGTCATGTTTTTCCCCGTGAAAGAAAATGACTGGTCAGGTTATTCCCCGGGGAAGAAACTGACTAGTCAAATTTTTCCCCGGGGTAAAAACTAACTAGTCAGGTTTTTCCCACCCAGTCAGTTTTCCCTCCCTCATTTTTTTTAAGGTTTCTGAGGTGGGAAAATTCTGGACTAGTCAGTCCCCCCCCCCCCTATCTAATATATTGTGCATGATGGTTGGGAAATTCTGGACCAGTCAGTTTCTCCCCCCCCCCCCTGTCATGTTGATTGTGCGTGATGGTGGAGAAATTCTGGCCTAGTCAGTTTTTTCTCTGCTATCCAATATATTACTTGTGTAAGTGGTGAAATTCTGGCCTAGTCAGTTTTTTCCCCCGTCATTAAGATTGTATTGATGGTGGGGAAATTCTGGACCTGTCAGTTTTTCCCCCTATAAATTTCCGGAGTTCCCCCCCCCTGTCGTGTAGATTGAGCATGAAGTCAAGGAAATTCTGGCCTAGTCAGTTTTTTCTCTCCAATATATTATTGTGTAAATGGTGGAAATTCTGGCCTAGTCAGTTCCCCCCCCCCCCCCCTGTCATTTAGATTGTATTGCTGGTGTGGAAATTCTGGACCAGTCAGTCCCCC
>CM037788.1:54381975-54431975 GCA_021229015.1 Solen grandis
CCCCCCTGTCATTTAGATTGTATTGCTGGTGGGGAAATTCTGGACCAGTCAGTTTTTCCCCTGTCGTGATTTTGGCTAGTCAGTTTTTTCCCCCTGTCATTAGATTGTTTTGATGGTGGGGAAATTCTGGCTAGTCAGTTCCCCCCCCATCTAAATTTACTGTTGTGGGAAATTTGGCCTAGTCAGTTTTTTCCCCCTGCTTTTAGATTGTATGATTAAATTCTGGACCAGTCAGTTTTTCCCCCTATCCAAAATATTGGCAGATGGTGGGAAATTCTGGACAATCAGTTTTCCTCCCTGTCATTTAGATTGTTTGATGGTGGGGAAATTCTGTTTTTCACCCCTATCTAATATTTTTACACGAGATGGTGGGGGAATTTTTGACAAGTCAGTTCCCCCCCTGCTGTAGATGAGCATGAGTGGGAAATTCTGGCCTAGTCAGTTTCTCCCCCCTGTCATTAGATTGAGCATGAAGGTGGGGAAATTCTGGCCTAGTCAGTTTTTCCTCCCTATCTTGTGGAATGGTGAAATTCTGTCCTAGTCAGTGTTTACCCCCCTGTCATTTAGATTGTATTGCTCGTGGGGAAATTCTGGACCAGTCAGTTCACCCCCCCCCCCTTCATTTAGATTGTATTGATCGTGGGGAAATTCTGGACCAGTCAGTTTCTTCCCCCTGTCGTGTTTCTGGCCTAGTCAGTTTTCCCCCTTGGGAATTCTGGCCTAGTCAGTTTTCCCCCCTGTCATTTAGATTGTAATGATGGTGGGAAATTCTGGTCTAGTCAGTTTTTCCCCCTATCATAATATTTGTAGCGATATGGTGGGGAAATTCTGGATCAGTCAGTTTTTTCCCCCTGTCCATGTAGATGAGTCATGATAGGTGGGAAATTCTGGCCTAGTCAGTTTTTCCCCTATCAATATATTGCAGATGGTTGGGAAAATTCTGGACCAGTCAGTCCCCCCCCTGTCGTTGATTGTGTTGAAGGTGGGGAAATTCTGGCCTTGTCAGTTTATTCTCTTGCTATCAAAAATATTACTTGTGTAAGTGGTGAAATTCTGGCCTAGTCCGCCCCCCCCCCCCCCCCCCCCCCCTGTCGTTAAGATTGTGCCTGATGGTGGGGAAATCTGGCCTAGTCATATTTTTGTTATCCCTGCGATTAAGATTGTGTATAAAGGTGGGGAAATTCTGGCCTAGTCAGTTTTCCCCCCTCTGTCATTTAGATTGTATTGATGTGGGGTAATTCTGGACCAGTCCCCCCCCCCCCCCTATTGTGCAAGATGGTAGGGAAATTCTGGCCAAGTCAGTTTTTACTCCCGTATCTTATATATTGCGTGTGATTGTGGGAAATTTTTGGAGGCAGAATTTCCCCACCATCAATACAATCTAAATGACAGGGTGGAAAAACTGACTAGGCCAGAATTTTCCCACCATCACCACAATCTAATTGATAGGGGGAAAAACTGACTAGGACAGAATTTCCCTGACTTAATGCTCAATTTACATGACAGGGGAAAAAAACTAACTGGTCAAGAATTTCCCCACCATCAATACAATCTAAAATTCCCCACCAAAAGAATTTTCCCACCATCACCACAATCTAATTGATAGGGGGAAAAACTGACTAGGACAGAATTTCCCTGACTTAATGCTCAATCTACATGACAGGGGAAAAAAACTAACTGGTCAAGAATTTACCATCTCGCGTAAAAGTATTAGGTAGGGGGAAAAAAAGGTCCAGAATTTCCCCACCATCAATACAATCTAAATGACAGGGGGAAAAAACTGACTGGTCCAGAATATCCCCACAATCACGAAAAATCTAAATGACACGGGGGAAAAAACTGACTGGTCCAGATTTTCCCCACCATCTCGCACAATATATTAGATAGGGTGAAAAAACTGATTAGGCCAGAATTTTCCCGACTTGACTCTACATGACAAAAATATTGGGGGGGAAAAAACTGACTGGTCCAGAATTTCCCCACCAATCAATCTAAATGACAGGGGGGAAAAACTGACTAGGCCAGAATTTCCCCACCATCACGCACAATATATTGGATAGGGGGGGGGGGGGGGGGGGGGCAAAAAAAAGAAATTTTCTCAGCATCACAAACAATCTAAATGACAGGGGTGGGGGGGAACTGGCTAGGCCAGAATTTTCTTGACTTCATGCTCAATCTTCATGACAGGGGGAAAAAACTGACTGGTCAAGAATTTCCCCACTATCACATGTAATATATAAGACAGGGGGGAAAAACTGACTAGTCCAGAATTTCCCCACCTCTAAAACCTTAAAATTAGAAGGGGGGGGGGATGACTGGGTGGGGAAAAACCTGACTAGTCAGTTTCTTCCCAGGGGAAAAACTTGACCAGTCAGTTTTTTCCCCGGGGAAAAATACTGACTGGTCAAGTTTTTCCCCACCCAGTGGGCTGGTCAGTTGTTTCCCCGGGGAAAAAACTGTCGGGGGGGGGGGGGAATCTGGGCTGTTACAGAGGGACTCTCGACCAAAGGTATATCAGAAAGAAAAAAATAACACAGACATTTTTAGTAAGTCAGAACTGGATAGTTCATTTGACAGTCTTAACAAGAATATTCATCTAGAACATGGTATCCACCTACCTCTAAAGCTAAACAACGGATATAATCGACTGGAATATAAACTAAATTAAACGCATCTTACAAATTATCAAAGAACACCGAAACAAATCGTAATCCATGCAGTTATTTAAAGCATCTTACGTCGATATAAAGTCTGACTTCTCCAAAATATTGAAAAATTGATACATGTATTTCTATAAACCAGTCAGATTTTGTCATGTAAATGTACTTCATCTGTATTTATCAAGTTGTCAAAACTAGTCCTTTAGTATGGCTGCATACATGCAGCCATTGTTACTATGGTGATAAGTGAGAGTAAAAGGTAAGCAGGTTTAGTAACTATTTTATCATATTCTATTTAAGAAATATACATTATGTGACTCTGAAGTTGTGAAAGGCAATATGTGAAAATATGCAGGGTATTAAGGTAAGCGTTTTCGTTTTATTTAGAAAATTCTGCTACTTTGAGTTCTTGAACGGGAGTCACAATAGCTTTCGTTGCTACGTATGTCTAAGTTCAATCAAAAGATGTTTTGTGATGGCATGTTCTAAATCATACAACTTCGAAAAGAATTCAGGCAGGGTGTAATTTACATATTGAAAACACTTACATAGATTTTGATTTATGAGAAAACCTGTCCTAAGCGGTCAATCAAGGAAACACAAGAAGTGACCATTAACAGGGGTGACGCTAAAATTTTTTTAAAATTGACCGCTTAATCAGGTACCGCTAATACAGTTCAACTGTATATAAATGGGATTAACGGTTCATTACCACAGGATCTTTGTCTTACTTTTGTGATACATTATAATGTTATTCATCTTAAAATATTGAAAAGTAAAAAAACAAAAATCAGTGTACAAAATTAAGACTCACAATGCCAAAAATTGTTTGATAAGTATAACTTGCATGCAATTTCTGACCTTCGCCACCACCTGTTCGAATAATGAACACACTGTTTCCAAACTATTAAAAATTACAACAAATAATTTATTCATGTATATGAAATAATCAAATATATCAACCTTCACGAGAACTGTAAAATTAATATTATTTAAAACAGCATAGTACTTTTAATGCTGTTCTGGAACCTTTCGAAAATAAGGCCACGCAACTTCGTCTATTTCATTATATCGTCTATATACACACTACAGGTTAGGCCTTTTACTTGCCGTCGAACCTATTACAAAGAATAATTGTAACATTCAACACCTGCTTATTTAAAATTTCGTGCTCGAGTTTTCTTGGTATTACATGATAAATAATGTCCTGTTTAAATCACTCATTCATTATTGTGGACGGTATGAAGCTTACACAATTACAGACAACTGTTTTCGTTATCGATCGTGTGCATTAACACAACACAATGGAAAATATAAAAGATAACACGCACATTATTCATTAGTGTATACATCGGAATATGAAATATTAACTTCTCGACAAACCCCTGCCAAACCCGCTATCCGATTAAGGTGCATGAATGCAACAAGTCAAAACACGTTAAATACTTCTTCACGTCAAGCTTAAAAAGAAACAAAGGGTGATTTATGTGTATTTTTAAATCGGACAGGAAAAGAAAAACTGATAGGTTTGTTGTTTAGTGTTAGCAACTTCGGTATTCCGTGGCTAGGGATCGAATCTACAAGTTCCCGTTTACGGGTTGGACTTGAATACAATCTGGAGGACGTAAAAAACAACAACTCCCCATAAATCAAATTTGCAAACTAATTGAGAAAAAAAAACTATCTTAGGTTTGGACTGTTTAAGTATGCATTCAGATCTGAATGATGACCTGTTTTCGACCAACTGTGTTAAAATGTCGTCATGCACTCTCAGTGTTGCCTTCGACAGTACACTTTCTTAAATGTTTATTTGACTGAGTTAAAAGGAACAGAAGACACGTTCATGACATAACTTATCCAGTGGAGCAGACACACACGTACATACATGTCAACTTATAACTATGGTCAGCAAGTAAAGTAAGCTAAGTTCTGAAATAAAATCAGGTGCTTAACCTTGCACTATGGTTACTGAAACTAATAAAAATTATCCTGTATTTGCTTATTATCATATTAATGTACACATATTTTGTATTCGTGCATTAACATTTCAGAAAGGATCAGGTAAAACATGTATATTGTACTTACCTTACTCGTTAAAATTAGAAGAAAAATAAACACCCAGGAAGTGACACCCGCTTTATTACGCCCCTTATCCTGGCTTTGCAATTTATATGCACAACCGATATTGTTACACATCGCTGTGTGTACTGTGTATAAACATTGCTAGAATGCATACATGCGCATGTGTAAAATAGTTCCATACTTTATGAAGCAAAATAATTAACATGCACGAATTGTTTGTTATTTGCTGCAGGGGAAGAATCAGTTATAAGTCAGCAAAACGTGTGGTCCAACCCAACTAATGCACAATATATAGAAACTAATATTTCGAAGCTTGAAGATATTTGCTATATACATGCATACATACGTGTCAGATTATATAATATTGATTTAGTTTCTTAGAACATTCAAAATGATTTCGAAGAAAAGAGTTGGAGAGAAACTTTTTTCTGTCAGGCCAACAGTTTTTTTTTTTTTTTTTTTTTTTTTTTTTTTTTTTTTTAAGAAATCAGCATATGCCGGTTTCATGATCATTTGCTGGGTAACTGCCCATTCTTGTCCGGACTATTTTTCAGTTACTTTTGGTTTGAATTCAATGAATTTTTGAGGGTATTATGACTACAGTATGTTTGTAACTAAAGTAACTTTTAATCACCTAAAGCCTCGGGAGCGGGAGGTCGTGGGTTCGATCCCCGGCCGCGACATACCAAAGTCGTAAAAATGGTACTGTTATAGCTCCCTTGCTTGGCGCTCAGCATATAAGGGTAGTTGCAGGACTGGTTGGCCCGGTGTCAGGATAATGTGACTGGGTGTGGTATCATGCCATGTCTACGGCGTGATACTGCAGTGTGACAGCACTATATCTGTCTCAAGTAGACCGAATGACTTTAACCCAACCTTCAAACAAACAAACCAACAAACATACTTACATAAAAATGTATAAATATTATGCAAATGAATAAACCCGCTAGGAAAAGATAAATATAGTTTAACACAGTGCAAAACAGGTTCGAATGTTATTCTAATGATTGCGTTTTCTTGTATTTATCAATAACTTATTTATTTTGGTTGAAATGTATGATTATGAACTCATTAAAATGAAAAATAAATATGCTTGTGAATCATTGACGTATAAGAAATGAACACACACAGGACAGTGTAAAAGATACTTTAAATAAAATACTAACATTGAAAAGTAATTTCCGTGATGGTCTCGAACCTGGAAATTTGATTTTATAAGAAGGTAGTTATACCACCACAACTCTTCATAATATCGTCTATATCTGCTCAATAATATCTGATAATAACCCTCTGAAATCTATCGGCCGATTGGAAAAAGGCATATGTGCCTTATGTAAATTTAAACACTCTTAATGACAATCAATTGTTTACATTACAGATCGTGTGCATTATCTCAATTCGGAAAAGCTACAAGATAACAGACATATTATCAACAAAAAGCTAGGGTGTTCATCGGTGAAGGAAATACAACCTACTCGAGAAACCAGGTCAGATAGCTTATCCGATTAAGGTGAATACTATGGAGGCTATTCGTTGCCAAAAATCCAGCCTTGTTGATCTGAGTTGAACAGTTTATTTTCCGACAAAATACACAATTCATTTGAATTTCTTAGTATTTAACCTCCAGAGATACATTCTTGGACTGAATTTGCCGATGCAACATTGTAAATACGTATTTCAACAAAATGCATTTTGATAAACTACGAAACGCCTTCTTACTTTAACGCTCGCAACTTTACATTGTCCGACCATCATGATTCGGCTCAGCTTAATCCAGGTTTACACGTTTGCAATGTTGATAAATAGGCTCCTCCCATTTCCCCGCCCACTACATCATCGTAAATAAACGTAATTGTCCGCTCACTTTCGGTATTTTCCGACAACGACTGGCAAATCTCCAGGCAGTTATCTCCCATGGACGAATAAGGGAAGTGTTGCAGCGTGTAGGTCTACACATTCAACGTAAATGCATTATGAGAATTTAACAGTATAACAATTATTTACTAAGCATCATGTGTTTCAGTTGCATGAGTGCCATTGTATGCAGGTATTGAATCAACATCAGAAGATATAAAAAAGATTAGTTTTTGAAACGTACCCCACCTACATTGTAAAGCAGCAATATAAGCGCAGCAGGCGTAAGTTTATATTTAGATTTTTATATCCCTGGCCAGGATTTTAACTTTGATGTTTTTTTAGTCGAGCCACCAAAGCCACATGATATGAGAACCCACTTCACCACAATTGAGCTTTTTTCAAAATTTAATATCTAGCCACTGCCACTACTGGTGTTGTGAATTCGCGCTCAATGCCACTTTCATAAACAAGTCGATTTTTTTATTCACAATTTTCAGAAAAACAATGCATAAATTTCACAAACAGAGCTGAGGTGTACCGGACTCATTTCTTTTAATAACAATTCAAGAACACATCCAAAATTAAGGTGCCTTAAGTAGTCAATATTGACTATTGGCAGTATAAAGTTCAAGTTGAAGTATTCATTATGTCTTTAATCAGGAGATGTTCTATAAAGATATAAGATATCTCCTGCTTTGATAAAGATTGATCCTTTGCTTGTCACCTTGTATATTAATGTTTTAAATGCAAAAAAGTGTCTGACTTCCAATATTATTTTGAATCTCTGTGTTTGTTCATATACATACCTGCAGATTGATTAATTTCTTTAAGAAAATACACAAAAGTTACATGCGATCAACTGTCTGTGTCTTAATCCAACTCTTAATTATTTTTTTTTCCAGACAGTAAAAATTACTGCTTGACTATAAATAAAGATTGTTTATGCAAAACAAAAATATTTATAGAAGGAATAAATCAAATGATATTTAAGGTTCAGTTAAGTTGCTGCTTTACTATTGTCCAATTTTCAAGTCAAAACAGATGGAAGATTTGCTACAGATAGATCTATACAATAATTTTTACAGGCCAAATTCTGGCTGCTGCATTTCCCAGTAATATTAAGTAACATTTAATTACTATACCACAAATATAACCTTAATACTAAGGTATGACTGGATTAGAAAAAAGAGAAAAAAAATCTATGCAGTTTCTAATGTAAAGCTTTCATTTCTTAATATTCACTTATAACGTTAGTAAAATTAAAACCAAAATTATGAAGCTTAAATGTCTGTACATAGCAACTTCCCTTTCATAGATCTACATAACATTTTTTCAACCATATTTATTTTCGTTTTCATTTTACCATGTATATATTAAAAGAGTCCAAAGGTAAGTATAATGATTAACAATTGATGTATATAAAATAAAGTAAAGTATCATTTTCAGACTCAGGTAAATACGAAATCTTTCTGTACGTACCGATTTATCATGGTGTAAGAGTTACCTCTCTTTATTTTCCGCTCGTGAAATTTGGCTCCGCCTTTAAATCTTCGCCTATTTCCGTGATACTGCCATATATGGAAGTTGCAAAATCGTCTACAAATGTTAATAGCGTAGAAATGTAAAAGTCAAGTATGCAGTTGTAAACCTGAGAGTGTTATCTGATGCGGCTCCATTCTCGAACGTCGTGATATACGGCGTAAAACGTGCCGTGTATGTCGTTGTACATTTCGTAAATTTGAGTTTGAAAAATTATAAATATTATTTGCATTTTATCTTAGCTGCATGTTACCAAATTACATTCTAGAAGTAAAAACGTTACTAGTTAAATCGAGATAATCAAAACGCACAATACGAGCACAATATGTACCTCTCGGATAAACGTTTATACTTTTACAAATCTGTTTAGTTGAACCGAAGTATAAATTGTCATGATTACAAGGCTGGATTTTTGCCAACGAATAGCCTCCATAGAATACATGCAACAAGACAAAATCAAACACGTTAAATAATTCAGCACCAGCTTAAATGCTTTTTTTGTGAAACTGATTTACTTGTTTGTTTAGTCTTTAACAAGCACAACGAAGGTATACCACTACTTTGGTTACAATACCCCCCACCCCCACCCCGACTCCCAACCCCGGTCCGAAGCTCTAATCGCTCGGCCGCTGGGATTGTTCAGTGTACATATATTGCAGCACAATAACTTTTAAATTCCGGAAATACTATCAGAGGGACTTAAAATGCCAAATCACAAACTAATAGTTGAATACTTATGGTGAACAATATAAGTTAAGTATTTTAAGTATGAAAGCATCGTTTTGAAAATGCCAGATCTGCATGACAACCTGCAATTTACCAAATGTAGAAGAATGTTGCAATGCATTCACTCAGTATTGCCTTCGACATAACACTTCCGAAAAATAATGATAAGACTTAAACTTAGCAGAACGTGGTGAAGTTGAACACACGCGTGCACACAAACACACATGAAAAATGTCAATAAAACAAGACAGTAAATGATTTCAAAGCCTTGCATGACTGGAACAATTAGAAACGTTTAATGTTTTCCTTAATCATCATTACTGTACACATATTTTGTATTCGTGCATTAACATTTCTGATAAGATTAGCGAAACATGTACATCATGCACTTACATTGTAGAGCTAATAATCTTCCTACTTGTTTACTGTTTTGACCTACTTTATAAATTAACTTTAAGGATGAGTGTACTCTCATTCAATTTTATATTAGAAAGAAAACCGCCCAGGAAGTAACATTTACTCAAATACGCTCCTTATATCTGGCTTTGTGAATATTCTTATATACACTCTTGAAAAGATTTGACATTGTTGCACATCGCATTTTGTATTCTGCATATTAGCATAGCTAAAATGCATTAAAATCGTTATGTGCATATTTCGCTATGCGTTTGTTTGACTGTGTTCAACGTTTGTGTTAAAGTCGTTTTTTTTTTTTTTTTAATTGGCATCATTAATAAATGATTAAGAGATGCAAGTATATTCAACATGTTGCATGTGGGCGGAAGAAAAAGTTTTATGCAAATCTATCTAATGTGATCTTTGTCTACATATTTCCATACATGATGGCACATAAATATGAAGAAACATGTTGTTATAATGGAAATTCTATTTAAAAAAGAATCTTTGATTACTTAGGAATAGTGTTCAATTTCACGGATTCAACCTCGATTGATCACAAGTGTCTCACTGGTAAACAAATATAATGTGCAATTTTACAATTTTCCAAACCTCTATTACAAAGAATACCATTTCAATCAACATTTCAACATTTTTTTATTCCTGATTTTAAAATACAAAATGCATTTCCCCTCTGGTACCCCACATCTTATGTTCATCAGATTTAGATTTTAAGAAATTAACATCGTAGCGTGATTCTTGCAACATTATTACTGTATCAAAATGTCCGACATACTACTTCTTGTTTACTTGTTGATTACAAATAACTATAACTGCTAAGACGGTAATGTATATATTCGTAAATAAAAACCTAGGAACGCCACAGTTACGTAACCAAACCAATGTGGCATTCCGCATGTTATGTGACCAAACTAAAGTATCAACTTCAAAATCAACCTATACCACAATGATAGAGTAATTAATGAACTATATACCATTCACTGAATCATCCATTCCACAAAGGTAATATGATTATGTCTTAATTCCCAAGACGAGCAACACCGAACAGGTAAGGTGATCATTTTGTCTTAATTACAAATTCAAGCGAAAGTTCTACACAGTAAACCTTTTTTCCTCGACTACTGACAAATGTAAATACAATAGAAACATAAAGAAAAGGAACGTGCATATAACAGAGACATGAAGAAAAGAGACGAGCATACAACGATTTATACACTATATATATATATATATATATATATATATATATATATATGATCAAATCGATGAGAAAAAAGGTGGGAAAAAGATCGATCTAACACAAAAGGAATGACAGCAAAACATATAAAAAAGTTAAAAAAGTAATGTTACCACAGCGATACATGATGATTAGGTAATAACTATAATTGTAGTTTCTACAACACAGGAAATATATTACAAGTATCAACAGTATAGCCGCTATAGACATGTCAAGATCACGGCTCCATTGGAAGGAAACCACAACGCGATGTACATATTTTTACGCACCGATATGTTACTTTAATCTTGAAAAATGTTACATATAATGATGGACGAAAGTGATATTGTTAGACTTTGCAGTTACAATGATGAATAAAAAACAAGATGGTATGAAGAACATGTAAGAAGAATGTAAAACTATCTAAAATTTAATGAAACGAAAAACATTTCTTGGAAGAATAAACTATATTTATGAATAAATAACTCATTTTCTTTTCAAAGTTAAACCCCAATATAGTAGCCTATGAATGTAAAGAATAACTTTAATAAATATCAATGCATTCCCTTAATCTGAGAGCTCCTTCTACCATCTTAAGTTACTTTAATATTATATAAATCATCAATGACCCTCAAATGTTTGCGCCTGAGACAAACCCAACTTATTTAAGTGTTTAACATTCTAAGCAAACAAAAACAAATGTAAAATCAGTTAAAAAATACTCCTTTCATATTTCTAACAATTCTAACGCCTCTTTTACAAACTGTCAAACCACATATAATGTACAGTTTTACAACTTTTCAAGTCTCTATTACATCAAGAAACACTGCATGTATATTGATCAGTTTAATACCTACTTTCCTTTCATAACTTTGCAATATAATACTGCAGAATCATTAAAAAGAGAAAACTAACAAAAAACACCCGACCTTTGACCGACCAATGGTTTTACAGTGATGACAGTATTATCAGTTATGGCAGGTGTTCATCAGACTAAATATGATTTCAAACATTTGAATAGATACGTGAATACTTTTATAAACAGATCAAAATAGCACTCATGGAATAAATACAGTGGGTAGGGTATCGGGTCATCACAATACCATGGTGACATCTCCTCATGTACATTATTGAGTACACGTCGGGGATTCTTCACCATACCCTTGAAGCCTTATTACGAACTAGCAGACACTCACACATCTCGCAAACGGTTAGGAACGTCGTTACTGTAAGATCATGCTTGCCCTTTCCTGTCAGTCGATATCGGTCCGATTTCGGATATAGACTGGCTTTTTTAAAAACACCTATTTAGTATATGAAAAATATTAACAGGGGTTTGGTACCGGGTAGTCACATCATAAAAATCAGAAAGGAAATTCTATGTCAAAAGAAGGTTAAACAAGATGACCCTTAAGATGCTCACCTAAGAAGCATTGCCTTCTTCGCCTGCACAAACTACAATAAATCGCATAGTTGTACTGATTACATAATACAGCAAGATAACCCAAACCGTCCCTGGCCTGTGGTCCACATTTGAAGGTTGTAGCTTAAAAACATTTAATTTATTTATTTTATTTAATAAGTAGGTCACTGGGTCATGGTAAAGGTTATCCAAGGCCAAATTTCAATTCTCTCATTCTCTCATAAAACAACAAGTGAACATCGGGCGTTGTCAATTTTAGACCAAGGACTAGGATTTGAACTAAGTTGGGCAATATCACACACCAAATATCTAAGCTCCAGGCCTTGTAGTTTCTGACAAGATTATTTTAAAATAGAAGTGTAAAAACGGCAAATATGTGTGATTTTGCTTAAACTGTAGAACTATCTGTTCAATATCAGCCATAATCCAACTGTTGCCATAAATATTGTATATATGTATAGGTTAACTGAAGATTGCTTAATGGTTGCAGATGCTAGAGTTTAAACGATATACAATCTGTAACTCTGTAATCTATTACTCCTGGCCTAATTAGCCAATATCAAACATAATCAAACTTGGCCAAGAGATTATGGCCATAAACACTGTCATGAAGTTTGAAGATGATGCACAAGAAATGAAGATGCTAGAGTGTAGACAATGAAATCTGGTTTTTATACTCCAAAGAAAGGGCCATAACTCCTGACCTAATTGACCGATATCAGCCATGATTAAACTTTGCCGAGAGGCAATAGGCATTGTGATGAAGATTGATGATTGCTTTAGAAATGAAGATGTTTGGATGTAAACAAAGTCAAATCTGACATTTTTACATTTAAATGGTCATAACTTCTGACCTAATTGGTCGATATAAGCCAAAATCAAACTTGACCGAGAGTTTGAGGATAATTGCTTAAGAAATGAAGATTCTAGATTGTTAACAATCTTATTGTCGACGACGCATGGACAGACGGACATTCAACGATCCTAATAGCTGATCCTGAGAATATGTGCTCAGATTAGTACAAAGATACATAACTGAGAAACTGTTGTTTTGATTTAGATTGTATGGCTTTCTGTTATTTATATTTACATATTTATTAAAGAATTTAGTTGCAGCTTCAGGTATTATTACATAACGATCTGTGTGATCAAATTATTTTTAAAACAAATTTTAAACTTTTCTAAATCATGCACCATCCACTCTCAATATGACATTAAAGAATTATTTTGGCAAAAGTAATATTCATTTTGACTATTAGGAATAACCTTCTTCTCATTCATATTACAAAACTCCGATTTCAAACTCGCAGGAAAAATCAATTTTCAAAAATATACGCCCAATAAATATTCAAAATGCCATATATCCGCAAAACACCCGCGTATCGGCTCATTCTGTCGTCTGCATAAATGATTTGATGCATAATCAGCCATGCATGCAAAACCAAATCTCGCAGACAGCTGTTGAAAACTAAGAAATATTACTTTATGTTATTCTTATTCTGACCTTAGACAAAACACACAACTTTAGTCGGATTACTTTTAAGATTCGTCTAGTATATATATTTCTACATTGTCTTATGTTTGATGAGATGCTTGTTAAGCATAGGTCAAGAAACTATATTCAGATTCTGATGATAAAGTCATAACCCCTTCCTCATATTATAAAGCTGTTAATACTCACAGACAAAAACAATACATCACGAAAACCTTCCAAACTGCAAAATTAATATAACTCGCAAAATTAAATGCATATTGTATTCTTTTGCGAAAACTAACTGAACAAGTAACTGGTGTTGCACGCAACATATGAGTCCCCTACCGGTGAGGTGCAAAATTTTGCATTACCACAGCAACCATAATTTTTTTACGAGAAAAAAACAACAACAAAGTAACACGCAAAATCTCCATATTGCCATTTATTCATATACCAAGTTGCATTGGATTATCTTAAACGGTTCTTAAGTTATCGCGGGATCCTGATTTCCGGACAGACAGACGGATGGTAAACACCGGTAAGAGAGTAAAACATTTGTAATAATTTACCCAAGGAACACTTGTGTCAAAAAAATCTAAAATTTGGCCTGTAGTTTTGGAGAACAGGTCTCTATAGTTTTCACTATATACATATAAGGTAAATTGGCCCCGCCCCAGGCGGCCATGTTTTTTTAATTTTCATATTGTCATGTTTTTTCTTTTAATTGCCATGGCAACCAGAGTTCTACATTGATCAAGAATTTTAGCAAATATGATGGATTACCCAAGGATCATCCCTGCCAAGTTTAATCAAATTTTGTTCAGCGGTTTCAAAGAAGATGTCGTTTAGTTTTCACTATATACATTAAGATAAATTAAGCCCGCCCCTGGCGGCCATGATTTTTACGGATCGGAATAATTTTAGCAATCTTGATATAGGATTACCCAAGGAACATCTGTACTAAAATATTTTGAAATTTGAAGAAGATGATTTTTAATGTTTTCATTTTTTTTTTCCGTTACCATAGCAACCAACATTTTGGTCCGAGAAAAAACCAACAACAAAGTATTGTGCAGAAGCTCCATATTGCCATCTATTCATATATACTTAGTTTCATAATATTATCTTAAACGGTATTAGGCCGGTAGGTGACTAAAAAGCAAAGCGACAATGCGAGGAAGAAACCTAAATCAAAATACAAACACAGCAAAAACTGCAAAGATGGAAATGACATAGTAGATATATCTAACTCGTCAAAGGTAATTACAGTCATATATAATATTTCAATGTCATACAAATTGTTTCAGTAATAGAGTAAAAAAATGTGGAAGAGACCTAAACCTCCCACTCATAACAAATTCGAAACAATAATATTTAACTACAATAACAAAGAGTGATAACAGCATTTATGCGTTTCCAAATAATATCACGAATACAAAACAATATCTTATACTGCCTAATATATAGAGGATCAAGTAATCTTTTAATGAAAATATTAAGAGTTGGCTAATTTTTTTTTTTTTATTCATTAACCTGAAGGGAATTACATTTTTTTGTTTTTTTTTTTTTTTCCCGCCTACAGTATGTCAGTCATTTGGAGACTGTCTACTTGAGACAGATATAGTGCTGCCACACTGTAGTATCACTTAGGAAACATGTGGCATGATACCACACCCAGTCACTTTATGCTGACACCGGGCCAACCAGTCATAGCACTACCCCTCTATGCTGAGCGCCAAGCAAGGGGGCTATACCAGTACCCTTTTTTTACTTTGTTATACAAATGTCTATGTTAAAACAAATCGACATTATTATGCAGAAATGTTAACTACTTTGAAAAAATAAGCTTAGATTTTTGTAGCAGTTTTTATTTATATTTGATCAATGCTAATTTCTATATTTCTACATGTAACAATGTAAGATACAAAAATATCAATGAATGTTAGTTTTGATGTGATATCAATATGCATGAATATATGCATATGCAGACCGTATTTTCTTGTAATATACAGTATACACATAAACGAATTGTTACGTGCTAATTAGAACAAGATATATCACAGGATGTGACGAATACCCCCGAAGTGCATATTCATGTCTTTTTGAAAAAAAAAAAATCCTGACATTTCTTTTGACTTTTCCCTGATTTTTTTTTTTTTTTAATTTTTAATTTTACTGATATGTACATAACATACATAATGCTCACAAAAACAATTCTGAATTACCATTTAGGGATGTCAAAGATTAAAATAAATTCATATCGATATATCGAAATATAAGAATCAACGATGTATTGAAACTATTGATATATCTATTCACCTGCCATCTAGGTAGAGAGATGTTTATTTCCATGACCTCATTTTCCGGTTAAGTTTGGCAGGTATGAAACCTCAAGTAGTTTGGCTGGTAAAAACATTTTTGGTATTCAATATTTCAGAACGGAATCTACTTAAAATCAAAATAGCTATTCGTTGATATTTCGATATCTTAATAATCGATTACATCCCTAATCAACACAATATAACATATATAAAGTACAATATAGGTCTTTATAATTTACATTTTCAATTAATTACCTTAATATTAAAGCTTGTAGTACTTTGTAATAAATTTGGGGAAAAAAAAAAGAGAAAAATGTTGGTCAAAGTCAATATTGATTTTGATGATAAACTTCATCTTGTTCTAGTCATAAATTATTCATGAAAGTGAAATGTATAAATATTTTGGTCTTTATAATAAAAAGTTTAACAGAGGTCTTAAAGGTTTCCATCTGTTCTCAAATTCAGTTCTTCTGTTGTTATTACATGCGATATTACATTCAATATAATATTGTTGAGGAATATTTTTTATAAACTTTTCAACATTAGGTCTTTGATTTGTATCTTTTATTTTAAAAATAAAGTATTTGCCTAAAATAATTACTGTATTTACAACAGATTTGAAATATTTGTTTCCAAACATGATATCATTAATTTTAAAAGAATTAGAAATTTGTGGACAGTGAGTGTTTAATAAATTCCACAATTCTTTCCAAAAATCTTTTACAAAAGGACAGTTATAAAATAGATGAATCAATGTCTCAGGTTCTTGGTGACAAATGGAACACATTGCACTTTCTTTTATCTCCATTTTTTTTTCAACAAATAATTCGTACCTAAAATTCTATGATTGATTCTACTTTGAAACCATTGCAGAGAAGTATCTTTGCAACATTTAAAAGGAATATTAAAATTTTGTAAAATATCTGAAGAATTTGTATTTCCACCAATAGTTGTGACCCATTTATCCACTGATGTAGGGACAATATTTTTAAGGTTCAAACTATCATAAATATTTCTACATCCTTTTATATTTTTAAGAAGTATTGATAAAGGTAAGGGTAAAAATGGTTCATCTAATCTGTATAATGGTAAATCAATTTTTAGTTTTTTAATATAGCTCTTTTTAGAGTTAATAATACTGGCATATTCTAAAAAATTAGTTACATGCCCATGTTTATCAACAAAGTTATCAAAGGTTATAAAATAACCATCCTTAGTAAGGAAATCATTAATTGTAAGTATATTACTTTCTAGAAATTTCTTTCTATAAAAGGCTTTTTCTCCGACCTTTATATTTATATTTAGTAAGATATATTCTCCTGCTTACTATTTTGGGTTAGTTGATTTTAATGATGAAGTAAAATTATAGTATGATAAGTATACATCTTTCCAAAATGGATTGTCGAACCAAATTTTAATTAATTATCTAAACACTCATTTAATGTTTGCTCAAAATACAAGCATTTGCTCAAATTAATTATCCTTAATCCCCCATTACTATAATCTCTATATGTAACTTCTCTTCTTATCTTATCTGGTTTACCATCCCATAGAAATTGGAAAAATAGTGTTTGTAAGGAATTGATAATATCTTTGTCTGGATTTGGTAATGCTAATATAAGATGGTTTAATTTTGAAAGTGCAGGGGATTTAATGACTGTAATTTTGCCTATTGGTGTAAGGATTCTATGTGACCATCTTATTAATAAGTCCTTAATTTCTTCAATTTTTCTATCATAGTTTAATTTAGTTATATTGTAAAGATCAGTAGTAAAGTTTATACCAAGAAGTGTAAATTCTGTATCCCAATATATATTTATATCAGGTACAGGGTTGTAAGAACTGTTTTTAATACTGCCAATCCAAATTGCTCTAGTTTTATCCACATTATATTCCCTGAAATTTTTAATAGTTAAATCACTAACAGCAATATGCATGTACGAAATGCACAATAGCTAGATTCATATGCATAATTGAACCATAAATTCCCTACTGATTGTGCATATTTTGATTATTTTCATTACCATAGCAACCAGTATTTTTATCCTAGAAAATATCAAAGTGAGGTGCATTAATTAATCTCCATATTGCCTTTATATACCAAGTTTCACTGAGCTACATGTAGCTTATAATATGGTTTTTAAGCAATCACGGCATCCCAATTTCTAGACAGGCGGACGGAGGGCAAACCACTGCACAATCTGGGCTTATGACATTTGGCCTCTAAGTGAGACCTTGACCTTTCAGCTATGAACCCGGGTATTGTACACAACACATTGTATCATTACGGTGCACATTTACACAAAACAATTTCAAAATCTACTGAGGAGTGACAAAGAGCGGACACAAAAAACAAACCCTTTGAACTCTAAGTGTGACCTTGACCTTGGATCTGCAGACCTAGGATAGCACAACATACTGCTTCATGATGGTGAACATTTTGACTGTAATTCAAAAAGCCACCAAGGAATGTCAGAGTTATAGAACAGACACAAAAAATAGACCCCATTTCTGACCTTTGAACTCTTAGTTTGACCTTGTCCTTGGAGCTACAGACCTGGAGAATACGTGCAAAACATTGCCTTATGGTTGTAAGCATTTCTGTAATGTAAGTAATTTCAATATTCATCAAGGAATGTCAGAGTTATACAGCAGATACAAAAAGACCCTATTTTTTACCTTTGAGCTGTAAATGTGATCCTGACCTTAGAGCTACAGATCTGGGGATTGCACGTGACACATCGTCTCATGATGGGGAACATTTCTGCTGAGTAATTTCAAAAATACATCAAGTTATGTCAAAGTTTTGGAGCGGAAACGAAAAATAGACCCCATTTGTGACCTTTGAACTGAAGGTGTGACCTTGACCTTAAAGCCACAGACCTTGGGATGCGCGCGACACATCATCTCATGGTGGTGAACATATCTGCCAAGTAATTTAAAAATCCATCAAGGAATGTCAGAGTTATGGAGCGGAAACGAAATCCGGACGGATGGACGGTTCAGTTATTATATGCTCACCTTCGGGGGCATAAAAATAGTTGGGTAGATGGTACGAAACAATGCTTTTTTCATATCTTGATCGTTAACGAGATTCATATTTTAAGTAAACGATGACCGATGACCACCAATGGTAAATTCTATTTATCACATAAAATCTGTATTTAGGTTTCTGTCGGTGTATATTCCTTATTTCGGCTAACATGACAAAGGTTTTTGGGTTTACATGAAAGTCCCATTGACAAATTATTCCCAAATCACAAATCGATATTCCCTACATTTGATTGTGACATTGTTTTTTACAATTGTAACATATTTAATACATAGGATTTTTGATAGTTTTTTTCCAACTAGAATGTTTCTACTAGTGGATCCATTTATTTCCAACTCACGGTTGGAAATCCTTATAAATAAAACAATTTGTGCACATGATTTGCACAACCCTTTAATATATGTAAGCAAAAAATTATTTCGTTTGATATAAAACTTTGAAACAAACAACCTAGTCAAAAAGCAAAACACTCATGAAATGTTATTTCATTATAATTATAAACAACGCATTTTATTAACGCCTCACACACACGCACACACATAAGAAATTTATTCATCGGTTACTTTGGTCACACTGTTCAGCAATTTTTCGTAATTAGTAGAGTTCAACACACATATATCATTGTTTCTATGATTCGGTAACGTGACCCAGTGTTTCAGCTAACAAACTCACCAAAATATACAAGCCCATCAAATATACACCACCTCCAATATACACAGCACACCAAATTATACCAAAGATTTGGAAACTTGTCTAAATTTCACAAAAGCAGTAACAAATTGTCCAATTCTGGCAGGTCACGTTTCAAATACAGATCTCTTTTCCCATTGAGGTTATATGAACGTAAAGAATAGCATATCTTTCTATAGGACATTACATTACCGTCAAAATAATATCTTATTTATTAAAATAATTCAAATAATAAAAAAGTTATATGTAAAATAGAAAAGAACTTTTTAATGTTCGTTATTTTTTCTGCTACACTGGCTGACTTTAATTCACAATCAAAAAGAATCTTGAAAATAAATCAAATTGAAAATATTTTCATGTATTAGAGAAAAGATAATTTTATAATATGGTTAAAATTTCCTCTGTGTTTTTTTTTCAATACTTTTTTTTGAAAGTTTACAAAATTAAGTTATCTGATGTATGCTAACACACTATTTTTTAACTGTATTTTGCAGGAGATTCCTTTCTCTGTATAAAAAGTCTTTAATTATACGAATGGTGTGAACACACTAGCGAGTAATACAACATGTAACTACATAAGTGAAAGAAGCGTGTATTACAACAGTGTCAAACTAATCTTGGACCAACTTGTTTTGTAAGTGTTGTTTTTTACCATACCGACTTGCACTAAATAAACAATACTTTTTAAGATTCTCAGATAAAGCGAGAACCATGTAAATTTGAGTCTATACATGTATGATACAAGGGATCCTTTTATTCTCAAACATTTCTAAATACATGTGTATCATTATGTGCATGGCTGAAAAATGAAAGTGTACCATGTCATTTAGAAGCCCCGTATTAAAAAGGAAAAAAACCTATGAAAAAATTCAACATAAAAAAAATTAAGAAATAAAAACTAAAAAAAAAAAACAAAAAAAAAACAAAAAACACGGAGACAGGATATTTCATAAAATAGAGAAATACCAAAAGTTACCGGCTTGGAATGTTCAGTCCGCCAGCTAGGAAGCTTCGGGATCAGATAGGTTGCTTAAACCTAAGGCACTCTTAACATCGCACCTCCCAAAGGTCTGGGACGAACAAAAAATCCTATCAAACTGAGACAACTAGCAGTCAACATCTGCATCGGACGAAATTATATGCATAATAAATCCAAGAGAAAATTTATTCTATATCTATAACAATTTATAGGGATGAATGCAACGGCAATACAAAAAATCAAAACAGTCCTTTTGAAATTAACCGTAAAATGTCATTATGACATATGTGTTCTAGGCAATGGCACCATTTTTAAATAACAAAATAAGTTTAACATAAAAAGTTAATAGAATGTCCAGTGAGAGTCAAATTACATTGCCAGGCGTTCATACCAAAACATACAGGAACCTACTGTTCTGTTTCAAAGTATGAACATGGGGACTGCTAAATTTATCTCACTTACTACTCGTACCATAAGTTAAACATCCTTGTTAAGATTACATTTTTTTCCTTTATTCTAGACTTGGCAAGCCAAACGATATCAATAATTCCGGGTATGCATTTCATTTATACTTGGTCCTCATCCCTTTAACTCTTCGTGGACTGTTAAAGAAGAATCTGATATGTCCTCAACGTTGGATTAAAATTCGAGTTGTGGATTTATTTCACTATGTTTTATATACGACGCAGGCATTTCTTGTCTTCCACATCCCAATAACAAGTTTACCGTCTGTATTTCTGTAAGTAATTGTGCTAGGACAACTCAGTTCTGGAACTCTTATCGATTTGCCCTTCTTGCCATCTTTGTTAATGATATATAAGTTGTCTGACCTTCCACAGCAAACAAGGACATGGTCATGTTCATCGATATATATTCCCATTGGTCTCTTTATTTCTATGTTTGTGTATGAAAACAGGGCGCGTTTTTCCGCTACGGAAAAACAATGCACGCAGTCCGTTTTCCAATCTGAAACAAATAATTTTGTCTCATTCCTGTTGACACGGACACATCGCGGCCATTTTAGGGATACATCTCCTGTCATAAAAACGTTTCGATTCTGTCCATCTGGAGACAAGACTAGAATCTCAGCATTAATAGCTTGTCCGTCTTTTTCATGGCAGGTTACGTAGATAGCGTCTGAAACAACACACACGCCATAACAGTTGTTATCTACTCTGATTTCATCAAGAACCTCGTATTGGTCGCTTATTTTGTATCTCACTAGTTTCTTTTCTTGCGGGAGGGTCACAATAATCACATCATAATTTACAGGTGTTACTTCCCATGGTTGCGAAGATATTACAATAGGTTCCATTGGTTCGAAATCTTCATCATAAATAAGCAATTCTGGTTTCTGGGCATTCGCTATTACAAGTTTTTCATTTTCCAAAAATGATGATCCCGTTATCCAACTTTCAGTTTCGATTAGACTTTTGTAGATTTCTGCTGAAACATTATACAAGGACCGTTTCCCGCTGGCTACGACAGATATTTCTTCTGCTTTATCAATAAGCTCTGTCATATCCATTGCTTCTTCATATTTAAATGGCTTTAGCATGTCTTTATTCTTCTTAATTTGCACTAATTCCTTCTTTACCTCATCTGCTTCTTTACTGATGACTTTAACCTTCTGTTCAGATATAAATATCATTTCTTTATCCGGAGAACCTTTCTTCATTTGCTCTAAATTCTCAGCATGTTTTTCAAGCTCGAATATGTTATCATCGCCTTTGTCCATTTTATCATTTAGATGTTTTTTTTCCATTTGAAGTCTCATTTTTAATTCCTTTTCTGTATTGATTAGTTTTTTCTCAAAGTCTTTTTTCATTTCAGCTAAATACTTATTGTGTTGCTTTTCCATCTCAGCGACTTCATCAAAACATTTTTCACTTTCTTCCGTTAAGCCTTCAAACTGTGTCGTTTTTTCTTTGATTTCACGCAACATTGTTTCAATACTTCCATCTATACGAGTATTTGCCACTTTTTTGTCCAGTTTAGATATCTCACAGGACTCGTGTCCTGAGCGGATGCACTCACCACAGAGCAAAACCTTATGTCCTTCGCAGTAATATTGAATTTTCTTCCCGGGATGAATATTACATTCACAGATTTCTTTTGATGGCCGGTGCATAGGTTTTGGCTGAGTAATATCTGATGATTTTGCTTGATCTGAAATAAGAACTAGTTACTGTAAATCGGGAATATATATATATATATATATATATATATATAGTAGAACCTCGCCAGACCGAACATCATTCGAATTCCTCGCCATTTCGAAGTTTATTTTCGGTCCCGATTTCTTCCCTTCTTATTTTAACTAAAAATAAAATGTTTAATCCGAATTTCGCTATTTCGATTTTTTAACTATATCGAAGTAAAATCCCGGTCCCGAGGTCGCAATTTATGTATATTTTTTAATTTTTATTTCGAAGTCAATTTTCATAAATTTTCGTGACCCAATTATTGTCCTTCTCATCATTCGTAACCGGTCAGTAACCTAGTTTATTTTGCGGCTGCACCTGGAGTGATGGCTCAGACAAGTTTTTCACACCTGTTTTTGAGATTGGATTGGGCATTTCCGACCGGAAATGTTGATTAATGCTAATCAATGTCTGATAGGTTACATAATATGCAGTTGCCAGCAGATAAACCCAGGTGTCAGATCTTGAATACATTCCATATCATCGCGTTCGTCACAAGCATGCGACGCTACATGAAGCAGCAGATCGACAGTTAAAATATGTATCACTATGTTAACACGTTTGAACGATTATGTTAATCAATTACACCGCAGTAGATTATGAAATATTTTTATTACCGTACTTTTCATAACATGCAAATAGTATTTAGATCTATATACGTAACTATCTACACCGGTAATGAAAACGCAGACATGCACGCACAGAAACTATAATTTCCATCGGATATTTAATCCGAATAATCGTTATTTCGAAGTTTTCAGCTTGGTCCCAAGGACTTCGATTTAACGAGGTTCTACTGTATATATAGTTCCATATTTTGAGGAATATATCCCACTTATTTTAATTCTAACATTAAAACATTATTTTTGTAACGCAATCCATTGTTATTTCTGTATATTATATGGAATATTGTACTGTATGAATCTGATACATGATTTGCAGTCGAATGATAATACCTGGCCCAAATGTTTACAGACGATCGTGTATTACGTATTCACATATTACTTGGACATTGTCTATAACTTCAACAAAGGGAAGCGTGAAAGTCTCCAATTCTTCATGCTAATTTTGTAGTGTTTATTACTTTAATAGGGACAATGTTTTAATCTTGAGAAACGCTTCAAACTACCCATTTCCTGCATTTTATAGAGAAACACATTTAGGCCCTTCGGCCCTCTATTTGTCTTTTCTATGAAATCTTGGACATTTTCGACCGTTCTCCTTTACTTAGCTGGGCATTTATAACACGTATTAAATTTCCGCCGTAATTGTTTTTTTTTTTTTTTTTATTTGTTTTTTTTTGTTGTTGCGATTTTACTTTTATTCAGATACAAGAAGAAGAATATGATCCGTTTATTTTACTTTGCAGTTCTTAGCTAGATCGAGAATATAAATAAAGAAGACCACGGTGTTCATGGAATACTCAGCTGAGTTCCATCATCTTAAATAATGACTTCGTTCCCTTTGGCAACGTGACCTAAAACACCAGTCAACCCCATGTGAGTTCAAGGTATTAGTCTTGATAAGAAATAATGGTCGATTGTTTCAAAGATGTTTTATATTACTGTATTTTACACCTACCGCCTGGGAGCTTAATTTTTCAGGGGATCAACTCTGTTTTAGATTTTCTTTGGTAGAGGGCTATGATTTGACCATTTGTAAATAATTAGATAAAGGATGTCAAATTGTTTTAGGTTCTAAATATAAGTTAAAATGAAGAAGACATTGATATGTTTATGTTTATAATTCTACCTACTTAGAAACACACCCCAATTAAAAATATTAAGGTTATTTCCCTTGAGTATGTATAATGATATAAGAACTCTGGCGCAGTCTTTGTTAGGGATCATCCAATGATTTTCAAAGCCATCAATTTCGTATCTGTGATATCAGAGGAGATGTCATGACGACGGACGCTGGGTGATAATAATAGCTCACCTGAGCATGACTAAAAATCCTAAACATTTACATTTAATATTAAATATTAAATCAAGTAAAATAGTATCTTTTAAAGTATTATACTTTTTTTTAAATACACATTACTGTTCAGTCAGGTATTTCGATGGACAGTCATAATCTTCTAGCATTTAACAATTTATAATTTTTCGTATTTCTTACTCCCTATCAGTTCGATCCCCAGCCTCGACATGTCAAAGTCGTAAAAATGGTACTGGTATAGCGCCCTTACTTGGCGCTCAGCATATAAGATTTAAGTATGCCGTTACTCGTATCAACATTTATTAATTTATTCCATCAATTGCAAATGTACGTATATAAATACCTATTTTCTCCAACGTTTTCTTAACAGTGTCTTCCTGTAGATATGCGGAAATGGTTATATTTGTTTTAAATTTATCACTGACAGCTTCCGATATCCCCTGTAAGTGTTTCAGTAGATCCTTGTCATCTACCGAGGCTATCACGTCCGAGATGCTTCTGAGGGTTTTGCATTTGAGAATTAAAATAACTGACCCTTCCTTTACATCGACTTTCCTTGTTCTGTACATTGAGTCTATGTATTGCTGGAGTTCTTCAAAAACCTTGTAACAGGTAAAAGTAGGCCGATACATGTCTGAAGCAGATGGGGTTTGAAACATTTCTCCGATGAGTTGTGTTGCAAGCCTTGAAACTTCGGGGACGTTGCATCCAATCTCTAGGTGTATCCCCATTTCAACTGTTTAAAATAGGCATTTGATATTATTATCATTCACTGGTATGGCGTTCAAGTTACATTATTTATCAAAATGTAGTTATTATAATTATTAACACCAAGTCTACTGGAGTTGACTATCAATAACAAGAACGAAATGATGAACATGATTTAGATTTCTTACACAATCCTTAAAATTAATCCCTTAAATCAAAGTTAAATCGTAATTTATATTATCTTTATTTTTCAACATCTCAATAATATAACGATTACGACTATCACTCTTATCATGCCTTGCAATAATAATGATTTACCACAGTCCGCTCGCGCGAATGCCTCTGTATTCGGAACAATTCGTGCTATGGTTGCTATGGTAAACTGGCTGGGTTTGATGTGTTTTGACTTGAGAAGGGGGCGCAAAGATGTGTGCATGACTTTACCGACGGAAACAAACACGCTTGAATAATCATTCATTATTGTATATTCAAATATTTTGCCGTTTTCTAAAGTTTCGAAGCAGCAATTTCTGTACCTTCGCGCGTGTCTGAGGAATACTCGTATTTAAAGGAAAATACGTATGAAAGTTTACCACATCCTCAAATATGAAAGGAAAGATCTCAACTTAAATATAAGTAGTCAATCAAATACTTTCCGTAAAACGAAACGTGTGGAAAATCTTAAGATAAACACAATTTTATGTTGAGGTCGTAATTGCGATGCTCCGTAAACACGCAGAACAATATATTTACAAAAGTTCTAGTATTAAAAACTGCCTTAGTCAAACGTACATTCCATCCTTTGTGTTGCCAACAACTCCTTGTTCTCGGGACGTACTGCAATTTGTAGTTTTCTAATCAGGTCTGAAATTAAATATGAAAATATTAACGGTTAGGTTAGCTAAAGACTCATTTAAAAATACTATCGTAAACTACAAAAAACAAAATGATAATAATTTAGGACGTGATTAAACAAATACTGGTGATATTTTATGTGTAGATATATATTTATCTTATACGTAAATGTAAAACCTTATTGGCACAAGAAACAGTATTTTCCAGAAATTTAATGGGAATCTGTAATTTATCACGCTCAAAAATACTATAAACACATTTGGCATAGGAAAGAAACATCCAAAATATAATGCAGACGCTTTAACCCTTACAGAGTTTTCAAATTCAAAACGCTTTTTTCTTTCTTTTTTTTTTTTTAAGACATTCAACAGAAGTGATTCTATTTGGTCATATTACATTCCATTATTCTGATGGCGACTTAATGGATTTCCTGGAACTAAATTTAATTTGAATTAATTTATATTATTACAACATGTTAATGCTTCAACATTTGGTGTGTTAATACAAACAAATGAAAAAATCGTATGGCCATTTAAGTCAGAAACTTTTTTTTTGTAATATCTACATGTATATAGGTGTAAAAATAATTGAAATATGTTATAAATATACCTTTCAAACGTCTTCTGTTATATTCAATCTCCTTTGTGGACCATTCATCTTTTATGGCTTCCTTCAGATCAGCGTCCAACTCTTCAAAAGTATCTTGAAGATCAGCGAAAGCTTGAACTGATTTAAAAGAAGCGACTGCATCATAATTTCCTTCAGTAAGGTCTGCTATTAAACTGTCAATGATTTCTGATTCCTTTTCATCTAAGTCTTTGGCTATATTTAAAATATGTTGATTTATTCTAGACCATCGAGGAGGATAATCCCTCATAGAAATTGCAATATCACCTGTATGTGCTAGTTTGTTCCTTTCATCATAAATGTACCTTACATCAGATTCAAGGTTTCGCGTTCTAATGTTTTCCGTAAACAATGTGTTCAGTAAGTAATATAAACACGGTATTTCCCACTTGTCAACAGGGACGTTGTCTTTCATATAATCGTTAACCCTTTTCCATATATGTTTAGGTAGTTTCTTCATGTCTTGGTTATGTCCTTGGATATACAAGTAGACCTCGTCATGCCCATGTGTGCTAGAATGTGGCGGATTACCACTTTTAGCCTCAAGACGTAACAAACCTCTGAGAGAAACAGCACCACCTTCAAATGTAAGGCGGAAAAGTTTAGTGAAATTTTGCTTTTCAATTTCTAGTTTCATTGCTGATGCTCCGTCTTTCTATATCATTCGTTCATCATATTCAGCTGTGTCGCATTAATCTTTCTGTAATAAAAATGCAATTATGTTTTATCAAATAAGATATAACTTGAAATTAAAACAATAAATTGAAGTCATACTTTTGTCGTTGTTGTTATAATTTGTTGGGGTTAACCGTTACTGTGACAATATCTCAGTCATATATTCACTTCCAGCTAATTAAAGGTGGAAGAAAGGCACCCGGGTGAAACCACCGGCCTACCGCAAGCCAGCTTCTCTGGAATATGGCTTGGAGACTGAAACCACGGCGGCACGGTAAGTCAGTGACTATAGCCAATCGGTCTCGAAGGCCGGTTTTGCACTATTTCTTTTATTAAATTACGTGTTTGTAATCATATCTTTGTGTCTAAGTTGTGTTACTGCAAATCCCACTTGAATACCGTTATGAAATATATATATATATATATATATATATATATATATATATATATATATATAATAAAATCTTTTGTGTGTGTATTTTTGTTGTTTGTTTTAGCAACTTGCACATCACTAGAAATATTGTTTGAATGGGGAAAAGTATTTAATAATGTCAATATAATTTTCTATGCAACTGTTCAATCAAACAAATATGCATAACAATATAGTTCATATTTGACAATTGCTGAGGGATGTGTTTGTTTCCTGTTCCTCTTTGAATAGTGGCAATACATAAGTCTGATAACATGCCTTTGAAATGTATGAAGCTACTATGGTTAGTTAATATTGCATAACTCCATAAATCAATTACATCAACCAAAACTCATGGGCGAAGTTAGTTCTCTTAATATCTTAATTCTGATCAAGAACATTTGATACCTGGCTAAATGATCCTTTCTAGAACCAAATATTGCTTAAATATACTTGTCTATACCTGACCTTATTCATTTAGTGCTTATTTATATTTCAAAATCTATTTTAACATACTGCTTATCCTAAGTTCCTTTTCTTTAGAGTCGCTGCTATAGATTCAAGCATATCTGGGCAAAATGGCCCTGCCAAGAATTGGAATTGCACACTTTTATTCTTTTGAATGCTATGTTTTGATTTTATCATACCACGAGTGACCGGTTGCATGGAATGAAATGTTGGAATAGGTTTATACGTTATTAAGCAGGATAACTAACATCGATATTCTTTTGAAAGATAGAGAAGGAACCTTTAACCAGATTTTGAGGGAAACCTCATTCTCTTTACTATTGCGAAAGACATTTTTGGGAAAACTGTATGAATTTTAATACATTTTAGGAAGGAAAACGCTTATGAATGGCCCCTTATGAAAAAAATAAAAGCCTTGAACATGTGTCATAGGGTTGAACTGTGTGTGTGTGTGTGTGTGTGTGTGTGTGTGTGATTTGCTGTAGGAGAAGGAACGATTTTAAGTTGGCATATATTTTATTTTGTGATCTAATACCATTTCATGTGATATATGAACACAATAGGTCCAAGTTTAGCTGTTTGCTGTGTACACGAAAGTTCGTGTCATACTAAAGTAAATCGCCCGATCTTTTTTAACATTCAAAATGATTTTGATGAAAATGAACACTGAAGGTTTCATTTACCTCGAACCAGGTTTTATCTCGAGCCAAGTTTAAAGATTTTGAAACATTTTGTGTTTCTATTCGGGACCAGGCCAATAGGGTGATTATATTTTAAGTAATCAACATATTTCGTTTTGATACTTTTTCACAGAGTTACTGGCCATTATTAATCAGATTATTACTCACTAACTATTGGCTAAAATTCAATGAATATTCAGGGGATGTTTTTTTTGTACTAAGAATGCTATTTATACTACTATGTATTTAATATGTTTTGGTTCGATATATGTTATTCACAGAGGTATGGTCCTTTAAAGTCTGGACCAGTGAGTTAAATCCATTGTAAGTCAATGGAAGTTTAACTACTAAGACGATGTCTATATAAGTAATGCACAGTACGAAGTTGACATCTGTGTCTCACAGATGCACTATATTCATAAACGTGTTTTAAGGTATACGCACCCGATTTGAATAATAATATTAGTCATTGGGTTTGGCAATGACCCTACAAGGAAATAAACGGTGTCGGTAATTTCATAGGTGCAAGGCGCCATCCAAGTTCCCCTATGAACATTACTAACCCCCTGTATTTCCGTGTAGGTTCAGTACGAAACCCAATAACTGATTTTTTTATCGACCACTTTTCCTAGTGTTATTTGTATTTATTTTAAACGTCATTTTGTTTCTATTGAACCTAAATGGATTTCTACTGATTCTACATAGAAATATAGGGGGTCACCACGTGACCGCGATTCCACTAATCAAAACACAAGGATTTTGTGGGAGGTGAAATTAACATGTACACACATGTACATCATGTAATTGGTAACTCAAGCGCTATCGGAAAGTTCAAATATCTCTTTAAAGTTAAATCATGTATTGGGACTATAGTACACATGTCCCTAAACATGATGCGTAATTTCTTAAAAGCGATATAAAGCCAAGTAGAACCGTGGATAAACCCTTCAAGAATAAAAAAATTAACCTATTGCAAGCACAGGTTCGAAAGTTATATAACTTAAGTGTATGTGATTTCCTGCATTGGAATTTTTTGTTAGAGTGTATAATTATGAACTGCCCTCGAATCATTGATGTATATGAAAAGAAAGCATATACCCTAACTTTCACGAGGACAGTGTAAATCAAACTTTATATAAAATAAGGGCCTCAACCCTGAACCTTTATTTAATAAGACGACATGCTTGTCACCGCGCAGCTTCAATTATTTTAAATGTCTATATTTGCAAAACAACTCACAGTCTTTTTATTTCACTATTTCCCACGCCTATTCAGAAGAATAACATAAAAGATTTAACTGTTTATACGAGATATCTTGATGTAAGATGATATTCAATATCCTGCTGAAATCACTAGACCAGTGGGGATGGTCTTTGTGTTCCTTATATATGCATACGCTTGCTTATGTGTAAATATCTAGCAAACTAAAACTATCTTTCAATGACAATATAAAAAGAACAGTAAACTTCATAAAAAATAGATAGGGTGTTTATCGGTGAACGAAATGCTATCTTCTCTACACAATCATAATGGCGCTCAGCATATATTGGGTAGTTGCAGGACTGGTTGGCCCGGTGTCAGGATAATGTGACTGGGTGTGGTATCATGCCACATGTATACGGCGTGATACTGCAGTGTGGCAGCACTATATCTGTATAAAGTAGACATCGTCTCCAAATGACTGAAATACTGTCGGTGGGACGTTAAACCCAATAAACAAACAATTCAAAATCATAAATACGAACAAGTCTACAGCAAATCAGTGGCGAAACGTGGATGTAAATCTAGCAGGTGCGTGTAGGTTTATATTACGGCTTCGTGTTGTAACACAATGCCATCCTAAATTGAACGTAGCCTAAAAAGTCCTTGAATTTCTTGCTTCATCTCCTGTGCTACCATGACTTAAAGAAAAAATGAACTTAAGAAAGTTTTGATTTAGAGAAATGTTCAACCATAGGAAACCAATACAGTTTGCCCAAAGCACATGCAGAAAAAACACCTTTCACTTCACAGTTTAGAAATGCCCTGGAAGGAACTTTTGATAGGCTCAAACTTGTTATTACACATTGTCATTACAGGTATGATAAACCAAAAGATGTACTTACCTTTAATTTACTTTAGACCACACAGGTCTGATATGTCCCTTATATGCACAACCGATAACTTTGTGACTGCTGTGTACTCTCTGTGTGTAAAATAGTTAAAATGCATATAGTGGTATCGTGCATGTTGGTCATGAGTTCAACGCTTCATCGAGAGTGTCTAAGTCGTGTATGAACTTTGTCCACATGCGACAAATTGATAATCCATAATTATCCTAAAATCGGGTCCACCGTTCCATTCCTGGAGTTAGATTCTCCCCTTATATGCTAAACACCAATAGTTTCGAATGTCGCGCGTCGTGTGCATGCATTTATTAAAGTATTTGTGAAGGTCAGAGACTACTAAATAGGTCGGGGCTTCCCATTGGTCAAGCAAAAAAGTACAGGGAATCCGTGGCTAATGTTTACATAATGGGATTTTCTGATTGGTTATTAATAAAATAAAAATGTGAGTATTGTTTAATTTTCAAAATTAGAATGTTCTTAACACTAAAACACATAAATAATCTGCTTATCTGACATTGTGTGATTTTTGTGAGTACAAATTGAGAATGTGCTATTTTTTGACATTTGGTGGGAAATTTAGTCCCAATATGGGGGTCACCATGTTTGGCAGTCTGTAGCTCAAGATTTCGGTGGTCAACCTATACTTTCTTGGTGATTTTTAGAAAGCACTTGGATGGAACTTTCAAATCAGGGGTAGCTTAATGCTCAATGAGATTTAGGGAAGTAGCTATAAGCATAGACCTTATAATGTAGGTCTATGGAAAACTATTTAGTAGTCTCTGACCTGAATACTAACCCCAGGATATTAGCCTCCATTGAAATTCACTCTGTTATCAGCAGAAAAAGTCACCTTCAGCTTGAAGAGTCCACGATAATAAAGTTTAGAATAATACACTTCCGGGTCACATTGTCATATCAGATAGTGGTAAACACGCGACCCGAAATCATATTGCATGTATACTCCTTGTACCGAATTGAAACATTACAATTATGCAATCTGATTTCGTCAGTAAATTTGATTGTTATTTATGTATCCCACTAATCGTTGCCACTAAAGACACGCCATGTCTACCATTATATTTGTTTGTTTATTAGTTTTAACGTCCCGCCGAAAGTTTTGTCTTAAATTAAAATTTCCAGTGCTTCTGATTGGCTATACAATAAGTGTAACTTTTAAGGTATTCTTAATAGAATTATGGTTGTTTGTTTGTTGGGTTTAACGTCCCACTGACAGTATTTCAGTCATTTGGAGACGATGTATACTTGAGACAGATATAGTGCTGCCACATTGCAGTATCACGCCGTAGACATGTGGCATGATACCACACCGGTCACATTATCCTGACATTAGGCCAACCAGTCCTGCAACTACCCTTATATGCTGAGCGTCAAGCAAGGGAGCTATAACAGTACCATTTTTCACGACTTTGGTATGTCGCGGCCGGGGATCGAACTCACGACTTACCGCACCCGAGGCGGACGCTCTAACCACTCGGCCACCGAGGACGGTAAATAGAATTATGAGAGGGGCAAATGTAACATATTGAGAATGGAGGCATTCCTGTCAACGAAATCATTTGGTAATTTTGTCTCATTTTAGTAAATCTGTCCCAGTTTCAGCTCAATAGATCGCAAACCGTTCATAGTATACGATTATCGTTTGGTTATGTTTTTCACCAAAAATGCTAAAAATGGGAATGGGATGATGCAAGTTTTGACGTATATTTGCATCATTAAAGTCATCCCTTCATCCTACATATATATCGTCACCGCGTGACGGCCATCCAATGGAAACGCAAGGAACTTATCGGAGGTGAAATGATGCATACTCCTTCGAATATAAAATATTGCTAAAAACCACGCAGTATCTTCTGTTGATTACTAAATATTGAAAGAATCCCATAACCACCGCCCACACACATTTAACATTTACATGTATTTAAGTTATGTGTGTCACACAGTCAGTGGAAAAAATATGCAGACGACGCTACATAACAAGTGGTTCAAGTAGTGTGTACGTTGAACAATGCAATACACTAGCCTCTCTCTCTCTCTCTCTCTCTCTCTCTCTCTCTCTCTGTTATTCGTCTTTGTTCGTTGCAGTTAAATCAAAACCTATACAGGTATTAGTGTATGACTAAGATTCAAGGAACTTTTGTACACTATTTCAGCCAGTATGAATGGGTGGCAAGCGTGCATTTGGTCAACGTGGGGGTCGTAAATCATAGCCGATTCATTCCGAGGAAAGGTGGCGTGTTGGGGGCTAGGTTTGAGCCTTTGTTGTTCAATGACAAACGCCTGCTACAACTGATTAGTTTCCTCGTTTGCTCTACGTCCCACCGACAGTATTTTAGTCGCCTGAGAAGTGGTATCAACTTGAGACTGATAAAGTGTGCTGCCTCATTCTCACACCGTTCAATCGGAAAATGAGCTAGAACATCAGCACTTCATGAATATAGCACGACTGTTGTCGTCGATTCCAACTCATGTCTCATTTTCCGATTGAACGGTGTGACTCTGATGTCACAACGTAGACATGTGGCTTGATACCACCACATATATCTGACACCGGGCTTAATCTTAAACAAAACAAGAAGTATCTTTTAGATAAGCGGCTTTGAAGGTGATTAAAGTGATGCAGAAAGAAGATCGGTGTTGCATGACGAAAACAAAATGACCCAATTGTACGCAAATCCAATTATCGCTGGATTACCCTACAAGTTCATCTGGTGCTTATATGCTCAAATATATTTCCAAGTCTTGATTTGGATACAATTAATTGTATAATTATGTCTGTAGAAAGAATCAATTACAAATAGGCAAAACTTGTAGACAAACCCAATTTATGCAATATATGGAAACACTATATCGAAGCTTAGCTAATTGCTGTGAACATGGATGTTTGTGTCAGACTAAGGAAATAATATTCCAGTTTTTAGATCATTCAACAAGAGTTCAGGCAAAATAGAAATGGAGAGATTCTTTTTTTCTGTTTTCCTTTAATTCGCACCAGGGTCAAAATATTGATATATTTCGTTTTTTCTATTTGAGATCAGGCCAACATTTTGATTAATTTGATTAAAAATCAGCATATTCCGGTTTGGTAATCAATCTTTCACAGAGTTACTGCCCGTTTTTGTCCGGACTAAATTGCAGGAGGTTTTGACATGGGTTCAAAGAATATTTGTGAGGTTTCAGTTCTATATACATTGTATATAGATCATATTGCTATGGTCCATTCTCTTGACAATCCGTGGGGTAAAAATATTCCAAAGTCAATGCAAGTTTAACTACTGAGACGAGATGCACGCGGTCCGATGTGAACATGTATTGTAGTTATTCACAGAACATAATTAAAGTGATTGCATTGAAACTTTAAAAATTATACACCGTTGATCTTGATAATAAAATATATGCACAGCATAGTATTTGCAAACAACTAAACCATTATTGGAAAAATCCATTATCTGTTCAAAGGTAAATCAAGGTATTATGACTACAGTGTTTTGTCTGTAGAATAACTTTTGCTTGTTTGTTTACTGGGTTTAACGTCCCACCGACAGTAGTTCAGTCATTTGGAGACAATGTCTCCTTTTGACTTGAGTTTTGCCACACTGTAGTATCACGCCGTAGACATGTGTCGTGATACCACACCCAGTCACATTATCCTGACACCGGGGCAACCAGTCCTGGAACTAAACAAGCAAGGGTGCTATTATACCATTATATTATATACTATATTATATAAGTACCATTTGGTGGTGCTATACCAGTACCAGTTGTTACGACTTTGGTATGTCGTGGTCTGGGATAGAACCCACGACCTCCCGATTCCGGGTCGGACGCTCTTACCACTGGACCAACGGGACCGGTAGAATAACCTTTAGCACCATAAAATGTTAATCTTATATAAAATCCCCCAATGGATAAACATGCCAGCAAAAGATAATTCAAATCTATTTTGACACAGTTCAATCACGGGTTCGATCGTTATTTATTTTCGTGAAGGTGTTTTCTTTCTGTTTTTTTTTTGTTTTTGTTTTTTTTTTTGGGGGGGGGGGGTTAACTATTATTATGATTATGAACTCATTAGAATGAAAATAGATATGCTTATGAATCATTTGAGTACATGAAATGAACACATACAAGACAGTGTAAATGGAAATTTGAATAAGTGAGCGCTGGATATCGCAAAATACACCCGTCCTGCAATTTTATCAGTTTAAGGGTCGTGCCTTTGGAGTGTCTGGAATATTCTGACTGTTTTTCAAACTCGATTGAAACAATGTGTCAATACACGTTGTGACAAAATTTGGTTAAATACGGTTCACGATTGTCAGTGTTTGAGAGCAGACACCGTTAATGTTTGCAAATTCTAATGAGTTGAAGGTCCATAACTTTAGAGTGTTCCAGATATTTTGGCTGGTTATCAGACCTGGTTTAGATGTTGTCCCCAATCACACTGTGACCAAGTTTGGACAAGATCGATTCATGTTTGTAAGAGTAAACTCATTCAGATTTTTTTCATCAATTCAAGGACCATTACTCCGTTGAGTCTTGGACATTATGACTGGTTGTCGAACTTGGTCGAGATATGTGCCCATACACATTGTGCCCCAGTTTGGTAAAGATCGCTTCATATTTGTTATAGTTGGAGAGCGTCCATAACGCCGGAGTATCTGGGACATTGTGGCTAGTTATTGAACTTAGCCGAGATATTGTGACCATACATATTGTGATCCAGTTTGGCAAAGATCGATTTACGTTTGTTTGGGTTTAAGAGTGGACACGGTTAATTTAACCATTTTAATCAATTCAAGGGCCATAACTCCGGGATTTCAAAGACAGGACACAGTAGGATTCACTTGCGGCGGGCGGCGTCCACTGATGTCCGCTCTCTTACTCAAAGAAACATAAACCGATATTTACCAAACTTGGTCACAATGTATATAGGTACAATATCTCGGATCCTTCAAATAATCAGCCAGATTGTTATGGCCCTTGAATTGATTAAAAATGGTTAAATTAACAGTGTCCGCTAACTCGAATAACGTAAACCGATCTTTACCAAACTTCGTCCCAATGTATATGGGAACAATATCTCGGATCCTTTCGATAACAAGCCAGATTTTTTTACTAATGCGTCTTTTGTTACCTAACGCAATTGAGTATGTGAAACTGAACACTATTCCTAGATATTTAAAAAATATCATAAATTTGCCCTTGCCCTTAAAACGACAGGTTTCTTCAATTTAATATCACCTGAGCACAAGTGCTCAGGATGGGCTATAAGGATCGATTAATGTCCGTCCGTCGTCCATAATTTGTTTGCACTCTAGCATCTTCATTTCTCAAGCGATCATCTTCAAACTTTATGACAATGTTTTGTAGCCATATTCCTTTGGACAATATTGATTATGGCTGATACCGGCCAATTAGGTCAGGAGTTATTGCCCTATTGATATAAAAAAAATGTCAGATTTCACGGGTGTATAATATAATAAAATACATTGAAAAGAAATTTCAATGATGGTCTCGATCCTTCATTTCATAAGATGGCTGTTATACCACCGCTACCTTTTACTTCACAATACAATCTGCACAACAAAGTTTAACTAGTTGCCATTCCCTTTAAAAAGAATATCATAAAACATCTTCGCGTTCAAAATTTCTTGTATAAATCATTGATTTGACATGATAATTTATAACCCGCTCAAGTCTCTCGACATTGGGATGAAATTAATTTTTATTATAGATCTGCAATAATCAAAACAAAAAAATTTATCAATAAAAGAGCTAAGGTGTTCATCGGTGAAAGAAAAACTACCTACTTGAAAAAAAAATGTAAATTTTCTTATCTGATTAAGGTGAAAACATGCGACAACACACTTAAAAACTTTTGCACCAGCTATTATACGACCAAGCAAAGATATATGGCCACTTTGAATTGAGCAGGAAAATAAACATTTGGTAAAACTGATATGCTTGTTTTTTTTGTTTTAACAAGCACAAAGACGATCTACAAAAGTTGTAACGACTTTGCTGATCCACTGTCTGATAGCTCGGTCACAGGGGTTATTCAGTGTACACATGTTATCGAATACCGAATCTTTCAGGTGACGGATATGCTAACGGAGGGACGACAGTAACAACTTACAGTTAAAAACCAATTGTGGAAATCTATCTAAGCTGTGTAATTTTATAAGTATTCAAGTCGTTTTTTATTTGTTTAAAAATCCAAGCTCTGCATAACAACCAATTGTATGAAAATGCTACTGATTCATTATTGCTTGTGACATAACACTTCCTATTTTTGCTGAAGTAGCTATGTTGAATAAGAAAAGGACGTGTCATTGAACTTGGCAAAACATAGTAGTTGAACACACACGCGCACATAAACACACATAAAATGGTGTAACTTATAACAATTGCCGGGTAAAAAGCCAGAACATTACAGTAAATGAATTTCATGCCCTGTATAAGTGGAGCAACTAGAAACGTATAATACGTTTCTTAATCATCATTACTGTTAACATGTTTTATATTCGTGCATTTTTTCAGATAAGATTAGCAAAAACATGTACTAACTTGTATAGCTTATATTCGTTCTATTCGTTTACAGTTTAGACTCAATCTATAAATTAATTCCAGAATGAACATACGAGTTCTCTTATCAAAATTTATAAAAAATGAAAAACGCTCAGGAAGAAACATTTACTTTTATGCGCTTCTTATCTGCCCATGTAAATATTTTTCTCATATATAAAACCTGACATTGTTGCGCTTCGCCGTTGTATACTACATATAAGCACAGCTAGAATTCAAATATAGTCATTATATGAATATTTGGTAATGCGTTTCTTTGCTTGGGTTCATCGATCAACCGGCAGTATTTTCATACTTCACTCATTAACAAGAGGGCCAAGATTGCACCGAGACGCTCACCTGAGAAAAATTGCCTTCATTGTCTGTACAAGTTATTGATTTTAGCAAAGTTGTACTAAATACATAATCCATGGGATCATAATAATTCCACAAACCAAACAGAACCTCTGGTCAAAATTTAAAGTCGAACTTGACTGAGAGATTATGGCTATAAACATTGTCAACAAAACTTCCAAATGGTTGCTTAAGAAATAAAGATGCAAGAATGTAAAAAAGTTAAATATGACATTTTTAAATATTAAACAGGGAATAAATTCTGGCCTATTTGGCCGATATCAGCTAAAAAAATCCACTTGGCCAAAAGAATATGAATATGAATATTGTAATAAAGTTTGAAGATAATTGCTTAAGAAATGAAAATGCTTCACTGCAAACAAAGTGAAATCTTGTATTCTTAATATTAAAAGGGGCATAACTCCTGACCATTTTGACCAATATCAGCCATAATCGAACTTTTCCGACAGAATGTGGCTATAAACATTGTCAGTAAGATTGAAGATGATTACATTCTTCTTTATGATTACAACTTTTTTCCCTTTTCCTAGACTTTGCAAGCCAAACGATATCAATAATTCCGGGTATGAGTTACATTTATACTTGGTCCTCATCCCTTAAACTCTTCGTGGACTGTTAAAGTAGAATCTGATATTTCCTATGTTTTATATGCGATGCAGGCAATTCATGTTATCCACATTCCAATAACAAGTTTGCCGGCTGTATTTCCGTAAGTAACTGTGCTAAGTATGTTATCATCTTCTTTGTCCATTTTATCATTCAGTTTTATTTTTTCCCTTTGAAATCTAATCTTTAATTATTTTTTTTGATTTGGTTAGTTTTTTTTCTCAAATACTTTTGTCGTTTCAGCCATGTATTCATTGTGCTGCTTTAACATCTCTGCGAATTCATCAAAACAGTTATCACTCTCTTTCGTAAAGCTTTCAAGCTGCATTGTTTCTCCTTTGATTTTACGCAACGCATTTTCAGTACTGCCATTTGTATTTGTCACATTTGTGTCCAGATTAGATATATCACACGACTCGTGTTCTGGGAGAATGCACTCATCACAAAGCAAAACCCTGTTTCTTTCGCAGTAATATTGAATTTCCTTTCCGGGATGATGATTACATTAACAGATTTTGCATAGGTTTCGGCTTGGTTTTGCTTGCTCTGAAATAAGAATTATTTACATAGTTTAATTTTGTATATGTACATCGTGCCATAATTTGGCGAGGTGTTGTATCAAATTTATTTTAGATATAACATTACGATCATTAAAATGTATGGTTTCTCCAAAGTGTGTGGTCAAAATTTCACATATATTTTAAAATAATCCAAATTAAAACAAAAGGGCGATGATGGCCCTGAAACGCTCACCTGAGTACCATTGCTACAACTGATTACAAGGTTTTTAAACAGACAAGAATTCTGATATAACTCAATCTTAAACATTTTAGCCCTGACAATACTACACACCAAATATATAAGCACTGGGCCTTATGGTTTCAGAGGAGAAGACTTAGTGCGGGGTCATTTATCTCCAAAAATCTTGATAATGAACCATTAGATGATGCTACATACCAAAAATCTGACCTATAGGCCTTATGGATTCATGGTAGAAGATTTTTTTTAAAGATTTTCCTATATAACTCTATGTAAAACAAGTGACCCCTGGTGCGGGGGCATTTATCACCATAGAGTCATGATTTGAACAATCTTGGTAAGGAACCATTAGATGATGCTACATACTAAATATCTAATCTCTAGGCCTTATGGATTCATAGAAGAAGATTTTTAAAGATTTTCCTATATAACTCTATGTAATACAAGTGGTCCCTATTGCAGGGGCATTTATCACCGTATGGCTATGTTTTGAACAATCTTGGTAATGAACCATTAGATGATGCTACATATGAAATATCTAAGCTCTAGGCCTTATGGATTCATAGAAGAAGATTTTTAAAGTTTTTCCTATATACATCTATGTAAAACAAGTGACCCCTGGTGCGGGGGCATTTATCACCATAGGGCTATGATTTGAACAATCTTGGTAATGAACCATTAGATGATGCTACATACCAAATATCTAAGCTCTAGGCCTAATGGAATCATAGAAGAAGATTTTTAAAGATTTTCCTATATAACTCTATGTAAAACAAGTGACCCATGGTGCGGGGGCATTTATCACCATAGGGTCATGATTTGTACAATCTTGGTAATGAACCATTAGATGATGCTACATACCAAATATCTAATCTCTAGGCCTTATGGATTCATAGAAGAAGATTTTTAAAGATTTTCCTATATAACTCTTTGTAAAACAAGTGACCCCTGGTGCGGGGGCATTTATCACCGTAGGGCTATGATTTGAACAATCTTGGTAATGAACCATTAGATGATGCTACATACCAAATATCTAAGCTCTAGGCCTAATGGAATCATAGAAGAAGATTTTTTAAAGATTTTCCTATATAACTCTATGTAAAACAAGTGACCCATGGTGCGGGAACATTTATCACCGTAGGGTTATGATTTGTACAATCTTGGTAATGGCCCATAAGATGATGCTACATACCAAATATCTAAGCTCTAGGCCTTGCAGTTTTGCAGAAGAAGATTTTCAAAGTTTGCATTTTTAAGATCTATTTTTAGCTCCTGTGACCTACTTTTTTAACCAATCTGAATAATTTGTACAACTTTGATAGAGGGCATCAAAAGGATGATTCCTGTGAAGTTTGGTCAAAATCCCTTCAGCGGTTCATGAGGAGATGTTGTTTAAAGCAAATTGTTGACGACGGACGCACGGACGCAAGCACGCACGCACGGACGACGGACAAAAGGCGATCACAAAAGCTCACCGTGAGCACGTTGTGCTCAGGTGAGCTAAAAATAAAAGCCTTGAACATGTGTCATAGGGTTGAACTGTGTGTGTGTGTGTGTGTGCGTGTGTGTGTGTGTGTGTGTGTGTGTGTGTGTGTGTGTGGTGATTTGCTGTAGGAGAAGGTACGATTTTAAGTTGGCACATATTTTATTTTGTGATCTAATACCATTTCATGTGACATATGAACACGATAGGTCCAAGTTTAGCTGTTTGCTGTGTACACGAAAGTTCGTGTCATACTAAAGTAAATCGCCCGATCTTTTTTAACATTCAAAATGATTTTGATGAAAATGAAGACTGAAGGTTTCATTTACCTCGAACCAGGTTTTATCTCGAGCCAAGTTTAAAGATTTTGAAACATTTTGTGTTTCTATTCGGGACCAGGCCAACAGGGTGATTATATTTTAAGTAATCAACATATTTCGTTTTAATAATATTTCACTAAAAGGGTGACTTTTGGTTTTTTTTTGTCGCTCCTGACTTTTATAGCCCCACAAGTTACAAAGTTAACAAAATGCAAAGGTTACGGTTATATTACGATTATTGTTTTTTTTCTTCGGCCCAAAATAGCTCCAAAACTAAAATTTTATCGAGAGTATTTGGACAAAAGTTTAAGTTCTTGAAGAGGTCTTTCCAGTAATATTTAGTTTATGAAGATCGTACTTGATTTGGTCATTTCGCGGCAGTTCAAAGTTTGATCCTTTTTTGAACTATTGAAAATCAGTTTCATGCTTCAAATTTTGATATTTAAGAAATAGAATGTTCGACTCATGCAACTTGTATACTACATTGATCTATATGCTGCATTGCTATGTACCTAATGGTAAAACATTAATCAATTTTGTTGTTCCTTTTCTTCCTGTCTAAGTTTGAATATATTCTATCTAAATCCTCCTCTAACTTTTTTTCTCTCCAAGTCTGATGTTGGACTTACAGCTACACTACTTTGCTGTACATTTCTACCAGATATATCAGCATGTTTGTTTACATCAAATCTCGGATGAATTCAAAACTGGGCCACATGGGGTCAAAAAGTAGGTCACCAGGGCAAAGTTTAGCAAAATCTTGTGAACAATGTAGGTGCCCACATTTTTTGTCCCAGTCAGCATTAAACTTGATAGAATGATGACTGCATGAATTCCCAGATGAGTGCAAATTTAGGTAGGATTAAAATATAGGTCACTTAGTCAAATGTTAGAAAAACACTAGATGCCACATTTTTTGTCATCATGCATTACAGAGCAATCTTATTCAGGTGAGCGACGAAGGGCCCTCTTGTTTTTATGTTCTTGGGTTATATATTTTTAATTTTTTAATTCTAGTTTTTATACTTCTATTATTCTTAGTTATTTATAGAAAGGTCGATTTTTCTAATATGAGGGTCCTGTGCATAGACAGGCTCGGTTATAAGGTCAAACCAGTAGAAATGAGAGGGAGACAGTATGTTTAATGTAAGCCGTCAATTGAAACATTTTGTTTTTAATATTTTCTTGTTAGAGTCTCATATGACTGAAGTGTCATTAGTCGCATCGGTGTGTCACACCTTAGAAAGTTTATATTTATACAATGGTCAATTTTTACTTACCAAGTACAATAACTCTACATTGCTTCATCTCTATTACTTTCTTGTATGGTGAAATTATGTTTTTCTAGAACATATTTTAAAAACTATTGAAGGCATGGATATCATTCTTTACACATGGGAAGGATGTGAAGTGACAAAGAAAAATAACTTTATCTTGTCCCATTTTTTGCTTTTGTATTAAAATTATTTATGTCTGCAGCAAAGTTATGAAGTATTAATGGTATGAGGGGATCAATACTAAAAACCACTATTCCTTATCAAATTTTGTTTAATTTGACAGATGTCAATAAATAAAATAATCTATCTTACCTGCTGTTTAAATTAGATTTAACTTTCCTGATTTTTTACATGCATACCACAAAAAAAAGGGATTGACTTTATAATTCACACATTTTAACTTTCGATTCTGACAGTGCTCTCAATGCTGTGATTTAATGGTTTTCACTTGTTTTTTAGGAGAGGATTGCTGTGGAAGGTAATCTCAAGTCCGCTCGGCTCAATCCAGGTATTCTGAACGAAAAGAAACAACAACAGAAGGAAGTGAATTTGGGTAGGTTTGTTGGTCCATTTCCAACGGCCCCATTTAAAAATTTGAATATCACCTGTTGGATTGGTTCCGAAATCTGATGGTTGCCATAGATTAATTACTCATTTATCACATCCAGAAGGGTATAGTGTCAATGATGGGATTAGCGAGGTTTTGAGCTCGGTTAGGTATAAATATTTCGACAATGTGGCAGATATGATCTTTAAACTTGGTAATGGTGCAAAAATAGCATTTCGTCTTCTTCTGTATCCCTTTCTGAATTTTGTTTGTAGGGGCTAAAGGATGAGGATGGTAATATTCATTTTGCCAAGTTTCTACCTATGAGATGTAAGGTGTCATGTGTCCTGTTTAAAAAAATACTACGTTTTTGTACTGGCTGGTTAAATCATTGTCAGGTAAAGATACTCTTGATCATTAGTTAGATGACTTTATCTTTTGGGGAGCGCATGGCACTTGTCTCACTCTTGTGCACAAATTTGACGAGGTGTGTCGTTTGCTTAAGGTGCCGATCGCCAGTGAGAAGTCCATTATTTCATTTACTAGATTAGTGTTATTATGTATTGAGGTAGATTCGGTTAAAATGGTGATCAGAATTCCTTTGCAAAGAATGGAGGAATTATTAAAGTCCATTTTTTCTTTTAAGGTATTTGCGTTTTTAAGTAGAGCCGTTCGCTCGGGAAGGGCATTTTTAGGCGTTTTCATGATGCTATGATTCCCATTAAAAGGTCATTCCATCTGCTGTGTGTGTGTGTGTGTGGGTGTGTGTGTGTGTGATTTGCTGTGCCAAAAGGGGTCCTTCTCTTCCCCAAATATTTGGCGGTGGCCCCACCTTGGTCGACTGGTCGGCTGTAGACCATTTAGACGACAGCAAGATATGCATAGAGGTGTTTGAATTTTATAAGATTTATTGAGGCCTATTGTGAATAGAATATTTGAACTTGTACCTGTGGGGCATGACTTTAATAAAATGAAAATTTGCTTTTGAGCGCCTTTGGGCATATATGAAACAATTATGAATGTTTGCCTATTTGAGCATTTGAATAGTTGCCTATTATTGTATTTGCCTTGAGCTTGTAGCCCTTTGGGGCATATTTTAAACGTTTATGAATGTGTTTTTTTCTGCGGATTGCTGTCAAGGGTTGCCCTATACGACGATTTACCGGTGTCCTGTTAGTCAAAAGGACTAACACGATGGGAATAGGAACCAGTCCAATCAGTGCCAAAACGGGGGGAATGCTAAATTGGATTTTTTTGTTGTATTTGACAATAATAAATATGTATTATGGCTAATTGCTTGTTGTATTATTTAGGTCGGGCTGGATTTGTGGTGTCCTAGTGCACGTGAGTAAGTCCGTGTTTGTTGGTTACTTTTGATTTTAGATCATATTTTGTGTGAGAATTTAAATTCCAATATTCATTTGAGAGAATGCACAAGACTAGAGCCATTTGGATCTTCTGGGGTGTCGATGAGCAGCTGTCTGTCATAGAATCTCTTAATAAACCAAAGGACACCACTAACCACTGTGGTATTCTTCATGCTATTTAATTTAAGTACTGTAGTATTCCGCATGTTATGTGACAAAACTGAAGTATTGATAGGTTTCTAAGTCAGGGTATGCCACAAGGATACCATAATTAATGAAATATCTATACGAATATAAGACCAGCTATACGACATAGCTAAGGTAATTAATGTTGTCTTAATTAAAAAAACAACAAGCGATAGCACAACATTTATTTTCTTATTTTTCCTCCAATACTGAAGATTGCATATAAAGACAAAGTTACATACAGCAGAAACATGAAGAATGGAAACGTGATTATATAAATATTTATATAACCGAGAGACGATTGTGCATGGATTTATACACAGGTTGCTTAAAGTGATAAGACCTTTTTATACTATCAAAACGTGTAGAAAAACATTGATCTTGAACACAAATGAAAGGACAGCAAAACATAGTCGAAAGGGTAATGTAATCTATAAGCTACATAATATACAGATAATAATTATAATTTTATTTTCTAGGTCATATATTACATACTATTACCAATATATCGTTATGACTCAAGTACGGACATGTCAAGGTAAAAATACATAAGTAGGTCACTGGGTCATGAACAATGTTATCCATGGTCAAAGTTCAATTCGTAACACAAAAAATGTGTAAGTGGTCCAAAATTGAAGATCATAACCCGCTCATATATGGAACAATAGGGCGATATGGCCTTAGATCGCTCACCAAATACATAAGTAGGTCACTGGGTCATGAACAATGTTATCCATGGTTTAATCAGATTCAAGTTTCAGGTACATGTATGTACAACGAATTTTTACGTTAGTAGATTATCTGAAGGTCTCAATTTTTAGAGGATCAAACATGCTTAAATAATTATTTTATGACACAATGATGTTATTGTTAGTGAAAAACACTAATTATATCTAAACCTAAGACTTTTAATTGTTCTATACAGAGTATATTAGGAAACTAAAAGATTCCCTATGATTCTTACTTTCAAGGGATCAACTAAACTTGAGCAAATTGGTAGACAGTTATGAGTTGAACATACATGCAAAAGATAAGAAAAGGTTAACGAAAAAAAAAAGAAGGCATGGCCCTTAAGACGCTCACCAGGGAAAGATGAATGCTAAAATTAAAAATGTAGAGTGGAAAATCTAAATTAGGTTTTTTATAAAGGGAATAACTACCCGAATTAACAGCCAATAGTCAGTTAAATAACCCGATTGCGAGATTATTTAAAATTGTTTAAAGTAAACTGATTGTTTAAAAAGATGATAGCCTGATCGTCACATACATAGGAAAATTCAAGTACCCTATGGTAAAGCAATTTGACCCTGGTCTGATTAAAACTGGGTAATCATAGCCCATCTACATACCAAATATCAAACTCCAAACTATGTTTTGTAAGAACAATTTTATAGTTTATGTTTCAAAAAAAGAGATGTAAAATCAAAGTGATCCTGGGCAATATTTTCATAATAGTCAAACAGCCATGTCTAATTCCTAAAAAGAAGAATTTCAAGTTTCTAATTAGCCATGTAAAATATGGTCCAAATGGCGGTGGGAAGATTTTGCTCAGGAAATTTAATAATTGGTAGTGACATAACATTTGCATCCTAAAATTAAAACCTAGCCTTGGCTATTGACACAGAGCATTTTGTTTTTCCATTATAACCATTAAATCAAGTGATCCCTGGGTGTGGCAATTTTGACCCAAAGTAAAATCTTAACAATTGGTAAGAAAAGTGAAACTGCTACTTTAATATTAAAGAGCTCGGCCTTCTGCTTTGGAACAAGATTTCAAGTTTTTCGATATTACCCTATGTAAAATATGGTTGATACATTCTACGTGGTGGGAAATTGACCCAGGCATGATTGAACAAACTGAGTACTGATCATAACAACAATCAAATGATCTTAAACTAGCATGGATGTTGATGGAAATTATTTTAATTTATTCTTTTATCTATTTAAAAACCCCTGGTGATTGAAATTTTGGCCCAAAGGGATATTCATTTTGATTTAGATATAAGACCCATCATAATTAAAAGTATATGCCCAATCAGGGCCCGTGTAATGTGTTGATGAAGATTTAACATTCGATAAGCTTTAAAATCAGGTGACCCATACGGCAATTTACACCCCCAACATTGAATCGCAAAATTAGAAGAATCTTTAGACAATTGCACACTATCGATACAACTAAAGGCTAATGGCGTACAATGATTCAAGTTAAATCTATAAATATGTTAAATCAAGCCGCAAGTGGGCAATTTACATCCCAGTCAAAATTAAACTTGTAGTAGGTCATAAATTCAGACTAATACCAAAATCAAAGGCAGTATTATGTTTACGGTAAAAATTTATTCAAGTAATCTATATACCTATATTAAATTCAATGACAATGATATGCGGTCAGTTAGACAGGCATAAAAACAATTATAGAGAGTCATAAGATCATGCTACATACCAAAAATCAAAAGGCTAGGCCTTGTGGTTTCGGAGAAGAAGATTTTTAAAATTTTCATTTTTAAAATCTATTTTAGCTCCTGTGACCTAGATTTTTGACCAATCAAAATAATTTTAACAACTTTGGTAAAGGGCCCCATAATTAACATTCCTGTGAAGTTTTATCAAAATCCAGTGAGTAGTTTAGAAGAAGATGTTGTTTAAAGAAATTATTGACGACGGACGCACGCACGCACGCACGCACGCACGACGGACAAAAGGCGATCACAAAAGCTCACCATGAGCACGTTGTGCTCAGGTGAGCTAAAAAATGAAGATAATAGAGAGTAAACAAAGAGAAATCTTGCATTTTTTATGTTAAAAGAAGCATAACTCCTGACCTAATTGGCCCATCTCAGCTCATCTCAATTGAACTCAATTAAAACATTTTTGTAATTAACAATGTCATAAAGTTTGAAGATAATTACTAAAAACATGAAGATGCTACAGTGTATACAAAGTGAAATCTGGCATATCTTGATATTAAAAGGGGCATAACTCCTAACCTTATCAACCGATCTCAGCTTTAATCAAATTCAATCGAGACATTATGGTCATAAACATTGGCTTAAAGTTTGAAGATTATTGCTCGAAAAATGAAGATGCTAGAGTGTAAACAAAGTGAAATCTTGCTTTTTCTTTATATTTAAAGAGGCTTAACTCCTGGCCTAAATTGACCGATCTCAGCCATATTCGAACTCAATCGAGACATTATGGTTATAAACATTGTCTTAAGTTTGAAGATGATTGCTTACGAAATGAAGGGAATAGAGAGTAAACACTAAATTGTCAAAGATGCTTAACTCAGGAACTGTTGTTGTGAATTACTTTGTTATTTATATTTTCAGATCTATTTAAAAACCCTCAGTATGAAATTCAGGAATATTTTGGGCAAAAGGGATATTCATTTTTGATTGGTATATATATAACCCATCAATATTTAAAAGCGTATTAGCCCAATCTGTCGTCAGCTTAACTGTGTTTGATGCATAATCAAACATGCGAAAGCAATATTCATGGACCGAAAATTACAATACACCACCCAAACATTCCAAACCGCAAATATAAAAAGCAAACCTTATTTGCATATTGTATTCTTTTGCGATACACAACTAAAAGAGCAAAGCGTCAATGCAGGCAATGAAGAAATCTAGAAAGAAATAAACATCCCAAGCGAAAATTTGAATGACATGAACATCTAACTCATCAAAAATAAACTGTGATAACAGTCATGTATAATATTTCAAACTCATACAAATATTTTCAGTATTATATTTTACGAGTTATAACTATCCAGCTCACAGCAAAGTCTATACAATAATCATTAAATTTATAACAAATAATGACATTTATGCATTTACAGCTAAGATCATGAATACAAAACATATAATGTTGAATAAAATAATATAGAGGATCTAGCATGAGTATACTAAAAGAATTGGATGAACATTCATTGTACACAAACTGGTACTTTGATGATTCCCATTTCCTTAAGGGCATTGTACATACATTTTTATATTATTTATTTGAGCCTGAAGGGAATTACATTCATCTGTTGTAAAAAATTAGATTGTAAACATGCCTGTTTTAAAACACATCGCCATTGTAGAGATGTAAACTTAAATCTTTATTGCAGCTTTTGACTTTGATTAATGTTTGATTAATGCTTTTTTATATTCAAAATGTAATAATCAAAATCAACGATAATATCAATGAATGTTAGATTCGGTGTGATGTTCAGACGCATGTATATGCATATTGTATTTTCTTGTAATATACACTATACAAATAAACAGATTGGTAGGTGGAAATTCAAAGAAAGAATGGATAAAATGGTACGAAACGAGGCTTTTATTGTTTCCAGTCTTGTTAGCCAATGATTTTCATATTTAAAGTAAACGTTGACCACGAATGGTGAATTCTATTTATTACATAAAATCTGTTTTAAGTTTCTGTAAATGTATTTTGATCATGTCTGGTAACCTAATAACAGTTTTGAACTTAACCTGATAGTACCAAAGAGAATAAAATCCCCTAAGAGGAATTAATTTTACTAAAGTCGATACACTTCTTGAAATAGAATTTACCTTAGTTAAATTAATTGTTATGCACATTCAGCAAGCTTTGTGTTAATTGTTGATTTTATATTAGTTTGCGAATGGCGCGTTTTAGTCATGCATAATAATTTAACTTAATGACGTCTGGTTGTATTCCTTGACGTTATCGGTTTATATTAAAACTTGATTTCACAAATGTTGGAGAAACGGAAACTGACAAAAGACACGGCGGATGTATACAGTTATATGGTCGGTCACTTTATATAATTAGTGATACATGAAAAATACAGAAGATAATACACATTTTGGTTTAATATCATTTCCTAAAACAAAGGCATACAAAATGATAATCAATGATAATAAGCCAATACATGTGTATGAATAATCTATTTAAAATCACTTTTAATATACTTTTCTTTAGGTATACATTTCTATGGACCTCCTTAAGATATCTGCATTTAAACAATGAAATCACCCATTCAAACAAGCATTTTCATCATGAAAGAAAACTAAGGAAAGAAACAAAAAGAAAAAAAGAAATCTTTCACATGCTCATAAAAATAGGGTTTTGCTTTTTAACGTATAAAATATATAACGGTGCTATTCCCTTGAATAATGTGTTTTGATATAAAGATCTTATAATTGCCCAACTTTTCATTTCTTTATTTGTGATATTTGATGACTTACACACTTCCCATGCTAACTTTAAAAACATTTAAATCGTATATAAGATGGCTTAATGTGTTTGTATTTGCATGAATAAGTATATTATTTGAATTCTAAAAATACTAATGCGTTATCATATGTCCCTGATCCTAATATAACAAAAAAAACCCTATCAATATTGAC